>CM059012.1:22546504-22899260 GCA_030272315.1 Paspalum vaginatum
TTGACGTGGTGCTGAGCTAAAATCTGTTCGTCCTTTGTAGCCTTGGTTGTCTATCTCCACCTTTCTTACTTGTGTGCTTTGCAGCAAGAACAAGGACACATTTAGACCAGCAACTAGGGCATGGTCTTTGAACATTTATTCAGCATTACTATCTGTTACTGAATTGTGTATCACTGACATATACAAATAGCCTTCCTATAGCTGGACAGATACTATCTCTCGATCAGTATAGGTTTGGGCCCTTGCAATCGCTTCATCACGCCCTCACGGTGTCACGAACCAGCCACTGGTTGTACCGTCCCTTGCTGTATTGGTAAAAACCGGGTAAGAACTTGGTAAGTTTGCTTGAGGGCGTGAGACACCACCAACCAAGTAGTTCATAGGGCTCATAATACTTTTGCTTGTTTTCTTTTTGCTTTTCTGCACTGACCATGGCAAGTGGTAAGAAAGGCAATACGAGTGATGACGAAATTTCCTTCGAAGATTGTAGCCAAGAACACAACAACGATCACGGAGGGCAATAAGGCGACGAACAAGTCCCTCAACACCCTGGCTCGCAGCGTATCTCCCTCGCGCTTAGGGTGGATGCCATTGAAAAACGTCGTCCTAAAGCTAGTGCCAAGGGAGACACCTCCGTCAAGAGCGTTGTCAACGATAACGACAAAGGCAATGACCAGGACAAAGACGCCAATGATGGAGATGATGAAGACGACGATTTAGAGGAAGAAGAGGAGAATGAGGAAAACGAAACTGAGATGCAACATCGACTCTGTAACCGTCTTCATCGCAACAGGAAAGGTATGGGAGGTAAGAAGGGAGGTGACCATAGAAACAATGGTGATCCCTTTACCAAGGTAAAATTCAGCACCCCTCCTTTCTCTGGAGCTTACGATGCCGAGGTTTATTTAGATTAGGAAATGACCGTTGAGAAAAAATTTAATTTCCATCTAGTTCCTAAACAACATCGGGTTAGGCAAGTCACTAGTGAATTTAAAGATTTTGCTATTATTTAGTAGACTGAACTAGGCACCCTTCGCTTACAACATAATACGTGATAATGCTAAGAAGTGTGCTGAATTTATTCTGAAATTGAATGAAACTACTAAAGAAAATATTGAAATGATGAATAAAAGGTATAAGGTTGCTGGTAGTAAAGGTAGAATAGAAATAAAACTTGAACCGAGTGACTTAGTATGGTTGCACTTGAGAAATGATCGTTTTCCAGATTTGAAGAAGTCTAAATTGATGCCTAGAGCTTATAGTTCTTTCAAGATAATTGAGAAAATAAATGACAATGCATATAAGCTTGAGTTGGCTCTCGAGTTTGGGGTTAGTCCTACATTTAACATTGCAGATTTGAAGCCATACTTAGAAGAAGAAGATGAGCTTGAGTCGAGGACGACTCCACTTTAAGAGGGGGAAGGATGATGAGGACACCACTCCTATGCATACACTTGATGATACTCTTGTAGTGGTGATCCAAAGACCTATCACAAGAGCACGTGCACGACAATTGGACTAACAAGTGAGCTCGTTTATTTGTGCACGTGCATATACTTGTGAGGATAGTATGCTACCTAATGTTTCTATTATCTTGAATTTAGAAACTTTGGAGAGAAACATGAAGGCCTTGGAAACCACCAAGGATGAGGGAGGAAGCAAGAGAGGCATCTAAGCAAGTTGGAGGCCCAATTCATCTCGAAGTAGGCCACCTCGGCCTCTAGGGACAGTCTGCACCAAATTCATCGTCCAGACCACAAACGGACTCCGTTTTCGGTGATCCATGTATGCCTAGAAAGATAAAAACATAAGCTTTCTAATGCCACTAGTTTTGGGGGTGACTATTCCACGAGCGCTCGCTTATCTTTGAATCAGCGAGTGATCCGACAGGCTAGCTTGTCCGGTTCCACGACTCTGCTTGCGCTCCGCCCCTGCGCATTGCACCCCCTGGCCCCACCTGCTCCTTGCCTGGGCGAGCGCTCGCTGGAGCGAGCGACGCTGTCCCGTGGTGGCCCCACTGGCCCCATGTGGGCCCAGGTAAGGTTATTTATTTTTAGTTTTTAATTTTTTTACTTTTACTTTTATTTTTTATTCACAATCAGCTATGTTTTAATAAAGTTATCGTGATTATGCTTTCATAAAACTATATCAGTTATGCTTTCATAAAGTTATCGTGCTAAGTTATGCTTCCATAGCATATTGGTATGATTTATCAGCATAAAATTATGCTATCTAGCTAATTTGTCATAAAATTATGCTAACATAATTTATCATAACTATATGACATAAAATTATGTTAACATAATCTAGGCTAATATAATTTATGCTCATTATAACAACTTTAGGACGTAAAATTTATACTAGCATAATTTATATTAGCGTAATTTGACGTAACGGTATGACATAAAGTTATGCTTTTATAAAGTGATCCTGTTAAGTTATGTTTGTATAAAAAATCATGATAAAATATGCTTATATAAATTTATGCTACCGTAATTTATGCTATCATAATTTACGGTAGCATAATTTAACATAACTGTATAACATAACATAGCTCGTTGGTATAATTTATTAACATAAAATTATGCTAACATAATTTATTCTCAGGAGAATTATTCTAAAGTATAATATTGAGTTATTTCTAAAGATAAATATATAAAATAAAAAAGAGTTATTTTTCATAAAATTATCTTGATAAATTATGTTTTTCATAATATATCGTGATAAGATATGTTTACATAAATTTATCGTGATAAATTATGATTGCGTAAAAAAATAACAAATGAAAACAGAAAAGAAAAGAAAAAGAAAAAACTCACCTGGACCCACTGGCCATCTCCCGCCGCGGGCAGACAGGTGCAAAGTCCGAACGGACATCATTCGTCGTGGAGCCCACCACATGAAAAAAAAAACTCACCTATTTTCCTTCCCCGTGAGGATGGCCAGTGCTCACGCCCATGGACCCACCTTCCTTTTTTGCGCGTTGAGCGGATTGCTCGCTCGGAGCGAGCCGAGTGAGCGTTTGCCCAACGGACATTTTGACCAGTTTCAGGTCTATTGGAGTTCGGAGTTGACGGGAATTCACATTGGAAGTCAACGGAACAGAATATGTGCAGGGTGCTGCTCCACCCCTTTGGGCCATGTATCGTGTGAGAGTCTTTGAGTTCGTATCTAGGAGTCCTTGGACGACCCTAAGGTGTATAAAACCTTAGCTGCCACCCAAGTTAAGGTTTTGGGATTTGCTTAGATTACTCCGTCGTTGAACAGTTTCGCCGTTTGAGAACGCTCTGGTTTGTGAGTCCCCAACTTGTGAGATTAATCATTCATCTGCAAATTTAGTTGCAATCTTTCTTGTTCTTGCTCATGTTCTCGATTCACTAGCAGGGATTAGCCTTCGTGGTGAGGTCAACCGGGCAGCGCACGATTAATAACCAGAAGACGCGTGGTGCTGCTAGTGAATCGGGAGTCGGATTGTGCCGATCGGGAGCCGGATTGTGAGTGTCTCGTGCCGCCAAATCGACTTACCCTCCACCTGACGGAAGATCAGAAACCCTCTGGTCCCTATCAACACCCAGGCTGATTTTGATCAGTTGTATGGGAAGATAAATGACTTGAGTGGGATATCCATTAGCGAGAAGTTCCATGTTACCCTAGGAATGGTGTGTGGATAGATAAGCCTAGGGAGCCACCTAAGAAACATGTGTTGACTTCCAAGCCTAACGAAGTGAGTAACCCTCTTGACACTCTTCCGTAGAGGAACGTGGTTAACTCACCTCCTGAGAGTTCCAAGCAAGGGGCTAAGCACCAGGCACGGGGAGGAGCTGGGGGCCAACCGGGCCGCGGTGGAGTGGGGTGTTGGGCAGACGTGGGTGGTGGAGGGAGTGGGACTGGGAGGGGCGCCGTGCGGGGGTCGGCACGGCTGGTGGCGGCGATGGTGGCTTGGCAATGGCACGTGGTGGTGGGGCACCACGCGATGGTGGGGCTGGACCAGGCAGAGGGTGGCGCCAGGCGGTGATGCGGCAAGCATCGGTAGTGGCGGCTTGGTAGTGACACGTGACGGCAGGGCACCGAAAATAACCGCTCTATTTTCGGCAACCAAACTTAACTGCCGAAAATAGTGCCGTTATTTTTGGCGGCTCCCTGCAGCCGTCGAAAATAATTTAGGCCGTCAAAAATTTTCGAGATTCTTGTAGTGGAGGGTTGGAGGGATCTGCAGAGTTGGAGGGATCTAGGGAGTTAGAAAGTTTTTTCGTGAGGGGTCCCTATCCCGCCTTATATAGTCCGGCATGGCTTGGGTTACAAGTCGGTTTCCTTCTCCTAGACGGTTTACGTTACAACTGACCACATAGAGTCCGCGATCTCCTTTCCTACCCGACTGAGAAGTCCTTGTCTTGCGCGCTAGGGTGTTTGGCACCTCATGCCCAAGTCAATTGGTTGGTCCATGTAGAGAATATGCTTCATGAGGACCCATGGGATATCTATCCCCCACATCTCGCTCATTGTCCCCCTCATATAGCTATACCTAATTTGTTGGCTATTTTGGTCTCTATTCTCTCATCCACTATACACTATCTTGTTTACCTTACCCCTAGTGTAAGAATACTGGTAGTTATTAATTTACAGTACTGAGTTTGAACATATCATTCCACCTATTCGTCATTGCTTCCCTCTGGATTTTACGATACTCGGAATACTCGGACTAAAAAGCTAAATCGAATCTCCATGCACTTGCAGAGTAAAATCGGTTAAGCTAAGAGACGTCAACAGGGGTTCTTCGTTAGCTAATTAGAATGACAGAAGAGGATAAAGATGAAGACACCAAGATAACAAGAACAAGATAAAAGCTAAAGGTGAAGCTTGCATTGATTCTTGGTAGATATATACAAAAAGAGGATCCTCGATCATCTTAAAAAATGGAGGAGCTAATCTCCTCAGAGCTGACATAGCGGCTCCGCCTATACTAGCCTAAGGCGCTGGGCAAGAGGCTCATTGGGGTCGCTCCCATCGTCGTCGTCATCTTTGCCCTCATCATCACCATCGCCACCACTGTCGGTGTCATACCAAGCCTCATCCTTATCCTCGTCGCCCTAGCCATCGTCATCATCATTAGAGCCCCAGCATGGAGGAGGATATTCTTCATCAAAAGAGTTAAGCGGCTCCTCTTCTCATTGTCGCTAAGGACCTAGGAGAAGAGGTCATTGTCGCTCAACGAGATCGATGCCCGAGACAGCAGCATGGCAGTGTTCGTCGCCATGTCCTCCATGATGATCGCCGCACCACTCCCCATCTCCTCATCGGTATCGCTCTGGAAGTAATCCTAGCCCTCGGACCACCAATCAGGGAGCTCGGATGCAGGATTAAATCGAGGGGGAGCATAGGCTGGGGAAAGAGGAGGAGAAGAAAGATCATCAGCCATGGCGGAAGGGAGTCTCTTTAGCTTCGATGCAAAGGGAAGACAGGAGAATGGGGGCGAGTAATGCGGTTAAAATGATTAAATAAACTCAATTGAAGTTGAAGGGGCGCCGGTACAACTTCCAAGGGGAGGCATAGTGATTTTTCGCCCAAAGGGTAGTGAAGTTTTATTGATAATGTGACTCGCTTGGATCAAGATTTGCTACCAAGCCAGATGTTTTTTCTGTAGTTTTGCGATAAATTGAATTACCGACAAAACTAGGGGGGCATGTGTTGCTGCCAAATCTTAGCCGATCTCAGATTGTTTGCCGACAAGATTCATGGGCCGCCCATGGTGGCAGCATGCATCTAGGCCCATCAGGCCATGTATCGTAGAATAGAAGAGTTTAGGTTTAGAAAGTTAGAGTTAGGGTTGATTTAGTGAGTCAGACTTGTCGTCCAAGTCTCCGGACTATAAATATGTAACCCCATGTACAATAACAAACACACAGACATTGTTCCCTAGTAGCGGTGTTTCATTGTGCGCTTAGCACCCTGTTTTTACATGTTCTAGATCGTATCTGCTTTCGTGGGTGAACCCCTTGGGGGTTTATCTATGCTGTTCGTTTTGGCTAGATCCATCTAATTGGGCTTGTAGTGTATGTCAACTCAAGGGGGTTGCGTCATCTGGATCATGCTTTAAGAAGGGTTTCCCATCTTGCTCCATGTTCGTGCTTTGTCATTAAATTAACCATGCAGGGCAGGAGGAGGCGATCGGCTCTCACTAGCCGATCAACGGAGATGCCTCAAGCCGATCCCATCAATCTGGCTGGAATTTAATGCCAATGTGTTGTTTGTGTGCCTGTAGGGCGATTCTTTGACAGAGCGCACACGAGCATCCGCACCTAGTGATCGATGATCAACCACAGCACCACAACCTCCCCGGCTGAAAGGTAAAGCCGGGTGGCACGCCCGATACCATCATCTTGGAACCGCTTGGAGGGGTCGACCGCAGCGGCAACGTACTTTCCGGTTCCTTTGTGTGTCCCTTGCCTGGGCCCCCGACAGTTTTTAGGTGACGACACTATGTCAATGATTAGACTTGAGAGCTAATCATGTATACCTTATGAGAGCAACCGAGAAGTTTGTATCACCTCACCTTGTGAGAGCAACATAGTAAGTGACCTCTTCCTTGATGCTTGGATCGGAGAGGGGAGGAAAGGGTTGGAATAGACCCGGCTCTTTGCAGGCTCCTCAACGAGGAAGTAGGGTTCCTTTGTGCAGTGACCGAACCTCGGATCTAATTCTTTGTCCCCGTGTGCTTTTGTGTTGTTCTTGTTCTTAGCGCTCTAACGTGGTTGTGGATACACCTTCGAGTGGATCTATTTGTTTTGAAGATTTCTAGCCAAGCCCTTAGCAAATCTACAAGATTGAACATCAAGAAACACTCTCCAACTCGTGAATCCAAGTTTGGTTGGCTAGATTTGTAGATCAGTTTAGTTTATTGTTCCCTGTATAGGTTGAGCTAGCCTGGAGCAGGTTTAACTGGTTTGTACTGATTTTGTTTTGATTTTGATCTTTAAGTTTCAGATTACCTATTCACCCAATCTCTATGTAACTTTTGCCATGGCTTCTGCTGGGTGGAGCAAGAGGAGAGTCAGGACTCGGAAGGAGAAAGAGTTTCCCTGTGGATCGATAGGGTTGGGTCTGAAAAGAGGGGTGATTTTGGCCCGCCTTGCATCCAAATGGCCACCCAAGCAAGAAGGGAAGCAGAGGCACATGCCTCGTTTCACACATAGAACAGGGCGGGATACCTATGGGGATTTGGCTATCCAAAGGAAGGGCATCCTATCTATCTTCCAGAAGTTGGTTAAGTTATGTATCTTTAAAGCCCAATAGACTAGATAGTATAAAATTATTTTATTTAAGCGAATAAAAGGCTATAATGATTTATTGTTGTGTCGTACTGTCACAAAAAATAGTCAACTGATATTTAACATAAATACAAGCAATATTTATTTTTTTCCAATGGATCTAATCAACATTTTAAACCACTAGATTCAACACTTCTTTAAACTTTGTTCAACAACTTAAATAAACTACTTCAACAATTCAATGTTGACATGCCACGTAGCCAAGAGACCAACATATGGTCAATCAATTTAATGTAGTTAACATTTTAAAACAATAAATTTAATATTTTGTTGAATGTTATTCAACATCTTAAATAAATGAGATCAACAATCACGTTCGTACACGAATCTCAAAGCTAGGTACCCAAGTCATTGTAAGTCAATAAAACATATTCAACATCCTAAAACAACAACTTCAATATTTATTTAAATTTTATTTAACGTCTTAGATAAACTAAGTTCAACATTACGTTATGCACATAACGATTCTTAAAACAGAAGATAGTTACAAATGTTCGGAAGTTATATAAGAATTCCGATCCAAAGCAGCCCTTAGGAATCTTATAAACTCGATGGTGAAACAAGGCCCGGCGGTTTGTACCTTGGGTGGTCGGCCCAATGGGATACTCGACCCAAATATAGCTGGGAAAGACCTCCCTCTTGCATTTGTTTCCTCTGACAGTAGCCTGCTCTCTTTCCCCTTCATCGCCGTCACCAGCGGCCCCTGGCCACGAACCCTAGATCATTGGCGGCCAGGAATCCTAGATCATTTGATGCTCCCAATGGATGTTGGTTCATCAGATCTGGCGTTCTACTCGATTTTCCCTAGCTGTGTTGTATTAGACAATGATGTTTGCCGCAAGGAACTCGCCTCCTTCCGCGACGACGATCCGACTTCCGCGGTGGCCCGGGCCAGCAATGGCGAGCTCGTCCGCGTCTCTTTCATCCTGCGAGCTTTGCCGGATGCCTCTCGCCTCTGCATCTACGTCCCGAAGGGTCGCGAGTTGTCCTACTTCGACACCGTCGTGGCGGCGCACAGCAACGCCGTCCTCTTCCGCCTCGAGATCGACTACAAGGGGCTTGCCGCATCGCACGACTGCGATCGACTACTTCATCTACCAGGCCAGCCCTTCCGGTCCCAGGCTCTCACTGATCCCACGCCACTTCCCGACCGAATGTGAGATTGAGACAGCTGAGGTAGGCTTCTGGAGGAGAAACCCACGGATTAGGCTTGGCCTTAGAGGAACTGGTTTGCTCACCGTGGATAGAGGAGATTTCGTGGTGGCGGAGCTCCATCTCGATCTGGAAAGGCTTGACGACGTGGATACACCTCTGGAAGGTCAGCTCTTCAGGCTCTGCTACTCGGACAGATATACCGGTGCAGGCGAGTGGGAGGTTAAGCACACAAGGGCCTGTGGGGGTAAGGCTAAATTCTGTGACTTGCTCTGCTGGTGGGAAGCTCACGTGGTTGTCCCTTACGGCAGTTACCTGTGCTGGGTTGATTACTCAAGGGGTATAATTTTCTGCGACGTCAATCACAGCAGCCCTGACCTCCAGTACCTCCCATTGCCAGTGGATCACATTCCTGTTGGATATCCTGACCCGTACCGCATTGGATGGCCGCAGGCGTCCCGGGCTGTTTGCATTACCATGGGTGGAACGATGAAGTTCATCAACATTGCCCGCAGTGACGGCATGCTATCTGATGAGAGTGAGCCTGGTTCTGGTTTCACCATCACTATCTCGACACTGCTGCACCGGGGCTACGATGATATGTGGTGGCGGAAGGATGTCGCGATTGAAGCTGATCAACTCTGGGATATGGAAGGTTACCATAATCAGCTTCCACGCATTGCGCCACAATTCCCTCTGTTGAGCATTGATAACCCCAACATCATCTATTTTGTGTTGAAGAAGAACTACACGGTCGATGCTGGTGAAAGGGCGGGCGTGGATAGTTGCCCTTGACATGGATAACAGCAAGGTTTTATGGTATAAATATGTCAAAGGCACCTCTTCTGATGATACCAGTGAAATGACCCCTTGCAACATCTTCTGCAGCTTGCCTTTCTTCCCTACTGAGTTCTCCAAGCCTTTTTTGAAGGCCACCCCCAGTTAGTTTGATGATCACTGTATACCCATCCATATAAAACAATTACCTATTATGCCTCCAACCCTATTGCATACAGAGAAGTATTTGGTCTTATGCACCCTGCCCTTGTTTATGATATGCTTATCTACCTTTCTAGTTCTATAATATTGCGGAATTGATGAAAACTAGATACGAATCATCTGGCATCCATACTTTCATGTTCTAAAATATACTCATGACTCTTTCATGGCCTGTCTGGATTGGAGGGTTTGTTATGGATTTGGTACAAACTTGACTAAATCTCACATCTTGCTTAGCCACTTCATTGCTCTGCTCATAACATGATACTCCTGTGTTTCTCAATTTTCAGATTGTTCTTAGCAGTTACCATTGTCATATTGGAAAAGTGACCGAATGATATATACATGTAGAACGCTATAAGCTTGTATTCAGTACTATTTGATGATGCTTTTGACGTCTGCTAACTTTTTTTTTGAGGCCAACGTTTGCTAACTTAATTTTACAAGTATGTCACATACCACGAACTGTTTTTTGCTTCACATGTTGAATTCTTGTTACTTATACTACAACAGTTCCTAGACAAGGCCTTTGCTTGTCTCATAGGTGATGTCCTGTTCCCTGTAGCATGGATAAAGTAATGGGGGGTGTGGGGTATGGATTGGGATAGTAGCAGAGTTTGCTAATGCTTCAGTAATTCCTTTGGAGGATTGGATTTATCCCAATACATCTCCATCGAACACTTGAAACAACCGATTATTGATGAATCTGTCTTGCATATTAGTTTTGGAACATGCTAAATGCACCCTCCCTCTCATTTGGCAAAATGTTCTTAATCTTTCTTTTTAGGACTTCTATTTAGCTTGTCTTACATGAAACAAGATATTTTGAACAGCAGCCAGTGTTATAAGAATAGCATTCAGCACATATGTTTTGTTTCTAGACTACATCTATCTGTTTATAGCAAATAAACTCTAGAACGCTGAAACTTGCATGTCTGTGTCTGTTTTCTAATTTATGGAGCAAATTCTAGGTAAGTGGTTTTATAGAAGCCTGCTTGAGGGTTCTACAACATCACAAGTGTTTGTTATGCTTATTACGTGTTCGGTTGCATTTGTTTGCCCCGACTCTTTTCTAGAAACCCGGTTAATGGCCATTAATAAAAATTATATTTTGCTTCTGAACATCTTCATTTTTGTTATTGAACACAATGTTTGAATCAAGATCTTTGTGTCTGCCTTTCCAACCTTGATTCGATGATTTCGTTATCTTGTATTTTGACATTTTTTTGTAAGTTCAACC
This sequence comes from Paspalum vaginatum, assembly GCA_030272315.1. Classification (NCBI taxonomy): domain Eukaryota; kingdom Viridiplantae; phylum Streptophyta; class Magnoliopsida; order Poales; family Poaceae; genus Paspalum; species Paspalum vaginatum. The sequence continues at coordinate 22,557,221 of CM059012.1, forward strand.
TTTATACAATGTTTGCCTAAATAATTGACCATGTTAATTGGAGATTGACAAAGGTGAACCTCTGACGTCAATCATGTTACTTATGTTTGATAATAACAATATTTTGTTCCAATATGCTGGATTTTATTTATATCACATGGTATTACTCAAACCATCCACATGAAGTACTAACTCCCAGGGCTTCGCTGAGCCAGCCCGCCTGCTTAGTGTTATTTGAAACATCAATGATTTGATTATTCCTTCCTTGGGGCAATGAAGCCAAAAATGATTTAGACTAAATTTTGTTAATTTTACTTTAATGTCTGCAATTGGGAAATGATTTGTTACCTTGCAATGCATCATCCTCATCCCAAAAGTATAGACAAAAATGTTGATATATATTCTTACCCTTAAGTCTTAATCTGGCACTCCCTCCATCCCAATTGTAAGGGTTTTTGGGTTTCTAATAGATTCACTGCATTATTCCATGCACGTTTTTTTTTGTATGTGTCTAGATTCATCAGTCATATGAACATGGGTGGAGGGAGAGCTAAAACCTGTTACAATTTGGGACGGAGGGAGCAAATCTTGAATAGAGAAGAGTAATAATAATATGCTGATGTTGGCTACGAATCTGTACTAAATATATGTTTCGGAAGTTTGACACACATTATGTGGATTACCTGCAATGTTTGTTGAGCTATTGGGAATTTAGTCCCCTCCATTGTACTTTCTTTTCTTAATGAAATGATACGTATCTCTCCTTGTGTGTGTTTGACCTTTAAAGCTCCCACATGCGCTAGGGTCTAGAGAAGGGTTGGACCCACTTTGAGGTCCATTGTATGCAGCTTTGCCTTGCATTGCTGCAAGAGGTTATTTGCACGATTTGAACCCTATGACCTGGTCACAGGGCCACTAGCTTTACCACTGCTGCTTAGGCCCTGTACATGTTCCTGGCTTCAAACCGCAGAACCGATGAGATCAGCACAATCAAAACCAAGTTCTGTTTTGTTCCAGCTTTTAAGCGGATTATAGGTCTCCCACCACCAGAATTGACGCCAAACGCTTCGCTTTTCCTTCGCTTCCCCTGGCCGCGCGTGTTCCCTTGAAGCGCATTTCCTTCTCCCCTGATTCTCCCTGTACGCAGCCTCCAACCTGCCTCCTACAAAATGCGACCTGATTATTTCCCTCAGCTCCACGCCGCTGGGCCTCCTCCTGCCAGTGTCCCCACGCAGCCTAGCCTCCTGCACCGTCGATCGTCTCCTCCTGTGCCAGCGCCGCCTCCCAGCGCAGGCTGCCGCCGCGACGTTGGGGAGTAGTAGAGGCGCCGCCTGCCGCGGCCCTCTCCCTCGACCCGCGAGGAGGTAGCAGAGGCTCCGCCAGGGAGGAGCAGAGGCGCTACCTCCTATGACCCTCCTAGCTGTCGACGGGGAGGCGTAGGAGAGGTCGCCTGCCGCCGCCTTCCTCGCACGCGCGCGGGTGGCTAGGGCGGAGGGATCGACTCGCCGACAATGGAGGAGGGGACAGGGGTGGAGAGAGAGGGGACAGGAATGAAAAAAATCAAGATTGTCAAACGCTCGAATTATTTAGAGAGCAGATTCTCCTGTGAGCAGCTTGTGAGGTAATTTTGCTCTTCAGATAATCAGAGATCGAGAAAAGCGAAACCAAATATGGCCTAGTCAGGTGGGGCTAAGCCTGGTTCGAAACCGCTTAACCTGCTGTCTTCTTTCTTCGAATATAATTGTTCTCTATGACCACCATGCGTGAACATTGAAGAGGGGTCCTGCTCCGCTCGTCAACATCACAGATTCATGTCGCATCCCAAGCCTGCTCCGTAGCCTGTCCTCCATTGCGCTCCACCGCTGCGCAGCCATCTCAGCACGGCAACCTCAAGCACAATCTTGGCAGGCTGCAGCTCTTCGGTCTGCTAGACTAGCAACTTGAGCATCTGTAATTTATCCCAGTCTGCTTAGCAGCCATTACCTCCCACTGCAGGAGGCGTCGTCGCTCGTTTCGCGACTTCGTTGGCTCCTCTACGCGCGTGCCGCCTCCATCTCTGCCGCCGCCGGCCGGACGCCCTCCTCTAGCTGCGCCATGGTTGGCTACAACGCTGCTGCAGTCGTCACCATGGCCACTTCCTGCTTGAGCTGCTCCAGCAGGGTCGCCGATGCGCCCCTCTTGGGCACGTGCTATATGCCTGCACCATGGCAGCTTTATTGCACCCTACCTCCACTGCCACCATCCATCAAGATCTTCTTGCTCTTGTGTGGGGTCTGTCTTATTTCAAACTTTTGGACACTCAAATGAAGTCCAATTACTTCAAGGTCTGATGCATTTGAAAGATGAAAAGTTTAGTTCCTATTTCGTAGAAAGTAAGATTTTTAAGTTGTATAGTAAAATTGAAACTAATTTCAGAATCAAATTTGACCAAGAGACCTTTGTCACCTTTTTAAAAGAAAACTAGGTTCAATTTGGTTTAAAGTCTTTGTACCACTTACCAGTGAGATTTTGTGAGGCAGAATCGCCAATTTAATCTGAGCTAAACACACCTGCTACCACATGGCCCAGTAATAGCACTTAGATTGAACTAAACCCTAGTCGTGCGTTAAGCTATCTAGAAGGGACACTCGATGTAACCATCTCCTAGGGTTACCGACATCATACAAGTTATGTGGTAGAACCGTCCAAAATTAACCTGATCTTAGTACTTTAGTTAGACTAAAGCATCAATCTCAAGTTAATTTCGGTAGTCTAGTCAGGTTGCCTTAAAGATTCCTGACAATGCCATTACTTTTCAGGAATCAAATATACACTGATTGACCCGTAACCAAGTCACTGGATTACTTCAACACGGGCAGTTGTACAAATAAAATTTAGTTATTACAAACCATTTGATTGAAAAGAGATATGAACTAGAGTAATCTCCATACAGTTGTGTAATACAGAGTTTAAAACTTACAGTGGAAGGGAGTACCATCAAATGGAACTCTCCCGATGAAAACAAAATAACTCGTGAGACCAACATCGCGCCCACTGATGTTGTCTCACGTCAAACAACTTCAGGAATGCTTGATGAAGCTTTAACATCAAGCTTCCTTGTTTCTTCAACTTTAAGAGGTGGAAAAACCACCGCGAAAACCTCGCCTTAGACATCTTCAAGCGATAGAGATAAGTTTGAGACTTTATATCTGAAAGAAAAACATAAACAATAAATCCTGAGTACTAGGTTACCATGCTGCATGACTTACTCAGACCACAGGGGTCTAACCCCAACTTACTAACCTAGGGCCGGAGCTGGTTAGATCAATTTACACTTCAAGCAGGCCAATTTATAGATCTTTAGCCTTTAAAGATTAAACTTCTTTTAGTTATTACCTGCTTAGTCAAGGTTATACCTATTCTATTATCAAACAAGAGCAAACACCCTAGGAAATCATTCTTCATCAAAAGCATTATTCTTCTTAACTACGATGTTAGGCATGCTTCAGCTGCTTACACCTGATAAGCTCAGCTATTCGAATCAATTTTACACTCCTAGGTGGAATACCCAGACCCACGTCATATACGTGTACATCAACCCGTGCATAACATCCCTGCGCACTAGCCACCTAGTCTGAACTGTCCTCACCGAACCGAGTAACAATGATAAGAGAAGTGAGTTACAGATGAACTAGCGAGCTGCTCTAACCACTAAATATTATATACGTAATTCAAGGGTAATGACAAGAGAGATTCAGCATGGGCTTATAAAACCGGGTTCATCCATAAAGAAGAAATGGGTAACAATTACACATGATAGGTCAAAGCACGAAAATGATGTTAGTCTATAAGAGCATGCTGAAATAATTAAACAAAGAGAGCTAAAGATCCAGGTCATGCATGACTAGGGGATTCAACTACTTAATTTCTAATCATGAAAGCTGGAGTGTGAGAGGCAACAGTCAAACATCAGTTAATAACTCACAGCTACAGATCACCACAACCTTCCTACTAGAAGCATTCAAGTATTTAGGACTGAAAATTCACGTCAACGCAAACATAACAGTGAGCACATGAAAGTAGTTAAGAGATTAGTGGTTCGCCCTGTTGAAGCAACTATTAGCTTTGTTATTGAATTTATATATGTCTATGTACCGAATTGTTTGATGTACTTCTCTTGAGCATTAATAGTTGTTTTGCTAACCATGGGTGTTTCTATTTAAATTAGATGTTGTTAGATCAATTTCGCAATTGGAGGTGGTTAAAATATGAGTAAAATACATCACCGGTACTTAAACTTATGTTGTCGTGTCATTCCGGTCCATGAACTTTTAAAGTGGTCATACCGGTCCCTAAACTATGTTCGGGAGTCCAAACGGGCACAAGTCTAGCTGATGCGGCACATTGACTTGCAATGATGTGGAACCCTCCGCTCTGCCTCTTCTCGGTGCCGACCGCCACCTCCGCGTCACCTCCGCACCTCGCCTCGCCCCGCCCGGCTCCCCTCGCCGCACGGGAGGACGAGCTATCCGCAAGTGACCTCAGCATCCCCGGCGGCGCGGAGCGGCTGCACGGAGGGTGCGGCGGCCACAGCACGCATCCGCGGTGACCTCGTCGACCCGGCCATGGTGCGGTGGCCAAGCCAGCGACCTGTGCCGTCGCTGCGGCTGGGCGCGCGCGGGGATCAGTTGGAAGATCAGTGGTGGACGGCAACAAGACGAGACTGGGCTGTGCGCGGCGCGCACTTGCCACTGTGTGGTGCATGCAACTTGTTGCGCCACGCGGCGTGCCCGGCCGGCCCGACAAGCAGGCGACGACGGCGAGCGGTGGGGCTTCTATGAGGCGGCTGACAGCGGCGGCAAAGTCGCTGGATTCTCGAATTATTTGGTGCCCTGCCCTCATCGATTGATCTCGAATTCTCGATCAGTCGGTCATACCGACACGAGAGTCGAGACCCTGGACAGCGGCGAGGCACGAGCACCGAGCGAGCAGAAGAAAAAAGAGGGTCAGATCAGATCAGGCCCAGTTGATCACAATTATCGAATGAACATGGCTCCTCTTCCTCATGCCGTACTGTACGTTCTGAAAATTGCAGACAGGCAGAACGTTTTACTAGCAGCAGGAGGGCGCGGTGGCCAGTGCGCGCATTCGACCTCGGCAGCCCCGGCGGCGCGAAGCGGCCGTGCCGGACGCGACGTGCGCGGAGCGGCCTCATGGAGGGCGTGGCGGCCACAGCGCACGTGGAGGGCGTGGCCACAATGTGTGCGTAGGGGCCGTGCCGGAGGTGGCGTGGAACGGCAGCGCGGGAGGGCGTGTCGGCCGGGGCGGCGGAGAGCGGGCGCGCAAGGAGGGCGACTCTGTGATGGAGGCAGGCAGCGCCCTAGAAGAGGCAGAGGAGGCCCACATGTCATGGTCCACGTAATTGCAAGTCCATGTGCCATATCAGCTAACGGTCTGCTCTACGTCCATTTGGATCTCGATGACATCCCGAACATAATTTAAAGACCGGGATGACCACTTTGGAAGTTTAGAAACCGAAGTGATACAGCGGCACAAGTTTAAAGACCGGCTGTGTATTTTACTCAGTGTGGTATGAGTGCATGTCGTCCTACCGGTGGAAAATCATTTCGCCTCTTAACTTTGAGAGGAAGGACAGGAGGGAATTGGGCATGGAGGGGAACATAGAGGAGTGCAGGCACGGGGACGGGGGCACAGGAAGGCAGCAGCACGGGGCACTATGTATAGGGGATAGATATCCTCTATATCCGCATAAAGCATGTTCTCTACTTAGGTTATTGAAGGGCCCAATGCTAGGAACAGACCGACTGACTTGGCGCAAAAGACAAGGACTCTGTCTCTTGTAATTTAAACCGTCTAGGGACATAGAAGGAAACCGATTTGTAACCCAAGCCACGTCGGACTATATAAGACTGACTAGGGACCCCTCCCACACAACGGCCTGGAGATCTCATATTCAAATACACAACTCTCGAGATCCCCCAACCCTCATATCGGCAACTCTCCCTCAAACCCTCTTTGTACACACGAATACTCAAGGCAATACAACTTGCCACAAACAGGACGTAGGGTATTACGCATCTCGCAGCCCGAACCTGTATAAATTTTATTTCCCGTCACGTTTCACGTGAACCGTGGAGCTACAGTCGATCTAGACGCCATTAAAAACATCCCGTGATACATCCCGTGGTGCATTGCCGGTACTAAACACCGAAACTATGGAGGGACAGGGAGAGAGGGGCGCCATGGAAGAGCAGGGAGGAGGCGGCCGGGCAGGTGAATGGCGCGGGGAGGGCAGCAGGAGGGGCGCCATAGGGAGGGCAGGCAGGAGAGACGTGCGGGAGAGGGACGACCGGGGCAGCGAATTGGCCAAAGGGTGGCGTCGTTCACTTGTTCCTATCGGGAAGAAGAGGCAAAGGAAGGTGGGAGGAGGGTTCTGTGCTGTGGCCTAGTCGCCAGAGAGAGGAGATGGAGGGGCTGGTGGGGCCCAAGCACCAAAGAAAAGGAGAAAACAATTTCCCATCGAAATTAAAAACCAGAAAATCACTCTTGTTTGAATTGAAGATTACAAAATAAAAACGGAGGAATTTGAAGAAAGTTTATATAACAAAGTTGCATAGAATTTTGTGCTCTATAACTTTGGTATACAAAGTTTTTCTTGAAACGGCCCACAAATCAGCAGAATTTAGAGACAAAATTCTAAACTCATTTAGATCACATTGGAAGGAAAAGAATTTTGGAACCTAGGTCCATTAATGGGTCAACAAACAAAGTGGCATACATATTCACTCAACCAAACATTCATGCATGAAAAGTCTACAATGATGCGCATGTGATGCAAAACGAGATACTCGGGGTATCACATGTTAAGCGCTCAAAAGAGACAACAATTATAACAACCCATCATTTCATACAAACATTGCCTGATTTAGTACAAAACCATTTCTCAAAATGATATAGAATCATATCGAAATAGAGTTTCAAAAATATACTCACAGCGGAATACAATATAACTAAATTGGTGCAATGTAGCGGAAGTAAAACACCAAGGCATGACATTGAGCCCACCGTTGTCATCCCCGATCACAAACCGACATGTACCAAAAAAATATCAACAACAAAGGATGAGTACGTGGGGGTACACGTAGGACTTACCTGTGGGCGGTCCCAACACGACATTTTTGAGAGTATGCAAGGCTTTATAAGGACTTGACTCTAACCCGTTGTTGGCACCAGAATTTAGCCGACCCAGGTTAATGGGCCTAGATCGGTCTTAGAGCTAAAAGTTGGGCTATCCAAGGGAGAGATAGCGTGTATTTTGCCTTTTGGACCAAGCGCACGTGTATCTTAGGAAAGATAGTTTCTTTGGTAGAGAGTCCGATAGGGACTCTAGTTTGGTTAAGATTTGGAGTTGAATTAGGAAATGATAGACTTGCTATCCAAGTCTACGGACTATAAATATGTACCCGTACCTATGAAATAAATAGAGACTACTCACGATCGTCAACAGCGGTTGTCTCCACGTCCTCTTAGCGCATCGCCACCCCTAAGCAATTAGGATTTCAAGGTATATCGTCATGCTGCTCTATTGACTTCTTTCGTAGATGTTGATAGGGCATTACGGCATTTTGCCTATGGTAGATCTTGTACTAAGCGTTGTTGTTGGCAAGATCTGCCAGTTATCATGTGCATCGACCCGATCTACTTATTCTCTGAGCTTCACTGACATAGATCGGATCGTGCACAATTTACCATCATGCTATCCTTTGATGTTACCATCTTTTGCAATATATGCTGCGTCAAGCCACCTGCCATATTTTGTTAGATTTGCATGATACAAGAGGCTTATTTAGGTTCATGTTGGTATCCATACTTTCTTGCATCTCGATCGGTTCCTAGCTAGAGATAATACTCTGTTTATTTATTATGCTAGTTTCTATTAAAGAGCCGATCTGGGTAAGCATATCACTTTATTTCTGTGCATCTTCTGTACATCGCGTAAGCAGCGTCGGATCACCTCGTAGAGTATCGATGGAGGTTTGCCGATGTCAAGACCCGACGCTGGGAGAGCCGATCCGAGCTGATCCTGACTAGTATTTAATGTTTACTGATGTTTTGTTTGTTCATGTAGAGAGAACAGGAGCTGACCACCATCACCACCACCACCTTCCTGACTGTAAGGTCAAGCCAGGTGGCACACCCAACCACCACCGTAGCCAGCAGTCGAATAACCGTTTAGCCGACTGGGAGCCGCAGCAAGGACTGAGCGACCTCTACGTCCACATACACCTCCCGGCTCGCATTGTGTTGACTCGTTGGTACACTGCCCACCGGTTTCCCACGGCAACACATTTTTGGCACGCTCGGTGGGACCCGATCATCATGGCTGGAGGCAAGGGAGCTGAAAAAGATGACAGGAATCATGCCCATCGACAGGGTGGAAGACCTGCCTGAGAATCACCAGAAGCATTATGTCTCGATCATCGAGGATCTCAAGAAGAAGGTGCTTGCCATGTACGGACACACTCAGTCACAACGCCATCAGGATCCAAGGAGTTCCTGAGTCGCTCCTAGATAAGGTCGACCTACATGACTCCATCACAAGCAACGCATTGAAGCACTCCGCGAAGAGATCCAAAGGATCACGGCTCACACCCTCATACGGCAGTCGGAGGCGACCATAAACCGCATGGACAACATTGTGGTCAAGATTATCAGAGCTGCCTTGGCCGGTGAACCATTGCATATCACCGGCCCCGAGGTGAACGGCCATGTTGGAGAAGCCATGTTCTACTCTAGGCCGCTTACCCCCATTCATATTGAGGTTCAGGGCGACAATGTCGCCGAATTCGTCATGCACCCTCCACGTGATGGCATTCCCCTGGAGGCTCGTGCTTACTCTATGCCACCACTGGTCATCCCTGAGGGATACTTCTGCCAGCTCAGGTACGCACAGCTGGAAGAAGTGGAGCGGCCTCCCTACCCCTACCCCAATCCGGTAGTTATCAACAAGCGACCAGCTCAAGCGCAAGGTACGCTGGAGGCTTAACCACACCAAAGGCCGACAAAATCGGCCGATCAGGAGATGATTGAGTGGCAGCGTGCCTACGAGACTGGGCCGTCCAACTCGATTAGGCTGGATATACTCCTGCAGGCGATCTCAATAGTGTTGTGCAGGAGATCTTGAAGAATCAGTACGGGATGGCGCCCAAACGGGGGGCAATTACTTATGATAAACCTTACCCGGAGGCGTAAGATCTCTTGGAGCCCCCTCCGAGATTCAAGATCCCGGATTTCACCAAGTTCAGCAACAACGATGGCGCCGGTACCATTGAGCACGTCAGTCAGTATTTGGCACAGCTAGGCGTCACCTCTCGTGCCAAGCACATGAAGATTCGGCTCTTCTCCTTGTCGCTCACTGGGCCAGCATTTGGGTGGTACACCACATTGGCCCCGGGATCAATTACTACTTGGAAGCAGCTGGAAGAAAAGTTCCATGCCCAGTTCTTCTTTGATTCTGACGAGGCAACTCTGACTGACCTGGCTAGCATCTACCAGTATCCAGGAGAATAAGTCTAGCAATACATCTAGCGGTTCCGCGAGTTGAGAAACAGGTGTTACTCTCTCCACCTACCGGAGAGGTCATTGGCAGAGCTGGCCTTCAAGGGCATGAACAAGGCCATCAAAGCAGTTTACGGCCGACTGATTTCGAGTCTGTCAGCCACTTGGTGTCCAAAGTTTCAGCCTATGAACGCAGTCATCCCGAGATCCTCCAAGAGAAGCACAAGAGGAACATCGGCTACATTCAAGCCGATGAAGATGACGCGTTGGATGACGCGGATACATACCTCGTCCAATGGTCGAGGAAGAGCCAGCCGCTATAGTGTTAGTGGGTAAAGCAGCCCGAACCCACTCCTGGCTTCGACTTCGACGTGTCCAAGACTGAGTAGATCTTTGACCTACTGCTCAAAGAGAAGCACTTAGTACCACTGGCTGGGCATCAAACACCCTCGGCCAAAGAAATACGTGGCCGCAAGTACTGCAAATGGCATAATATGCTCGATGGTCATAATACCAATGACTACATGGTCTTGAGGACCGAAATCTAGAGGGCCATCGAGCAGGGAAGGCTGGTTTTTGCCCATCCTCCAATGAAGATCGAGACAAAGCCTTTCCCAGTCAACTCGGTACACGCAATCCTGCCACCTTGGGAACGGGAAGATTCGTCGATCGGCTCAACTGAATCAGCTTTTGGCGCTTGAGTGTAGGGAGCGATTGCCGCGGGGAGAGTCCTTCGCCGTACCACAGAAGAGCCTAGCCCTAGGCTGTGGCGGAACCGCCGATTTAATCCGGGCTAAGCACACCTGCCACCTCTGGCTTGCAGTGCGATTAGACCGAACTAAACCCGGTCGTCCGTCGAGAGTCATTCGACTCCCGATATTACCTTTTCCCAGAGGAACCGACATCATACACATCCGACTCACGATGGAGCCACAACAGAAACATCATCACAGGCAGTTAAATAGCATAAAAGTAGATTTATTTACAAACCAGTTTTTACATAAAATACAAGTCCAACATAATATCATACGGTAGCAAGTTTGAAAGTTTCTCGCAGCGGAAATAAATGTTTAGGAGTCACCATGTTATCATCAAAAGATTTGCATTAGAGGTACAACACCGAGCCCACCGATGTTGTCCTCGTGCCACTTAGTCACTTCATCCTACATGAGGGCATGCCCCGCCTCCAACACAGGCGCACACCATGAATTCCATACCTGCGCTCAAAATGTGGGGGCAAACCCTGAGTACTAATTACTCAGTAGGTCTTAATGGATTTGGCTTACGGCTGACGCGAAGCAGCTTACTAACAAGTAGATCCTTAGCTTTTAGTTTTTAACAGCAACTTAATTAACATAAATAACAAGTTTCATTGTCTCTATGATTGCCAACATAATAGTAAGATTCCGTAAGGTAACAACTTAGTTCAAACATGTAGTATTCCAAAAACCATGAGTATTAAAATACCGAGAGTTTAAGTAATTACTACGTTGCCCTTGTGCATTATCAGCATTCCCACACCTGGTGGGCATCAGCGATTCGAATCGATTTTAATTCCCGGGAATAACTATCATGCCAGGGGTATATGTTTACTAGCCATCGCGTTCCCACATATAGCCCCCATCTCCACCTGTCTTGTACCAAGATTCAAAGCGCCCTCACCTAACCCTCGGGTTGTGCCCCCTCAGGAGCGATACCACGGCCGCACCGGGTCAGCCCTCCCTCGAGTACAAGCGCCCCCGGGCCCATCGGCCTCCAGCAAGTGGATGAGCGGAGCCTCGAAAACTTCGGACAAACCCAGGTAAGACTTCACCGGTCCCATTTCCCGGTTAAGCACTCTAGCAAAGTTATGCCGATCAGCAGGCGAACAGCGAACGGGCCTTAAACGACTCGGGCGGAGTCCGGGTGCGACATCATGATAAAGTAAATACTGAAATAAATCTCCGCCCGGTCTCTATTTAACTTGATGAGCAACAATAATAAGTGATATGACTGTAAGCTTTTTGTAACTTTGAAAATACCTACGTGACGAGTACACACACTCGTGTCTACCCGTACCTAGCAATTTCTAGGCATACTCGTCCTACGAACTCTATGAATAGGTGCTAGGGCCAGGGCGGCCAGGAAGTCTAATGCAATTGGTTCCAAACAACTCCTAATGCATATGCGTAATCATCAAGTATAACTTGTTTGCTGGGTAGAGTATGGTCCTGCCTACCTTCCTCGTTAGAGTCAGTAGCTGCTTCCGGAGCGTAGTCGGGCTCTTGCTGTTGGTCCTCTGGCTCTGGGTGCAGTTCCTCTTCTGGCTCCGTCACGATCGGTTGGTCCAGTGGTGGTTCTTCGTTCGCGGAATCTATATGCATGTCATGATGCAAAAGGAGCATGTATTACTGTAATGCTTGTTCACGATGCAGATGTAGATGCGATGCGGTGAACCATGATTTATGGAATAGAGTTATGCATATTGAGGCGAAAGTTGTTTCGCACTAAGAAATCGTACAAGCCATCATCTGCGATAGCTTAGCTTGTCACATAAAACAACGTGGGGTGTGCGTGGCGAGGTAGCATCGCTTCCTGTGAAGCGACCGAACCTTGCATAAATATGCATTATTTCTACCATTTTCTAATTAGAGTCAAAACCTTACATGCATCATCTCCAATTCTAACATGTTATTCCATAACTATAGCTCATATCAACCTTAAAGTCATATTTGAAACATTATTCACCAAATTAATCTTTTTCTTAAGATTAATATGTGCTTAGAGCAAGACAAGGGCAAAATAGTAATTTATCAGTAAGTGTTAAGGTCAACAAAATTTATACAGAACCTATACAGAATAATAAGGCCTCTGTCCAAATTCACAATTTTTGAAGTTCATTTTACCCATATTTCCTATTTATCAAGGTTTTTCATGCTTGCTCAAAAACAGGGGCAAAACTGTCTTTTTCCTACTCAACCATCATATCCATTCTGTAGATCTATTTATTAGGAGCACAATGCAACTGGTTTGGTATTTTTCTGATTTTTATTGAATTTTCTAGGATTTTTCAAAGATTTATGTCGAAATAAACAATTTAAAATGAAATTCAACAGAACCAGGGCCTAGATTGTGATTATTTCAAAACCCCAGGGGCTAGCACGCAAGATCTGCACGACTCGGCGTACAGCGCGGTGGACTGATTCGCAAATAAGGGGAAAAGCAGGGGCCGGATCTGAAATTTGCCCGGCCCCCTTCTTCTTCCTCGCGTCGGCCGCGGCCGCGCGGGAGGGCGCGCGCGTGCCGGCGAGCCGGGGCTCGCCGCGGCCGCGACACGAGTTGGGGAAGGTGTTCCCCGTGCGGGGCTTCTACCTTGGGGAGGCGGTGACGGCGGAGACGGCGTGGACGAGGCGAGCGGCGGAGATGAACCGAGGGTGAACCGGCGCGGCGCGACGTCGAGGCGAGGTCGAACCTCGGCGTCCGGGCGGGGAACGGCGACGAGGTCTAGGGCGCGAGGTGCGCGGGAGGAGGCGAAGGTCGCGGGGTAGGTGGGGAGGCACGGGGAGCGACGAAGGGAGCGGAGCGAGCTCGAGCTCGAAGCTCGCCGTCAATGGCGGACGGCGTGGACGGGAGAGCAGAGGCTGAGCGGAAAGGCGGGCGCGCGAATGGAGTTGGGGGAAAAGGCAGGGCCTCGCCCTCGCCTTGGTGGCACGCCGCGCGCGCTGTCCGCGCGCGGCCACGGCGCGTGGCCGCGGCGTGGCGCGCTGGCCGCGCGTGCCCGCGGTGGCAGCGGCGCGTGGCCAGCAGCGCCGGACGCCGGCGCCGCGTGGCGGGTGGGTCTGCCGAGTGGGACCCACCTGTCAGTGACACGAAGGAAAAATAAAATCGGGAAAAAGGAAAAACTGTTTGACTGCTGAGACATGTTTTAGAAATTGCTCTTTTTGAACACCTTAGGTGTCGAATTTGAAAAAGACCCAATTGAAAGAAATGTTGTACTTTTTGAAACCTACAACTTTGTCAAAAGCACCGATTTCAAATTCTGGCTCCAAGTTTGATTTAAATTCGAGTTTAACTGTCAGCCCTCAGTTTGGACTGAGAACTATTTTCCTTAGAAAAATCAAAAGTCCTATTTCTAGCCATTTTCTCCCAAAAGTCTTTTTGACAAAGTTGTTCAGGATTTCATGACCTAAAACTTTCCCAATTGTACCTTTACATGAAAAGGAATCTAGGTTATAGAAAAAAGAAGAATTCTAATTAAGCCAGATTTGGAGTATGTTTGTTGGGTAACACCAAAAGCCCCTTTGCACTTAGGTAAGCCCATCTTCCATCCGAGCTCTAATTGACAAAGTTGTTTACCACCTTAAGACCTTCAAGTTTGGTATAAGAAGTTCTACCTAAATTTCTCTAGGTTTTAAGTTATGCTCTCATTATAGCATCATTTTTATGAAACTGAATGCATCACTTAGCTACTTTCACCATGATTACTTAGATGCACCTTAGTATAAGATGCAATGATGCTTATGAAAAGTAATTAGGCAAAATATGCACATAATAATGCTTGGGAGATGCCTAGGGCATCACAACCCACCCCCCTTAAAGAAATCTCGTCCCGAGATTTTTGAAGTGTCGTGGGTGGTTAAACTGGTTGTAGTTAGTGTTGGGTGCACGTATTGAGTTTAGACCCAGAAGCTAAGCTGTTGTAACGTACCGAGTTGAGGTGGATGGCAGAAAACCAGGGTACTTAGTGTGTAGGTATTCTTCTTGCTCCCATGTGGCTTCTTCTTCGGAATGATTACTCCATTGAACTTTGTAAAAGTTGATTGTTTTCCGACGGGTTGATCTTTGCTTTTGATCGAGGATTTTTATGGGACGTTCTTCGTATGTGAGATCTGGTTCAATCTGAATTTGAGAGGTATCTACCACTTTCTCCGGTACTCTTAAGCACTTCTTTAGTTGTGAGACATGAAACACATTGTGAACCGCAGCTAGACGTGGTGGTAGCTCTAACCGGTAAGCGACGGCTCCGCACTTTTCAAGGATCTTGAATGGACCGACGTACCTTGGTGCTAACTTTCCTTTCACCCCAAATCGTTGTATCCCTTTCATCGGAGATACTTTGAGATACACCTGATCCCCCTCATCAAAGACTAGTGGCCTCCTCCTTTTATCCGAGTAACTTTTCTGTCTGGACTGTGCTCTTTTGAGATGGTGGTGTATGAGTTTCACTTGTTCTTCGGCTTCTACCACTAAATCAGGGCCAAAGGTAACACGTTCTCCTGGTTCGGACCAGTTTAGTGGTGTTCTGCATCTCCTACCATAAAGAGCCTCGAAAGGAGCCACTTCTAAGCTCTTTTGGTAGCTGTTGTTATAAGCGAATTCCGCCAAGGGGAGGCATTCATCCCACTTGGTGGAATATGTCAGTGCACAAGCCCTTAACATATCTTCTAGAATTTGATTCACTCTTTCTACTTGACCACTGGTTTGAGGATGGTAAGCGGAACTGCGTACAAGAGTAGTGTCTAAGGCAGTCTGCAGTTGCTCCCAGAAGCGGGAAACGAACAGAGAACCCCTATCTGAGGTGATAGTTCGCGGGACCCCGTGTAAAGATAGGATCTTGGAAAGGTACAACTCAGCGTACTGCTTTGCTCGATAAGTGGTCTTGACTGGAATGAAATGAGCAGATTTCGTGAGCCTATCGATAATTACCCATATGGAGTCATATCCTTTTTGGGTACGAGGTAAACCCACAATGAAATCCATGTGTATATCCTCCCATTTCCATGCTGGAACATCTAGTGGTTGAAGCATTCCAGCGGACTTTAAGTGATCAGCTTTTACTTTCTTGCACACATCGCACTCAGACACGTACTTGGCAATTTCTCGTTTCATGCGGGTCCACCAAAACTTTTGTTTCAAGTCTTGGTACATCTTATTGCTGCCGGGATGTATCGTGAGTATTGAAGTGTGCGCTTCATCCAATATTCTCTTTCTCAACTCCATGTCCTTGGGTACCACTAGACGATTCTTGAACCACAAGACGCCTTGGTCGTCAAGTGTGAAACACGCATTCTTCTCTTCACTAATACCTTCACGGATATGTGCCATACCCTTATCTTGCTTCTGAGCTTCTATGATTTGTGACTTGATTGTGGGCTCAATAATGATATTATAGAGTTCTGCATGCTGTCTTAGAGGTGTTTCAACGTCATTCATCTCACAGCAGATCACTCTTGCTGTAGGTCGGGCTTCTATCATATTGCAATGGACTTTGCGGCTTAAGGCATCGGCCACTACATTGGCCTTGCCAGGATGGTAGTGTATCTCCAGGTCATAGTCTTTTATCAATTCCAACCATCGTCGCTGCCTCATATTAATTTCAGGTTGTGTGAAAATGTATTTGAGACTCTTATGATCAGTATAGATGTGACATGTGTTGCCTAACAGATAATGTCTCCATATTTTTAGTGCATGAACAACTGCAGCTAACTCAAGGTCATGTGTTGGATAGTTGGCTTCATGTTTCCTCAATTGATGGGAGGCATAAGCAATTACTCTTCCTTCTTGCATCAAGACACAGCCAAGCCCATTACCGGAGGCATCACAGTACACTTCAAAAGGCTTGGTGATATCTGGTTGAGCTAGCACTGGTGCTGAGGTTAACAATTTCTTCAAGGTCTGGAAAGCTTCTTCACAATTCGGATTCCAAATGAACTTGGCATTTTTCTTGGTCAAAGAGGTCATGGGCTTTGCAATTTTGGAGAAATCTTTGATAAAGCGGCGGTAGTAGCCCGCTAAACCAAGAAAACTCCGAATTTCAGTCACAGTTTCTGGTTGCTTCCAATTTAGCACATCTTCTACTTTGTTAGGGTCAACTGCGACTCCCTTTTCAGATAGCACATGTCCCAAGAAACTCACTTCTTTTAGCCAGAATGCACACTTGCTAAACTTGGCATAAAGCTTATGCTCTCTGAGCCGAGTAAGCACGATCCTCAAGTGTTCTTCATGTTCTTTTTCATTTTTGGAGTAAATTAGTATGTCATCTATGAATACCACCACGAACTTATCGAGTTCATTCATAAACACCGAGTTCATCATATACATGAAGAAAGCCGGTGCGTTGGTTAGTCCAAATGACATGACCAAGTACTCATACAAACCGTATCTGGTAGAGAATGCTGTCTTGGGTACGTCCTCTTCTCTAATCTTTATCTGATAGTAGCCAGACCTTAGGTCAATTTTAGAAAAGACCTTAGCCCCAGCTAACTGATCAAATAGAATATCGATGTGTGGCAGTGGGTATTTGTTTTTGACGGTCACTGCATTCAGTGGCCGATAGTCCACACATAACCTCTTCCAACCATGATCCTTTTTCTCAACAAAGAGAGCTGGACAACCCCACGGTGATGAACTAGGTCTAATGAACCCTTTGTCTAATTGTTCTTGTAGTTGGGTTTTCAATTCCTTCAAATCATCAGGTGGCATCCTGTATGGTCTTTTTGACACAGGTGCCGTACCTGGAACGAGCTCAATGGCAAATTCTACATCCCGTTTTGGTGGTAGTCCCGGAAGTTCTTCCGAAAACACGTCCGGGAATTCACACACTACCGGTATCTTTTTAACCTCTTGTAGTTCAGTCGCATTGACCGTGGGGGTCATGTGTTTTTGATTTGGCATGTGTATTCGTAGAATCTTGCCGCTGACACTAGACCTTAACTGCACTGTCCTGCTGCCAATATCCAGGACTGCATTGTTTTCTGTCATCCAATTCATCCCTAAGATGATATCAATCCCCCGGTGTGGCAGCACCACAGGATTGATTGTGAAATCTTCCTTTCCTATACTCAGCCTTAACCCTTTTACTATCAGATTTGTATTTATCGGGTTCCCAGGCGCGGTGATTTGATATTTCTCTTTTATACATGAAGTCTCTACCCCGTGCTTAGATGTATATGACTGACTAATGAAAGTATGAGTAGCTCCTGAATCAAATAACACGACGGTCGGCTGACCGTTGACCATGAACGTACCGGCGAGAACAGGCTCTCCTGCAGGGATCTGCTCCATGTGCACATAGTGCACTCGACCTGTCTTGGGTACGAATCCCTTCGGCTTGCTCTGTTGGTTTCCACCCGCAGGAACAGGACCTTGGATCCTGCGAGGCGCTCTGCAGTCCTTAATGAAATGGCCGATCTTGTCGCAGTTGTAACAAGGAGCGCCCGGCCCCGGAACAATGGGAGCACGGGGAGTTGGCAACTGTGCGGGTGCTCGATAAATGGGGTACTGTTGCTGCGGTGCCGCCCGATGGATCCACCTTGGTTGGTTGGGTCGGACCACATAGCGAGCCTGCTGATAATTTTGCTGTGGAGGCTTGTATGCGGTCTTCTGCTTCTGTGAAGGGCCAGTCGCTGAGGTGTTGGCTAGCCTTTTGCGCTTCTGATCCTCGTTAGCGGCACGGAGACGATTCTCCATGTCGAGAGCAGTGTCTACCAGCTCAGTGAAGCTCTGGTAGCGCCGTGCCAAGTGAGTCCGGAGGGTAGGGTCAAGGCCCTCTAGGAGTCTCTCGGCCCGCTCCGGCTCAGTAGCAACATCTCTCGGAGCATACTGAGAGAGGTGGATAAAGGTCTGCACATATTGCATCACGGTCCGGTTGCCCTGCTTGAGGTCTCGGAACTCGCGACGCTTTTGCTCCATCAAACTTGCTGGGATGTAGTGAGCCTGGAAAGCTTGACGGAACTCCTCCCATGTGGGCTCATGGCCCTCTTCCTGCATGGCGAGGAAAGTGGCGTACCACGCTCCCGCAGGCCCATGAAGAAGCTGAGCAGCAAATCGAGCCTTCTCTTGCTCATTGATCCCTGGCAGAAGGGTAAACTTGGACTGGACAGTGCGAAGCTAGTCGTCTGCCACCAGTGGCTCTGGGCAGTTGGTGAAAACCGGGGGTCGCAGCCCCTCGAAGTCCTGGTAAGTAATGCCACGTGGCCTGTACTCCCACGGCTGTTGTTGCCCACGGGCTTGACGGTCTTCTGCTAATAACCGAATCAGCTCAGCTTGTTGGACCACCAAAGTGGCCAGCTCCGGCGGGGGTGGAGCGCCTTGCGCTGACTGCCCCGATGACTGACCAGTACGAGTGTTCACCATCTGCAAAATGGAGTCATATGGGTTCAGCCCAATAGCCCTTGCGCAGAAACACGATGACAGCAAGATCATAGGATTATAGGCAATTTGTGAGTACAAGTAAACTTGTAATACAACAGCTAGACTCTATCTCGCAAGGCCAAGCTTAACGGCATCGCATCATTCACACTGTCCATGCGCATTCAGCAATTACTACAACCATACTTATAGAGTCTTAATAAACTAAAGGTTTACTTAGTACACACGTGGGCCATCTCGTCCATCACATCGAAACACTAGCTTAGGGTTCTATATCAGATTACACGGCGTACATAAGTGAGTTCTCTCGACCTCACCACTGTTTAGTACAGTCATGGCAAACTGCACAGAGCGATATAGTACAAAACATCGCTCACAACGTGCACCATTTACAAAAAGCTTCACCACATAGTGCTATCATCAAACTCTCTCTAACGCCCGTTACGTGCGTCAGACACCATGCTGTCCTCATCCTCCACCACAGGGGCAACTGAAGGGTCCGGCTCGTACTGCGCCAGGCGCTGCTGTGCCTCGGCCAACTCTGCCTCCAGCTCCTCAATACGGTCCTGAGCATACATGTGCTGGTCGCGGTAGTGGGAGACACGGTCCTCGGCACGGAGGTACATCCCGTGTACGCTGTGAGCAAACTGCATGGTCGCAGCATAGGGCCTGGTGTCAATCCGCTCCTCCAGCATGTTGTGACGACGAAGCCACTCGTCGTCGGTGGGGAGGTAGGGCAGCACTGACATCCCTGCTGCACCCGAGGAGCTGAGTGAGGTGATGGCTGCTAGGGTGACCTTGTCGTAAGCGTCCTCCTCATTGGCCCCGTAGACGGTGATCGTCTGCCGGACCGCGGTGTGGCTCGAAGGAAGGACGACACTGGCCATACAGTGTCCCTCCGCGTGCACTGTCTGCACTGAGAAGAAAGGGCACGGCCTGCGCCTCATCTCACGCAGAGCCCGACAAAGGATCTGCGCAAGGCCGTTCTCCTCACGGCAACGGGTGTGAACCATCCCATTCTCAAGCTGAGGAGGGGTGTGAGTCACTGGTGGGAGGGGAGCAGCCCTTCCCTCCTATACACGGAGTCCCCTCGCACTGGTGGCTTTGCGGGCGGTTTGCTTGGTCCTGGCCATCTGTTTTTAAATAAGAGACCTTAATCAGTGATAGTCATAGGTTGCATATACTTTTAACGATTAAGTGGGTGATGGGTGCGGAAAACATCATTGGACTTTCATTTTACTTATTTGTCTCTTAGCGATAAACCCCCAAGTATGAACAAATAAGAATAAACATGATGCATGACTCGTCCTATTCGATCTCACATCACACACCTTAAGCATAATTTATATATCTAGCGAGTATCCGGTGACATATATGCACGGCACTCTCTAATGCAACTAGTCGTTCTCTACTCATTCTTAATTTCGCACGTGGTTAGTGTACCTGCAGAAAAATGCATGCTCATATCATCATCATTACCATGACCAATCATTACCACTCTAACTCTAGAAGTGGCACCCACGAATTTCTTTAAGCTACGTCTGGTGGACGACGTAGTGGCGCCATTTCTCTCAACACACCCAGTCTTCCTCCAGTACTGGGGAATTGCTGGGGAGAGAAACGGTGGCCAACAAGATCTAGCTATAATTTTGGTTGAAGGAAAAGTGGTCACGAAACACTCCAATGGCGTGACCACCCCCCTTAAAGAGCTCTGCCCTATCAGCATGAATGCAGGGTTCGCAACAGTCCGCAAATCCCAATAGCGCTCCACTAGTACTAGGGATAGCTATGGCCGAAATGTTGCTTCCCAAAGCGCCGAATATGCATATGAGTTCTATCTAGGTCAGAATGTTAACGATGTCACCTGGTATTTCACTAACATCCTTAATATGGGCATATCGATACTCTCATTTTTCCAAATACTTCGAAAAGGTTTTCAAAAATAGGTTTGCAAATCAAGACTGGATGATATGTCTGTTGTCTGTGTATGATCGGCTCTGATACCAGCTGTGGCGGAACCGCCGATTTAATCCGGGCTAAGCACACCTGCCACCTCTGGCTTGCAGTGCGATTAGACCGAACTAAACCCGGTCGTCCGTCGAGAGTCATTCGACTCCCGATATTACCTTTTCCCAGAGGAACCGACATCATACACATCCGACTCACGATGGAGCCACAACAGAAACATCATCACAGGCAGTTAAATAGCATAAAAGTAGATTTATTTACAAACTAGTTTTTACATAAAATACAAGTCCAACATAATATCATACGGTAGCAAGTTTGAAAGTTTCTCGTAGTGGAAATAAATGTTTAGGAGTCACCATGTTATCATCAAAAGATTTGCATTAGAGGTACAACACCGAGCCCACCGATGTTGTCCTCGTGCCACTTAGTCACTTCATCCTACATGAGGGCATGCCCCGCCTACAACACAGGCGCACACCATGAATTCCATACCTGCGCTCAAAATGTGGGGGCAAACCCTGAGTACTAATTACTCAGTAGGTCTTAATGGATTTGGCTTACGGCTGACGCGAAGCAGCTTACTAACAAGTAGATCCTTAGCTTTTAGTTTTTAACAACAACTTAATTAACATAAATAACAAGTTTCATTGTCTCTATGATTGCCAACATAATAGTAAGATTCCGTAAGGTAACAACTTAGTTCAAACATGTAGTATTCCAAAAACCATGAGTATTAAAATACCGAGAGTTTAAGTAATTACTACGTTGCCCTTGTGCATTATCAGCATTCCCACACCTGGTGGGCATCAGCGATTCGAATCGATTTTAATTCCCGGGAATAACTATCATGCCAGGGGTATATGTTTACTAGCCATCGCGTTCCCACATATAGCCCCCATCTCCACCTGTCTTGTACCAAGATTCAAAGCGCCCTCACCTAACCCTCGGGTTGTGCCCCCTCAGGAGCGATACCACGGCCGCACCGGGTCAGCCCTCCCTCGAGTACAAGCGCCCCCGGGCCCATCGGCCTCCAGCAAGTGGATGAGCGGAGCCTCGAAAACTTCGGACAAACCCAGGTAAGACTTCACCGGTCCCATTTCCCGGTTAAGCACTCTAGCAAAGTTATGCCGATCAGCAGGCGAACAGCGAACGGGCCTTAAACGACTCGGGCGGAGTCCGGGTGCGACATCATGATAAAGTAAATACTGAAATAAATCTCCGCCCGGTCTCTATTTAACTTCATGAGCAACAATAATAAGTGATATGACTGTAAGCTTTTTGTAACTTTGAAAATACCTACGTGACGAGTACACACACTCGTGTCTACCCGTACCTAGCAATTTCTAGGCATACTCGTCCTACGAACTCTATGTATAGGTGCTAGGGCCAGGGCGGCCAGGAAGTCTAATGCAATTGGTTCCAAACAACTCCTAATGCATATGCGTAATCATCAAGTATAACTTGTTTGCTGGGTAGAGTATGGTCCTGCCTACCTTCCTCGTTAGAGTCAGTAGCTGCTTCCGGAGCGTAGTCGGGCTCTTGCTGTTGGTCCTCTGGCTCTGGGTGCAGTTCCTCTTCTGGCTCCGTCACGATCGGTTGGTCCAGTGGTGGTTCTTCGTTCGCGGAATCTATATGCATGTCATGATGCAAAAGGAGCATGTATTACTGTAATGCTTGTTCACGATGCAGATGTAGATGCGATGCGGTGAACCATGATTTATGGAATAGAGTTATGCATATTGAGGCGAAAGTTGTTTCGCACTAAGAAATCGTACAAGCCATCATCTGCGATAGCTTAGCTTGTCACATAAAACAACGTGGGGTGTGCGTGGCGAGGTAGCATCGCTTCCTGTGAAGCGACCGAACCTTGCATAAATATGCATTATTTCTACCATTTTCTAATTAGAGTCAAAACCTTACATGCATCATCTCCAATTCTAACATGTTATTCCATAACTATAGCTCATATCAACCTTAAAGTCATATTTGAAACATTATTCACCAAATTAATCTTTTTCTTAAGATTAATATGTGCTTAGAGCAAGACAAGGGCAAAATAGTAATTTATCAGTAAGTGTTAAGGTCAACAAAATTTATACAGAACCTATACAGAATAATAAGGCCTCTGTCCAAATTTCACAATTTTTGAAGTTCATTTTACCCATATTTCCTATTTATCAAGGTTTTTCATGCTTGCTCAAAAACAGGGGCAAAACTGTCTTTTCCTACTCAACCATCATATCCATTCTGTAGATCTATTTATTAGGAGCACAATGCAACTGGTTTGGTATTTTTCTGATTTTTATTGAATTTTCTAGGATTTTTCAAAGATTTCTGTCGAAATAAACAATTTAAAATGAAATTCAACAGAACCAGGGGCTAGATTGTGATTATTTCAAAACCCCAGGGGCTAGCACGCAAGATCTGCACGACTCAGCGTACAGCGCGGTGGACTGATTCGCAAATAAGGGGAAAAGCAGGGGCCGGATCTGAAATTTGCCCGGCCCCCTTCTTCTTCCTCGCGTCGGCCGCGGCCGCGCGGGAGGGCGCGCGCGCACCGGCGAGCCGGGGCTCGCCGCGGCCGCGACACGAGTTGGGGAAGGTGTTCCCCGTGCGGGGCTTCTACCTTGGGGAGGCGGTGACGGCGGAGACGTCGTGGACGAGGCGGGCGGCGGAGATGAACCGAGGGTGAACCGGCGTGGCGCGACGTCGAGGCGAGGTCGAACCTCGGCGTCCGGGAGGGGAACGGCGACGAGGTCTAGGGCGCGAGGTGCGCGGGAGTGAGGTGAAGGTCGCGGGGTAGGTGGGGAGGCACGGGGAGTGACGGAGGGAGCGGAGCGAGCTCGAGCTCGAAGCTCGCCGTCAATGGCGGACGGCGTGGACGGGAGAGCAGAGGCTGAGCGGAAAGGCGGGCACGCGAATGGAGTTGGGGGAAAAGGTCAGGGCCTCGCCCTCGCTTTGGTGGCACGCCGCGCGCGCTGTCCGCGCGCGGCCACGGCGTGTGGCCGCGGCGTGGCGCGCTGGCCGCACGTGCCCGCGGTGGCAGCGGCGCGTGGCCAGCAGCGCCGGACGCCGGCGCCGCGTGGCGGGTGGGTCTGCCGAGTGGGACCCACCTGTCAGTGACACGAAGGAAAAATAAAATCGGGAAAAAGGAAAAACTGTTTGACTGCTGAGACATGTTTTAGAAATTGCTCTTTTTGAACACCTTAGGTGTCGAATTTGAAAAAGACCCAATTGAAAGAAATGTTGTACTTTTTGAAACCTACAACTTTGTCAAAAGCACCGATTTCAAATTCTGGCTCCAAGTTTGATTTAAATTCGAGTTTAACTGTCAGCCCTCAGTTTGGACTGAGAACTATTTTCCTTAGAAAAATTAAAAGTCCTATTTCTAGCCATTTTCTCCCAAAAGTCTTTTTGACAAAGTTGTTCAGGATTTCATAGCCTAAAACTTTCCCAATTGGACCTTTACATGAAAAGGAATCTAGGTTATAGAAAAAAGAAGAATTCTAAATAAGCCAGATTTGGAGTATGTTTGTTGGGTAACACCAAAAGCCCCTTTGCACTTAGTTAAGCCCATCTTCCATCCGAGCTCTAATTGACAAAGTTGTTTACCACCTTAAGACCTTCAAGTTTGGTATAAGAAGTTCTACCTAAATTTCTCTAGGTTTTAAGTTATGCTCTCATTATAGCATCATTTTTATGAAACTGAATGCATCACTTAGCTACTTTCACCATGATTACTTAGATGCACCTTAGTATAAGATGCAATGATGCTTATGAAAAGTAATTAGGCAAAATATGCGCATAATAATGCTTGGGAGATGCCTAGGGCATCACATAGGCCATCCATCTCAATCAACGTGGTCCAGGCCATCGCTGAAGAGAAGGGGAAGGACAAGGCTAACCTGCACGATAACCTACCTCTTGAGTTTAGGGCTGAAGAGCGCACTTCGGCCAGAACAATTGAAAGAAATCGACGATTCTGCCCAAACTCTGGGGCATTGATGGGATTGTACTCATAGCATCACCAGTGTAACGAGGAGCGTCGTCGCGAGGAAGAAGTGTACTACCGTGAGCAGCACCGGCGTCGCGAGGAGCATCACCGGGAGTACCCATGCTTCCCCAGGCGTGACGCACGACGATGGGAGAGCCCGCGGGAATGCGACGAGCACCTCAACCTCGCCAACCATAGGGAGCACTGGAGCTGCCCATACTTCTACTACTGCTAGAGCCAAGGTATGAGCAGGCTCCCAACCCCTGATGAATGCCCAGAGTGTTCTATCCGCAGGACCTGGCACGATAGGACATCGGTGTTCGAGCGCTTGAGGCGCGCGCCGTCGCCGCCTCGCTGCCGTGTGCCTTCACCGCGGCTTGGACATTGCCCCTCTCTACCGCCACGATGGCCCGAGTCCCTGTTGAAGAGGCGACAAGCATCTCCACTTCCAAGGCGGGCATCACCTCCTCCGCAGCAGCGAGGACTGCCGATCCAGGAGGCCAATGATGGCCGATGTCGCAAGGAATGCCACATGCCAAGATGGTGTCCAAAGGGCCTGTCCAGGTCACAAAAGCGCAGGGTTCAACGTCTGCATTTCTTGGAACAAGCCGAAGAGGAGTACCTTCGGCAGCTGAAAATGTTTGGTGGCATCTTTGACATTCCAAGCTTGCGTCCAGAGTGCAACTTTGTGTGGAAGCGCAAATTGCAGTCTGAGGTGGCTGAAGCGCCAGCCAAACCAGCTGTGGCCAGCTCGTCAAAGGTGAATGAAAAGGACGACAACTTAGACATGGACAGCGACAGTCAATTGGACCACGGGGACGACTTTGAAGGGGAAGTCAACGCAATTCTAAAGAAGGCCGCGGCGGATGTCAACATGGTCTTCTACTTGCCAGACGATTTCTGACACCCCAGCGAGGAGCAGATGGCCGAGTCTATGGTGCAGCTCAGCCTCGGCCCCGCAGTTGCTATTTTTGAGAAGCCGATCGACAAAAAATATCGGCACCTTAAGCCATTACACATAAAAGGGTTCGTCAATGGCAAGCCCTGTCAGCAGGATGCTCGTTGATACAGGTGCGACCGTTAACATCATGCCGTATTCCTTGTGTCGCAAGCTTGGCAGGTCTATGGAGGATCTTGTTGATACCAACGTCACGCTGAAAGATTTCAAAGGGAACCCATCGAAGGTCAAAGGAGTTCTCAATGTTGAGTTGACGGTTGGCAGCAAGACCATGAACATTTCTTTCTTCGTCGTCGACGATCATGACCCTTTCTTTGTCCTGCTTGGCTGAGATTGGATCCATGCCAACTGATGTGTCCCGTCTTCCATGCACCAATGCTTGATTCATTGGAATGGCAAAGAGATTGAAGTGGTCCCTGCTGACGAGTCCTGCAACGTCGCAATGTCTGAGGCACAATTTTGGACAAAAGAAGCAGAGTACTTCTCGAGTTGGCAAGATTTGGACTGGAGCTTTGTCGACCTAGCAAAAAATGGGATCATGCCGGTTCGTGCAACCGGCGACCAACCTTAGATGATGAAATAGCTAGTGTATCCGCCGATCCCTTTGATCGGCTCACTGGTTGGTGTAAACTTTCTACGGGTTTATGACCCGTAGTGGCCGATCTGTGTGATCGGCCCCAAAAAATGTGTAATCATATTTTGTGTAAGACTGCTGCATTGGCTGCTCTATGTGATCGGTCCCAAAACATTAATTTAATACATGTTTCTTCCAACAAGGATGTTCTTTCTTGCGATGATCAATCAACCCCTGATGAAGAAAAATCAGAAGCTGCTGCGCTCTCATCGCTCTCCGGTGTCATCAGGATCCACTTAGGAATTCACGGAAGAGGGCAAGCTCGGTTTTGGTTTCACACCATCCGACGAGCTTAAACAGGTCGACATCGGCTCAGGGGATCAACCAAGGCTGACGTGGATCAGTAAAAAACTCGACCTGGAGTTCAAAGCCAACTTGATCGAGCTGCTCAGGAGTTCCCAGATTGCTTTCCTTGGGAGTACCACGAGATTCCAGGTCCTGATCAGTCTATTGTTGAATATCGGCTGCCGATCAAGCTCGGTTTTCGACCATTTGCTCAACATCCCAAGAAAATCGATGCAAAAATGATTAATACCTGTCAAAGAAGAGATAGAGAGGATGATTCACGTTGGGTTTATCCACCCTTGCTGATATGCCACTTGGATATCGAGCATTGTTCCTGTTTGGAAGAAAGACGGTAAGCTCAGGATATGCATTGACTTCAGGGATCTAAACAGAGGTACCCCAAAGGACGAATACCCGATGCCCATTGCAGAGTTGCTCATTGATGCTGCAGCTGGTCACAAGATGATGAACTTCCTTGATAGCAATACCGGGTATAATCAAATCTTTATGGCCGAAGAAGATGTTTACAAGACAGCTTTTCATTGCCCACAAGGTTTGTTCGAGTATGTGGTCATGACCTTCGGCTTACGCAATGCCAGAGCAACTTACCAACGGGCCATGAACTACATCTTCCATGATCTCATCGGCCGACTCGTGGAAGTATACTTTGATGATGTGGTGGTCAAGTCAGTGTTGCAGGAGAACCACTTAGCCGATCTGCGTCAAGTCCTCGAGCGTACTCATAAACATGGCATGAGGATGAATCCCGATAAATGTGCGTTCGGCGTCATTGCCGGATAATTCCTTGGGTTCATGATCCATGAATGAGGTATAGAGATCGGCTCAAAGAGTAAGGATGCCATTGAGACAATGACACCACCAACGACCAAAAAGGAGCTTCAGCAGCTGATTGGCAAGATTAACTACATCAGGAGGTTCATCCCTAACCTTTCAGCAAAACTTGAAGCGTTTATGCCTTTGGTCAAGACAGCGCAGCAAGCGAGTTCGTGTGGGGCCCTGATCAACAACTAGCGTTCGACAACCTGAAAAAAGTACCTGACGGTACCACCAATGATGGCCCCACCTCGACTCGACCTCCCATTCATTGTCTACCGTTGAGCCGATGAAGTTTCCATTAGCTCTGTGCTGATTCAAGAAGTCGACGGCAAGGAGCGTGTCGTCTACTATCTCAGCCGATGATTACTCGACGCGGAGACCAGGTATTCCGAGATGGAACGCTTATGTTTATGCCTATACTTTACATGCTACCAAACTGCGGCATTACCTGCTCAACGCCGAGGTGCTGATCGTCTGCAAAGCCGATGTCATCAAGCATATGTTGTCAGCCCCGATCCTCAAAAGAAGGCTCGGCAAATGGATGTTTGCTTTGTCAGAATTTGACGTCAAGTTCCGACCAGCGAAAGCCATCAAAGGCCATGTGTTAGCCGATCTTATTACAGAACGAATCAGCTCCACGGTCCCATTTCATCGGCATATCATCTTGGGCTTTGTTCTTTGACAAGTCTGCGTGCAACACTGGTTGTGGTATCGGGCTCTTCATCATCTCCCCTCGGGGGGCACAATATGAGTTCGCCTTTCGCCTCAAGGAGCGTCATAACAACAATCAGATGGAGTATGAAGCTTTGTGCAACTGGTCTTGAGCTGTTACTGGATCACAGGCGCAGAAGCAGTCGAAGTTTTCGGTGATTCAAAAGTCGCCATTAACCAGTCAACGGAGGACTTCAATTGTGCAAGTGATTTGCTGTATCCATATCTCCTTCGTTGTCAAGAATTGATGGCAAAGTTCTGTTATGTTCAGCTCAAGTGGATACCAAGGGACGACAATGCCGAAGCTAACAAACTCGCAGCAAATAGCTTCTGGCTATGCAGAGCAAGTCGAGGACGTTTGTGTCGACACATTGCACCTAACGTCAGTCGATTGGAGAGCCGATCTCCTCAATTACTTGAGGGGTCCTGCTTAGGGGGCAGATAAGAAGACAAGACAGCGAGCTCTGAAGCATGTGCTCATTGGTGAAGAACTTTATTTCAGAACCATTGAAGGTTTGTTGTTAAAATGCCTAGGCTCGACAGAAGCGCTCAAAATCATGCACGATGTACACGAAGGGATTTGCGGTACTCATCAATCGGCAAACAAGATGAAGTGGTTGATCAGAAGGCCTGGCTATTATTGGCCGACTATGTTGGAGGATTGTTTCAAATATTATAAAGGTTGCCAGGAGTGTCAAAGATTTGGGGCCGTACCGATAGCTCTGGCTGGACCATTAAATCCTACTATCAAGCTGTGGCCATTCAGAGGCTGGGGCATGGACATGATTGGACAAATCAACCCTCCAACTAGCAAGGGCTACAAATGGATTTTGGCCGCAACCGATTATTTCACCAAATGGGTGGAGGCTGTACTGATGAAAAATGTCACGGCCAAGGATGTGATAAATTTTGTCAAAGAACACATCATTCATCGGTTTGGGATACCACAGACCATCACCATAGATCTGGGGTCTATCTTTTTGGTAGAAGAATTCAAAAAATTTGCTAAAGAGATGGGCATCACCTTGATACAATCTTCACCGTATTATGCTTAGGCTAATGGTCAGGCCGAGGCGTCAAACAAAAGTCTCATCAAGCTGATCAAGCGAAAGATTGACGAATATCCCAAGCAATGGCATGATCAGCTAGCTGAGGCATTGTGGGCACATCGAATGTCATGTCATGGGGCTACCAAATGCACTCCCTATCAATTGGTCTACGGCCAGGAGGCCGTTATGCCTTAGGAGATCAACATCGGCTCTCGACGGGTTCAGTTTCAAAATGACCTGACAGCCGATGAATATTCAGCGCTCATGAACATCAACATGGATGATCTGACAGAACTTTGGCTCTGGGCTCTCGAAAAGATCAAGGACAACAAGGCCAAGGTGGCAAGAGCTCATAACAAAAAAGTAAAGCCGAAGAATTTTCAAGTTGGAGATTTTGTGTGGGAGCTAGTTTTGCCAATTGGAACAAAGGACCCAGCATATGCAAAATGGTCACCTAACAGGCACGGGCCATATCGTATAGTAGAAACTACTCCAGGAAACTCCTACAGGATGGAAACACTGGAAGGAGTACGGTTTAGCAAGAACATCAATGGCAAGTACTTGAAAAAGTACTATCCCAGCTTATGGATCAGAACCTGATCTATTTCATACAAGGCCGATGCGAGGCCATCTGGACCTGACAGAGCCGATGTGTTAACATCGCCTTGAGAAAAAAAATAATAATAAAAAGAAAGATTAGAAAAGTATGGGCCAATGTATGCCGTTGGCCTCGATTAGAGCCGATGCAAATTATGCATCGCCTTTAGAATAAAAAAGACATTTAATAAAGATTCTGTCAGTTGTCAAATATGCTCAGGGGACATGCCAAACAGAGGCATGCCAAATGAAATGAAGGTTCTAGTTACGAGTTCATTATACAAACAGGGGAGCAGAAAGTTTACGAATAAACTGGCGGACTGCAACAAGAGCCTTCAATCGAACCTCGTCAGCTGAGTTGATGATTTGACAATCTGGTTCATCAGAGTGACGACCTGACTCTTGTTCAGCGAACGGATGCGCGCCAGGTTTGTCTTGAGCATTGTGGACAGTTGTTGCTTTTCACTTGCAATCTTTTCCTTGTCTGCATCGTTGGCTATGATAGCTGCGTCAACCTCAGATAATTCTTATTGGAGGCTTTTGATTTCTTCATTTAGTTTGATCTTCTTCGCATCAAGCTCCTCCCTGGTTGACAGCATTCGTTCATTGACACTTTGATCATCAAGAGCCGCCTTGAGTTGGTTTGCTGCCGTACATTCCCTGACGATTTCTTCCTTCAAAGCTGGCTGTCTAGCACGGGAAGCAATGCTCGTGGTGGCCACCAGAACATCCTCACGGAGGAAGCCTAGATGGGCCATAGGCCGAAGCGCCTGCTTTCGGTCTGAAGGAAGGTCATTGGCAATTGAGTCAAAGACCGGTCGGATCTCATCATAGTCAATGACCAGTTGTTCGATTGGGGCTTCCAATCGCTTCACAATGTCCTCGAGTTTGGCGACCATGTGTGCAGAAGATGAAGGTACGTGGTGGTCTTACCTCAGGCAAATCAGCCTCTACTTTGACTCCTGCGTGGCCGGATGTGTCCTCAGGTGGAGCATCACAACATTTGAGCAAAGCTCCTCCTACATCGGCTTCGTGCTCCCGACTGCGGATATGATCATCCTGCATTATACATAGAGTTCTTTGAATTAATGCAGATGGTGACAGAAAATCTGAGGAATCAGGAGAAAACTTACTGGTGAATCAGGAAGTAATGGAGCCGAGGAAGCAACTAGCTTCTTGATGGATGTCTTTTTAAATCTCGGCTGGCTGGGACCCTCTCCCTTCTCAGTTGCCATTTCAAGCCTAGGAGCAGCAAAGATGACTTTATCGAGAGAAGGTGCATTGGCTTGATACACCGGCACTAGAGCCATTTGCAGATACTTAAATGGCTGGCCCGATTCATTGGTTAGGCTTGAACCTTCTTGTAACTGAGTAGAAGAAAACTCGGTTAGATTCCTAGAATATTGGAAGAAGGGAAAGAATCAAGGCCAAAGTGAACATACCTCCTCTGGTGTGGCTTGGTATTCTGAGTCGATTGCCACAAGAGCCGATGCAACTGCGCCCTGAAAGAGGTAGGGGTCTCCAGTAATCCCACCAAGAGTTGAAGCCATCGGAAGTATGTATGAACTCCAGATCACCAGGCACTTGTAGCTTTAAGTCAGAAAAGATGGCATAGGCTTTGGAAGCTACCAGTGAGTCGGTCAGTTCAGCTCGGCTCTGAATTCTCTCATGGATGATCAGGCGTGGAGAAGTCTGATTTATGCCGACTGACGAGCAGCTAAGATATGTTGATATGATTCATTCCTGGCTTGTTGATCCTATTGGTAAGTGCTCATACTGACTGGGAGGAGGCACGGAGTGATCATGATGCTGAATATAGCTCAGGATTCTTCATCGGTGGAGAAACTGTCTAGTCTAAAGAAAGATGGGTTTTCGAAATGCTCTAAGCATATGCATCATAAGAAGGTGTGTTCTGGGAGCTGTAGAAGCATTTGTACCACTTAGCCATTTCTGCAGCAGCAGTATTGGTTACAGGTAGCAGATGCAGGGCTTGGCCAAATGAAGTACAAGCAAATAGACTTACCAGAAGAATCTGGGAAAGATTGGGATTCTAATCGAGGGAAATCTAGAATTTCAGTGCGAAAGTAGAGCTTGCACCAGAGCTGAACAAACCACCGAAGGTCCTCTTGTCTTCGCATGCTGATTCGATAATATGCGTTGGGTGTTCAGAGACAGGTGGCGATATAGAATTCCCAAGAAAAGTTTTCCCAGGTCAAGAGATTGGCCATTGGCTAGAGCATTGGCTAGGTTCAGATAATTCTTTGTCGAGGCCAAAGAAGGACCATTGAAAAGAAAATGGTCAAGCCAAAGGTTCAGAAAGGCAATGTTTTCTTTCACTGAAACATGGCCAGTTTGTTTATTGTGCTGACTAATGTATTGGCTCCAGTTTCGGGTACTGCTATTCTCCACTATTTTCTTATGAGGGCATTTGGTTAAGGAGAAAGGAGAAGGATAGGAGGAATGCACATCAAGGCCCAGAATCATGACGACATCCATCAATGTTGTGGTCATAGGGCCAGAGCCGAACAAAAAATAGTTCAGGCTATCCGACCAGAAATAGCCGATGGATCTAAGCAAGTTATCATCTTTCTCCATGGGAGAAAGTGACAGAGTTAAGGCATCGGCTATACGGGTGACTTGTCAGGTGGAACCGAGCGCCCGTTCGACACGTTTATACTAGTCGACCCAACCCTCCATTGGGAATGGCTAGGCTCGTAGTTGATCTGACCACAGATCTAGGTCTAGAGTGGTATGAACAAACTGGCAAGCGTTTGGTCTCAGTTGTGACGAGTTCATGCGGAGGTTCATAGGATTTGGGCCCTAGACTGAAAGTTGTGGAGTTGGCTAATGAGGGGAGTAAAATTTCATCGGCCTAATCATAAAAAGTTAACAGACTCAGAGCGAGAAAGGCTACCATAGAATGCGGGGAGGTAGTAATCCAGGGGAGTTAGAAATTGTTACCTTCAAACCAAAAACTCATTCCTAGAGAGTCTTTTCCTCAACCTGCGCTCCCGGACGCTACCATTTCACTAGGTTGGTTAAAGATGGATTGTGATGGTAAAGTGTTTTTGTGTCAAGAGGTGGAAGGCAGGTTTTGGAATTGGTTCGCTTGCCTTTTATAAGGAACTGTCCGTACCCAACGGGGTAACGTGGGATTTTTGGAATTTGGCCAAAGGATTCGTGCCTTTGGATGGATGGTCAGAGTATGGGACCACCGTTGGCTATTAGCCGATGCCGATTTAGGTCAGTACTAATCGGCTGAGAACCGTTCTGCATGGTGAGGACCTATGTGAAGATCGGTTCGACTCATCATGCTGTCACCAGGATCCGATTTTTGAGCATAGCTTAGTGCGTTGCCACTAAGCCGATGCCATTGAGTCGATCTAATTGTGCCGATCTTCGCAAGTGAATCTTCAAGTTTGGCTTAGTACGTTGCTACTGAAGCCGATGTTAAGGAGTCTCGGAGGGATTTTGGACAAAGGAATCAGTAAATGAAAATTCATTAATTTATATATTCTTACTAAGGAATATATACATCAATGGCAAAATATATATATAAAAGGAAAGGTCCCTAGGGCCAATTCCATGACTATCGGCTTGCCCAGAATTCGGGGATTCTTCCTAAGAGCCGACGCAGCGGCTAAAAGATAAAATTAACCGATTAAAACTAAAACTAAAAACGCTTTAAGCGTCGCTATCTTCTGACGACTCGTCGACGGCGTCCTCGCCGTCCTCGTCTGCTTCGTCACCAGTGTCCTCGCCATTGAAGAGCTCAAGGTCCGACGAACCTTCATCTCCCTAGGTGAGGAGGTCCCCGTCCCCGTCCGGTTCCTCCGGCGCGGCGTCGTCGTCGTCTTCCTCCTCGAGGCTCCTTGGCCTCCTCCATCTCCTCGTCCTCTTCTTTGTCGTCCTAGGAGAAGAGGTCATTGTCGCTTGAAGGGAGAAGGGGGCCGAGGGTGAGGATGTCGAGGTCCTTGCCGCTCGTCATCTCTGAGTCGCCGTACTCGGAGGACCCAGAGCTCCACGACATTGCGTCGTGGTAATACTCTGGGAGCTCGTGGGGGACGATCGGCGGTGGCGGCTCCATCTTATCATCGTGGACATGTAACGCCGACGGGGGAGTGCTTGACCCGTTGCTATGGTCGGTGTCGGAGTTGGCGCCGAAGTCAGTCGCTGGAGATGACAATGATCTCTGGCAGAGCAGGGGCAGCAGCCGGAGGAGGCGGTGGCGCCAATGTCAGGCGCGGCGGGTGTTGGGAGCACCTGGCGCCATGCTCTGCAAGTAGGAGAGGACACGCTCCACTTGGGAAGGGGGCCCCGAGGGCCCTGCGATGGAAGGGGAGGAAGGATGCTCTGGGATGTTGCAACCCCTAGAAGACATGGCGGAGAACAGGGGGTCTCTCAGGCTTTCTTTGGCTCATGAAGGAAGAAGAGGACGGTTGCCGATGTGAAAAAATAGGGAGAACCCCTGTACCTGTTAAGTACTAGATTTGAGAAGGATATAGAGGCGCTACACGGTCACCGAGGCGCCGAACGGTCATTCATGAACCGCGTGGCATTCCAAGTCCGATGGGACGGGGTGGTCAACGCCAGTTTCTCCTTTGGTAATGTGGCGTTTCAGATTCGACGTGAGAGATCGGCAGGGAATCCATCCACATTTGGTTTTGAAATAAAATCTTTATTTGCCAAAACCAGGGGGCATGTGTTGGTGCCAGAATTTAGCCAACCCACGACATAGATCGGATCGTGCACAATTTACCATCATGCTATCCTTTGATGTTACCATCTTTTGCAATATATGCTACGTCAAGCCACTGCCATATTTTGTTAGATTTGCATGATACAAGAGGCTTATTTAGGTTCATGTTGGTATCCATACTTTCTTGCATCTCGATCGGTTCCTAGCTAGAGATAATACTCTGTTTATTTATTATGCTAGTTTCTATTAAAGAGCCGATCTGGGTAAGCAGATCACTTTATTTCTGTGCATCTTCTGTACATCACCTAAGCAGCGTCGGATAGGCTCGTTGAGTATCGGTGGATGTTTGTTGATGTCAAGACCCGACGCGGGAGAGCCGATCCGGGCGATCCGACTAGTATTTAACGTTTACCCTGTTTTGTTTGTTCATGCAGAGAGAACAGGAGCCGACCACCATCACCACCACCACCTTCCTAGCTGTAAGGTCAGGCCAGGTGGCATGCCCAACCACCACCGTAGCCAGCAGTTGGATAACCGTTTAGCCGACTGGGAGCCGCAGCAAGGAGGAGCTGACCTCTACGTCCACATACACCTCCCGGCTCGCATTGTGTTAGACCCATTGGTACACTGCCCACCGGTTTCCCTGCGGCAATACCCGCATGAGCTTACTAATAGTGGGTCGTTACTTACAAGTTTCATTCATTAACAAAGCATAAACTCAATTGATCCATCGATTATAATCATCATCATGATCTATCATTCATATATCTCATTGCTCCAACACATATAACAACATAATGTCAGTTGCAGAATGTAAACATACAAGTACAAACATCTAATATTGAAAATATGATTAAATAAATTACATATTTAAGTTATTGCTACGTTGCCCGGCAGTGATACTTGGCATTCTCACACCTAGTGAGCATCAGCCGATTGGAAAGATTTTTAATTTCTGGGAATAACTACAATGCCAGGGGTATATGCTTACTAGCCATCGCGTTTCCACATATATCTCCCCATCTTAACCTGTCTCATCCCAAGTTCGATTCACTCTCACCTAACCCTCAGGTTGTGCCCTCTTAGGAGCGATACAAGCGGTGTATCGAGTCAGCCCTCCCTTGAGTACAAGCACCCAAGCGAACAGCGGACGTGCCTTAAATGACTCGGGCGGAGCCAAATGATGCAACAACGCACACCACAAAAGTAAACTTATGCCCCACTCGGTCTCATCTTTCCATCACATCCTATTATATTGCTTTGGAATTTCAATATTTGTAAACCATTTTTTAGTAGTGCCCTATCATCTCACGAGTGAATATCTTCACTTGACTTCTACGGCCTAAGCATGGCTAAGCATAGACTTCAACCTATCCATCCTACTTGAGGATATCAGGTATTTATACATGTGGGGTTTCATACAACTCCTGAACATAATGCACAAACAAATATAGGGTGGTGAGACTCCCTAGATAGGTGTAGAAGCCTAAGGGGCATAACTTCGTTGTTGAAACTTGAACAAACAAATCTACAGTTAGTTAGCCGGGTTGTGAGGCTTTGCCCAGGCAACCCCTTGATCACTTGGACAACTCTTCCATCCAAACACGACTAATGGACTCTCTAGGTCATGCTTGGGGCTTAGTTGGTCTTCTGGACCACCTTTGCTAGATGTAGCTGCACACATTTGCTTTTTGATCATGTATCTGCAATGAGCATCA
Organism: Paspalum vaginatum; assembly: GCA_030272315.1. Taxonomy (NCBI): domain Eukaryota; kingdom Viridiplantae; phylum Streptophyta; class Magnoliopsida; order Poales; family Poaceae; genus Paspalum; species Paspalum vaginatum. The sequence goes on from CM059012.1 coordinate 22,593,337, forward strand.
CTATATGAATGATATGCATGATGTAGTGAATGAGATACATGAATATTTCAGGGACAGACAAAAAGGTGATTGATGAACAACTTAAAAAGAGAGTACTTTTATAGACACAACAAGTTTGCAATTCTACAATCACATCGAGTGTGCAGTTCTACGATCAACTAAGCACAAGGCAATGCATGCAAGGAGTATATGGACAAACATCAAGTCTATGAACAAGCATCAAGAGGTTACAATTCCTCCTATCATGTCACATACAAGCAAAGCATAGATCAAGTCTAATACTTAATTATGAAATGGACTACTAGTTGTGCAAAATCTACATTTAGCACTACTGACAGTAGTGTTGCTTTAGGGATTAAGGTTTAGTGTCCCATAGACATAAGAAAAACACATTTTTATTATTTACTTAGCACTAGTTGCTTTATGGTTTCGACCACAACATACATGCACAAGGTGTGAGACTCCTATATACATAAGTTTGTACATAACAAGTATATTGGATAGGAGAAATCACAAACTGAAAGCATGCATGCCCACTAACATCCCTTTTTATTTTCTTCATTTTTAAGCTTATTAAAATGACTATTAATGGACACCTCAAGTAATAGCAACCAAAATTCACAAAAAATTCACACAAGCATACATACACTGTAAAGTTTTTCTAACAGAATAAATAGCAGTTTCCTATTTTATTGTTGAAATCACCATAGCATCTGTCATTTTCAAAACACATAGCAAACAACAAGCAAAATACATGGAACTTTATTTCTAGACTTTGTGGAAGTTTGACAAGGGAGATCTCAAGCCCATGGCGACTCCCATGTCAACACAGACGGCTCTTGATGCTGATGAAGAAGGGGAGGTGGTGGACCAAAGAGAGTATCGAGGGATGATGGGCTCACTTCTGTACCTGACGGCGACCAGGCCAGACATTCAGTGGGCGGTCTGCCTCTGTGCATGTTTTCAGGCCTCACCAAGGCTATCACATCATCAAGCAACGAAGCGCATCTTCAGGTACCTGAAATACACTCCTGAGCTTGGTCTTTGGTTCTCTTTAGCTTCGTTGCTCTCTCTCAGAGGGTATTCGGATGCTGACTTTGCGGGTTGTCGGCTGGAGTGCAAGTCTACTTCTGGCACCTGCCAGTTTCTCGGTTCTTCTCTTGTCTCTTGGTCCTCACGCAAGCAATCTAGCATAGCCACTTCCACCACAGAAGCTGAATACATTGCTGCTACTAGTTGCTGCTACCAGCTGCTATCGATGAAGTCCACCTTGAGCGACTTTGGTCTCAGTTTTAGGAAGATCCCTCTCCTAGTAGACTCTACTTTGGTCCTCTCCTAGTGCTTTGGTTGAGAGTAGCACACCTTGTATGTTTTGCTAGCATCTTGCTGTTCATGCCTATCTTGCTAGATGCTATTCATGTTGGTGATGCTTTCTTTTCAACAACCCTGAAAAACATGCTCCTAATCTGTATAAGATAGATTCAAATGAGCTTGTTCGCATGCTTCCTTGCCCTCACTTGCTCTGTATGCTAGAACATGTATTTACTAGCTTTTCATCCCTGCTGAGCTCTTCATGGTACACTTCCTGCAATTCATGGCATATTTTGAAGGGGAGTTGTCCATTTCAGGGGGCGTTGAGTTCTATGAACCCTTGAAGTGTCCATTGTCTACAAGGAGGAGAGATGTTGACCGTTGAGGAGAGAGATGTTGGACCAAGGGGGAGGACTCTGTAGAGATCTAGTTGAGGGGGAGTTTGAGCTTTTAGCATGCTCTTGCATCGGTGCGTTGAGCCTTTTGCCTCTTTCTGGAGGAGCCGATGTTTTGCCTTGGCATGACTGTGTTAAGCCGGTTTGCCTCTTTCTTAGGGGTCATGCTTTAGTTTGATCAACTGCGTTGATCGGTTGCCCTTGTCTTAGGGGGTCGATCTTTGGCTCTCCTTTCGTTGTCTCAATTTGCCCTTTTCTGCATGTATTTGGCCTTTGGGCATCTTAAGCAACTTCTTCTTTTCTTCTTTTTTTTTCAGTTTTATGCTTTTCTTTTTGTCTTTCTTCTACTTCAGGTTACAGGTTGAAGGTGTTGACAATGCACTCATCAAGGGGGAGATTGAGAGCCAATGGACCGGCTCCATTTCCTCTGGAGTGATGAGTGATTGTCAACAGTAGCAAGACCCAGAAGGACTTGGGCACAAGACCTCCGATGGACAGGAGGCCCTCCGATGGACTGGAGGTAGAGGAAAGTCCTCCGAAGGACTGGAGCCATGCTCAGCGTCTGTCAGCCATGGGAGTTCGGTACACGGAGGAGCGGCACGGCGACGGCAGGAGTAAGTCCTCCGAACGACCGCGAGGCTGCCCCGATAGACAGGGGATGCCAGGCGCCACCGCGATGCTCCAACCCGAATGCATGGCATGAAGGCGTGCGAGGGAGGCTTTGGTGGCATTGGCTCAAAACCGCCACTCAAGCTACCCAAGCCTTGGTGAGTTGGGCCACGACTCGCCAAGATAGAGAAGATGGGCCAAATCCGGCCCAGGCGTAGACTTCCTAAAGTTTCCCGGTTTCTAACTTCAAAACCGAGGGCGGATCGCGGATTGGACTACTGGCCACATGGAGAACATCCGTGGATTGCATGGAACTTACGAAGATCAAGACTTCATCGTGGTTGTCCGTCCCGAAATATCTTGTAATCTTTCGTTTGAGTCCTTAGGGTTTGTCTAGCTATAGGGACCTAAGTGCAAAACTGTCTAAATAGCACTCGGGTATAAATAGGTCTAAGGCAAGTCATTAGAAGGCCTCTTGGCTGCTAGGATTAGTCTTCACTTGGTAATTTTCGTCCTTAAGCTTTGAGCTCCATTGTTAGGGAGGTGAGAGCAGGATTTAGCCTCCTAATCTTGAGGGAAGGTGAGGGGTGGTTGCTTGGGATCAATTTCTGCTTGTATGCTGAATCTTTAGAACCTTCTTGGGCACTTAATCGAAGCAAATTCAGTGCAGCAACCTTGTGTTCTTCTCCTCCCCCTCTCTGTTTGGTTTTTGGGTTCAATCCTTGGCTTTTGGTTGTTTCTGTTGACCAAGCTTGAATCCCTTTCCTTGCTGATATTTTGGACTTGCTAGGACTGTGGAGATCATGACTTAGTTCATCTCAATACTGCTGGATTGCCATGAGCAAGCCTCCTTTATCTTTTCCCCTTTCTTGCCCAAAGATTGCCATTTCACGTGATCTGAAATTTCCACTAATTTCGTGGTCACCTTGAGTTGATCTTTTGAAAAAGCTTTGGAATAGGGTCCAGATAGCCTGTGCAAAATTTCGTGAAGTTTGGACAAGGTTTGGTCATGTTTGGGTTTGAAACAGCCTTTTTATGCAAGTCTACCGGACAACCCAGCAGGCGCCACCGGACAATTCGGTTCCACCGGATAGTCCGGTGTGAGCTCTATCCGGGCTGTGCCACTGGACAATCCGGCAGCAGGCACTGGATAGTCCGGTCCTACCGGACAGTCCGATGCTAGCCTACCGGATAGTCCGGTCCTGCCAGGAGCTGCTGTGTTCTTTCCAGTTTGATTTTTTCGCTGTGTTTCTGCTCTGGATTTTTGCATTCCCCACTGTTAGACCATTCTCTTTGCTTGCTGTGAGTCAGTGAGACACACCTCGGTGTAGTGAGTGTCGTGTGGCGGTTTGTTGCAAAGTCTCATTGCCGGTGTGCCATTCTTGGTTGGATCTCGAGTTTTGCCGTTTTGGTGCGTATCCTTTCAGTGGACGGCACCCTGGCGCTGCTAGGCACGTATCTGTTCAGTGGGCGATGCCTAGTTCTGTTTCTCTTGAGCTTTGCTGAGCACTTTCTTGGGGGTTGTGATTTTGAGATTTCAAGTGCTCCTATTCACCTCCCCTCTAGTCACACGTCTCGGTCCTACAATTGGTATCAAAGCTGGTTAGGTTTCTTCATACCTTTACCGGTGAGAAACCAATAGCGACTATGAGTCCCTCCGGGAAGATTCTGGTCCTTGGTTCCGATGGCTACTCCTACTGGAAGGGTAGGATGAGAGCATTCTTGCTTAGCCAGGGCCAGGACATATGGGATGCTACTCAGAATGTGAACTTTGTGGTGCTTCCAATTGCTCAGCGCACTACCCCAGCAATTGTCACTCAGCACGAGGTGAATGCCAAGGCTGTTAACTTTCTCTTCTCAGGACTTGGTACCAGTTGATTATGAGAAAGTGAGCCACCTCGAGACTGCCCGTCAGATCTGGTCCCTGCTGAGTGCACACCATGAGGGCACTGCTACTATCAAGGGGCGTCTCGTTGAGACTTACATGTGCGAATATGAGAATTTCGTTCAGAAGCCTGGTGAGTCCATCGATGACTTGTTTGGTCATTTTCAATCGATCATCAACAAGCTGCGCGTTAACTCCTTGCTCTGAGAGGATCCCATACACCGACCATCAGCAGGCTGTCAAATTGCTGTATGCGCTGGACAGGAAGGTATGGGAGATCAAGGTTAACTCGATCATCGAGTCTGAGGCCTATGACACAATTGGAGTGGAGACTCTTTACAGCAAGCTCAAGGCCACAGAGGTGGATTACAAGTTGAGAGATTCTCTCGCTTGTACTAGCTCCAAGAGCCTGGCCTTGGCTTCTTCCTCCAGTGAGGCCTGCTACTAACCCCCAGCTTCACAATTTTTCGTTTTCTGCCCTTATGTCTGTTACAGAGGAGCTAGTTGGCTTCACTTGGGGATGATGAGCTTTACCTGGTGTCTAGCCGCTTTCAGTCGCGCCTATGACAACCAGATGAACAAGAAGAGGGGCGAGAGGCCCAAGTGCTTCGAGTGCGGAGAAGTCGGCCACTTCATTGCCGAATGCCCGAACAAGCAGAACGACTACTACAAGAAGGGCAAGAGCCACTCCCGTGACTCCAACAAGTATCCACTCCGGCAAGCACGACTTCCGCAAGCGAGACCACAGCAAGCACCGCTCCAGCAAGATCAAGAACTTCCGAAAGGCTTTCAAGAGCTTCCAGAAGGACAACCGAAAGCGGGACAAGGCCTTCTTCGCCGAGCTTGGTGGTCTATACGGCGGTTCGTCCTCCTCGTCTTTGTCAAGCTCAAGCGATGAGGAGATTGTCACCAAGCGAGACAAGAGAAGGGACCAAGGCTGTCCAGCTGGACTCTACTTCGTCTCCATCAAGTCCAAGCGCAAGCACAAGATGCACCGAAGATCTTTTTGCTCCATGGCGCTTGAGGACAAGGATGACAAGGGCAACGACAATGACTCCTCTGATGAAGAGGTAACTCCTGAGCAAGCTAAAATCCTTGAGATATTGGAGGCAAATAGTCGTGAGTTGAAAGCCCAGGATAGGTTGTTGGAGAAGGCAGCCAAGAAGCTGCAGAAGCAGAAAGCCTAGTTGGCTGATGCTTTAGCTGAGATAGAGAGGCTGAAGAGTGTGCCAGCCCAGCCTAGTGGGCTTGAGTGCCCTACCTGTGAGACTTTGATGAGAGATCTCTGTGAGTAGAAGAGCAAGTACGCTCATCAGGTAGAGGAGATGGATAGGCTGAAGGTAGAGTTAGGCAAGCTCTATTCTAAACTGGATGAGCCTATTTTGAGTAATGAGCCTGAGTGTGAGATGTGCCCTCACCTAGCTGTTGACATAGCTAAGCTGAAAGTAAGGTGTGAGGGACAACTCAAGGAGTTGGAGGAGCTTAGGGCTATACCCACGCTTTTGGGTGCGTGCATGGTTTGTCCTACCTTGGAGAGTGAGCTTGTGTAGTTGAGAGCTGACCTTAAGGTGCTTTCAGCACCCCTTGACACTTGTGAGAACTGTCTCACTTTGAGGTTGATGTTGGTGGATAGGGATGCCACCATTAAGTAGTTAGAGAAGTTTGCTCCCTCAGTTCCTTCTCTAGACTGCCCCACTTGTGCTGCCTAGACTTTAGTTCTGGAATATCTGAGAGAGGAGAAACAGACTTTGGTTGATGAGAACAACCGTTTGAGAGAGGTGCTCAGTTGGATGTATGCTAGAGAGCCCCAACTAAGGATGATTTTAGAGAGCACCAAGAGAGCTGAGGGTGATATGAGTGGACTTGGGTTAGGAGAGTGCAGTACTTCGAGTGAGAAGAAGAGTTCCCCAATTAAGCTTAAGACTGCCTCTCCTCAGCCTATCCCTACTATTGATGGGGTTTACCATGAGCCTCTCTAGGCTGCCCCAAAGAAGCATTTCTGGACACCCAAGCCTTCGCAGGCTAAGCTGGACAGAGTAGTGACTGAGATTCTCAAGCCTCTAATGAGCAAGGAGACAGTCTAGCAGCCTGTTCCACCCAAGGCTACTCCGCCTAAGTCCAAGCCTCAGCCTAACCCCACTCCCAAGAGGCCTGTCTACCACTGTGACTTTTGCCTGCGGAATGGCCACTTGGAGGAGTTTTGCTTCAGGAGGAAGCGAGTTGAGAGGCAGGAGAGAGCCTGGGGGAACCAGGATCAGTTCTACCAGGGTGGTAGGCAGGATCCTCCCCGTCGTAGTGATATGAGAGACCGCTTTGCTGGTGAGAGAGGAGGTGGTCTTCAGGCCCGTGCTCCTAGTGGAGAGAGACGCTTTGCCGGCCAAGCTCCAAGTCGTTTTCAGCCCGGCTATGGACCTCGTGAGTGAGGCTTTGGAGGTAGAGGGTTTGAGACCTCACACTTTAGAGGTCGTGGGTACCCAAGTAGACGTGATGCTTACTTTAACTGTGCTTACCCCACTTTTGAGCAGATGGCTCGGCACTGGTTCAGCAGTTTCACTAACCCCAGTGCCGAACCGTTTGCTCACTCTCACTTTCCTTGATTTTGCAGGATCGAGGCCTGGAGGACATATGGATCATGGACTTCGGCTGCTCTAGGCACATGACGGGGCACCGCAGATGGTTCTCCAGCCTCAACCCTGTGAGCACCAAGGAGTACATCACATTCGGGGATAATGGTCAAGGTAAAGTGTTGGGTGTTGGTTCTGTTTCTCTTTCTGGCAAGCTTTCCCTAAGAGAAGTTGCTTTGGTGAGAAATTTGTGGTTCAATTTGGTTTTTGTTTCACAACTTCCCAAGGAAGGGTTTGAGGTTTGTTTTAAGGAGGGTTTTTCTTGTGTGCTTGATGCTAAGGAAAACCTTGTTTGTCAGATTTTGCCCTATGGGCAGGTTTTAACGTTGACCTTGCATTTGTTTCTGGCCCTCCTCGGTGTGTGGTTGCTAGTCCTTCTGCTGATATTTGGAAGTGGCATAGGAGGCTTGGCTATTTTAGTTTTGATCTGCTAGTCAGGTTGAGCTCGATGGGTCTGATTCGAGGATTGCCCAATTTGAAAGCAGAAAAGGACGTAGTATGCCACCCTTGTCGTCATGGCAAGATGGTTGCCGCTTCTCATGCACCTGTCAATCAGGTGATGACCTCTTACATGGGTGAGCTACTACATATGGACACGGTTGGTCCTGCTCGGGTATAGTCGGTCAGTGGGAAGTGGTATGTGCTTGTAGTTGTGGACGACTTTTCTCGCTATTCGTGGGTGTTCTTCATGGAATTCAAAGATGAAGCTTTTGGTTTTGTTCGGGATCTGATCTTGAGCTTAAGGAATGAGAGTCATAAAGCCATGAGGGCTATCCGCAGCGACAATGGCGGAGAATTTCGTAACTCTCGTTTCAAAACCTTTTGTCGTGACCTTAGTCTTGATCACCAATTCTCATCTCCTTATACCCCACAACAGAACGGTGTTGTGGAACGAAAGAACCGCACACTTGTAGAGATGGCGCGGACGATGCTTGATGAGCATAGGACTCCATGACGCTTTTGGGCTAAGGCTATGAATACGGCCTATTACATTGCCAACCGCATCATCCTACGAGCTTTCTTAGGGAAGACTTCGTACGAGCTACTGGTTTGGTAGGTAGCCTAGCGTCAAGCACCTGCGTGCATTTGGCTGCAGATGCTTTGTGCTCAAAAAGGGGGGGGGCATTTGGACAAATTTGAATCTCGCTGCTTGGATGGTATTTTTCTTGGGTACGCCTCTAACTCTAGGGCATATAGAGTGTGGATCCTTGATACTAGACAAGTGGTTGAGACCTGTGAAGTTTCCTTTGATGAATCTATGCCTTGCACAACCCCTACATTTGAGCTTTCAGGTGATGATGAAGAAGGCACTCCCATCTTAGAATATGAGGAAGGCGAAGTAGATGCTGGTGATGCAGGAGCCACTACACCGGCTGCAGCTCCTGCCCCCTATGCTACGAGCTCTGAAGATGAAGGAGGACCCTTGCCTACGGCTTCCTCCTCACTCCCTCGACCGCAAGCTCGAGCAGAGGTTGGCCCCGCTGAGGACGCATGGGAGGTGACCTCCGAGATTGTTCCATCTCGGTAGGTCCAGCGGGATCACCCTCTAGACAGGATGATTGGAGATCTACACCAGCGTGTCACATGCTCTTCGGTTAACTCTCTAGCCTTTTTCTGTCACTCCACATTTGTTGCTTCTTTCAAACCCCGGGATGTGCCACATGCATTATCTGATCCTAGTTGGGTGAATGCCATGCATGAGGAGTTCGAGAACTTTGAGAGAAACCATGTCTGGGATTTAGTTGAACCTCAACCAAACTGCCACCCTATAGGAACCAAGTGGGTTTTCAAGAACAAAAAGGGTGAGGATGGGATGGTCGTGAGAAACAAAGCGAGATTGGTAGCCTAGGGTTTCTGTCAGAAGGAGGGGATTAGATTATGAGGAGACCTTTGCTCCTGTAGCTCATTTAGAAGCCATTAGGATTCTGCTTGCCTTTGCTGCCTCTAAAGGCTTCAAACTGCAGCAAGATGGATGTCAAGTCAGCCTATCTAAACGGTTACATAGAGGAGGAGGTATATGTGAGACAACCTCCTGGTTTTGAGAGTGCCAAGTTTCCAGACCGGGTGTATAAGTTGAGAAAAGCCCTTTATGGTCTGAGGCAAGCTCCAAGAGCTTGGTATGCTAGGTTGAAAGCCTTTCTGCTCAAGTCTGGTTTTGTGATGGGTTCAGTAGACAAGACCTTGTTGCTGTTGAGTCAGTGGCGGTGACTACCCTTCTAGTTCAGATATATGTTAATGACATTATCTTTGGTGGTTCATCTCATGCTTTGGTGTCTAAGTTTGCTGAACAGATGAGCTTTGAATTCGAGATGAGTCTCATGGGTGAGCTTCAGTTCTTTCTCGGGCTTCAGATCAAGCAAGGCCTAGAAGGAACCTTCGTCCAACAAGCCAAGTACACGAAGGACATTCTGAGAAAGTTTGACAAGGGAGATCTCAAGCCCATGGCGACTCCCATGTCAACACAGACGGCTCTTGATGCTGATGAAGAAGGGGAGGTGGTGGACCAAAGAGAGTACCGAGGGATGATTGGCTCACTTCTGTACCTGACGGCGACCAGGACAGACATACAGTGGGCGGTCTACCTCTGTGCATGTTTTCAGGCCTCACCAAGGCTATCACATCGTCAAGCAGCGAAGCGCATCTTCAGGTACCTGAAATACACTCCTGAGCTTGGTCTTTATTTCTCTTTAGCTTCGTTGCTCTCTCACAGAGGGTATTCGGATGCTGACTTTGCGGGTTGTCGGCTGGAGCGCAAGTCTACTTCCGGCACCTGCCAGTTTCTCGGTTCTTCTCTTGTCTCTTGGTCCTCACGCAAGCAATCTTGCGTAGCCACTTCCACCATAGAAGCTAAATACATTGCTGCTACTAGTTGCTGCTCCCAGCTGCTTTGGATGAAGTCCACTTGAGGAGAGAGATGTTGGACCAAGGGGGAGGACTCTGTAGAGATCTAGTTGAGGGGGAGTTTGAGCTTTTAGCATGCTCTTGCATCGGTGCGTTGAGCCTTTTGCCTCTTTCTGGAGGAGCCGATGTTTTGCCTTGGCATGACTGTGTTAAGCCAGTTTGCCTATTTCTTGAGGGTCATGCTTTAGTTTGATCAACTGCGTTGATCGGTTTCCCTTGTCTTAGGGGGTTGATCTTTGGCTCTCTTTTTGTTGTCTCAATTTGCCCTTTTCTGCTTGTATTTGGCCTTTGGGCATCATAAGCAACTTCTTCTTTTCTTCTTTATTTCAGTTTTACGCTTTTCTTTTTGTCTTTGTTCTACTTCAGGTTACAGGTTGAAGGTGTTGACAATGCACTCATCAAGGGGGAGATTGAGAGCCAATGGACCGGCTCCATTGCCTCTGGAGTGATTGTCAACAGTGGCAAGACCCAGAAGGACTTGGGCACAAGACCTCCGATCGACAGGAGGCCCTCTGATGGACTGGAGGTAGAGGAAAGTCCTCCGAAGGACTGGAGCCATGCTCGGCGTCTGTCGGCCATGGGAGTTCGGTACACGGAGGAGCGGCACGGCGACAGCAGGAGTAAGTCCTCCGAACGACCGCGAGGCTGCCCCGATGGACAGGGGATGCCAGGCGCCACCGCGGTGCTCCAACCCGAATGCGTGGCACGAAGACGTGTGAGGGAGGCTTTGGTGGCATTGGCTGAAAACCGCCACCCAAGCTACCCTAGCCTTGGTGAGTTGGGCCACGACTCGCCAAGATAGAGAAGATGGGCCAAATTCGGCTCAAGCGGAGACTTCCTAAAGTTTCCCGATTTCTGACTTCAAAACCGGGGGCGGATCGCGGATTGGACTACTGGCCACGTGGAGAACATCCGAGGATTGCGTGGAACTTACGAAGATCAAGACTTCATCGTGGTCGTCCGTCCCGAAATATCCTGTAATCTTTCGTTTGAGTCCTTAGGGTTTGTCTAGCTATAGGGACCTAAGTGCAAAACTATCTAAATAGCACTCGGGTATAAATAGGTCTAAGGCAAGTCATTAGAAGGCCTCTTGGCTGCTAGGATTAGTCTTCACTTGGTAATTTTCGTCCTTAAGCTTTGAGCCCCATTGTTAGGGAGGTGAGAGCAGGATTTAGCATCCTAATCTTGAGGGAAGGTGAGGGTGGTGGTTGCTTGGGATGAATTTTTGCTTGTATGCTGAATCTTTAAACCCTTCTTTGGCACTTAATCAAAGCAAATTGGTGTAGCAACCATGTGTTCTTCTCCTCCCCCTCTCTCTTTGGTTTTTGTGTTCAATCCTAGGCTTTTGGGTGTTTTTGTTGGCCAAGCTTGAATCCCTTTCCTTGCTGATGTTCCAGACTTGCTAGGTCGTGGAGATCATGACTTAGTTCATCTCAATCCTTGCTGGATTACCACGAGCAAGCCTCCTTTATGTTTTCCCCTTTCTTGTCCAAAGATTGCCATTTCACGTGATCTGAGATTCCTGCTGATTCCGGTGTCACCTTGAGTTGATCTTTTGGAAAAAGCTTTGGAATAGGGTCCAGATAGCCTGTGCAAAATTTCGTGAAGTTTGGACAAGGTTTGGTCAAGTTTGGGTTTGAAACAACCTTTTTCTGCGACTCTACCGGACAATCCGGCTCCACCGGATAGTCCGGCAGAGCTCACTGGATAGTTCGGTGTGAGCTCTGTCCGGGCCATGCCACCGGACAATCCGGCAGCAAGCATCGGATAGTCCGGTCCCACCGGACAGTCCAGTGCTAGCCACCGGATAGTCCGGTCCTGCCAGGAGCTGCTGTGTTCTTTCCAGTTTGATTTTTCCGCTGTGTTTCTGCTCTGGATTTTTGCATTCCCCACTGTTAGACCATTCTGTTTGCTTGTTGTGAGTCAGTGAGACACACCTCGGTGTGGTGAGTGTCGTGTGGCGGTTTGTTGCAAAGTCTTGTTGCCGGTGTGCCATTCTTGGTTGGATCTCGAGTTTTACCGTTTTGGTGCGTATCCTTTTCAGTGGACGGCACCTCTTGCGCTGCTAGGCACGTATCTGTTCACTGGACGGTGCCTAGTTCTGTTTCTCTTGAGCTTTGCTGAGCACTTTCTTGTGGGTTGTGATTTTGAGATTTCAAGTGCTCCTATTCACCCCCCCCCCCCGCCTCTAGTCGCACGTCTCGGATCCTACACAAGGGATGCCAGGGAGCGGCGGTGGCTCGCGAGCTCATTGAGCCTTGGAATGGCGCCGTTCATGGCGGCCATGCGTGGGAACGGTGGATAAAGAGAGTAATATAAGCTCGATTCTTCGGGGAAATGGAGAGTGGAGCGGTGCGGTTGCGTAGTGCGCGCTAGCGAGGTGAGAGGAGCATGGAGGAGGCGACGGAGCAAGCTAGCATGAGCCCCTGGCAATGGCGGGTTGCAGCTCTGCTGTGCGAAAATGGCAGGGGGAGCCTACGTTGCTTTAGGGCGAAGGGAGCCAAGGACCGAGGCGGCAGGTCGAGGCGCGGCTTCGGCTGGCCGTGGCGGTTGTGTGGCGCGCGGTCAGGCCACAGCGGGCGCATGTGCAAGCTGCAGCGGGAAGGGAGAAAAATAAATAGAGAAAACGAAAAATCGGTTTGACCAGTGGTGATATGTTTCGGAATTTGGCGAATTTTGAACTTTATATCGGTCGAATATTAAAAATCTCAAAATACAAGAACTACTCTAAACTTTATAATCTACAACTTTTCTATATCCATATCAAGTTATGTAGAAGTTATTGGTTTAAATTCGAATTTGATTTGCTGACCTATGTTTGACCGAGATGCAACTCCAACTTCAAAAATAGGAAAGGGTTATTTCAACGCACCTTCATGTAAAGTGATCAATACCAGACATATTTATAATTTTGCTATATATATCTTTGTTATATAAGGTTTCTCACGATAATGAACTTTGTTTCACAAAAATTTGAATTTACTAGTGAGGATGGTGTTTGCCAGATTTCACTGTTCAGCAAAAATCAATTCAAAAGCCCATCTAAACCTTCATGTATGTCAATGGTACAAATAGAAAAGTTGTTATTCGCCAAGTCCTCTACATATTTGGTATACAAAGTTTTCTTTGGTATACCTTAGATTTTGAACTACAAGCACAAATATGTGCAACTGTTGGGGCAAACTATAGTTGTAATTTATGTAGTCTTTCTTCTTTCAAACTTTTGAATGTAATAAATGAAGTCCAATTACTTCGAAGGTCACACTGAGTTCGAAAGGTGATAAGTTTAATTTTATTTCATCAGGGAGATTTTGAAGTTGTATAGTCAAATCAAAAGTAACTTTCAGAATGAAATGTGGGAAAAGAGCTGAAAACCTAGACTTGTGGAAATGTAAGTGTGACTAGATTGGACTTATTCAACATATGTTTGTGCGCAAATTTAAAGGAGATAAATGACATTTGTGAAATAAGTTCAGTGTGACAAAAGTGTAGTACATAATCCATACTACAAATTTGGTATAAAGTTTGACCAAAGGTGCTTAATGGTTTTGAAAGTTTTATTAGGGCTCAAATTTAATCAAGAACACCTTTGCCACCTTTTAAAAGAAACATTGGCTTGATTTGGTTTGAACTTTTGAACCTCTTAACATTTGATTATAAAGATGGTGAAAATAGCAAAGCTGAAGGCAACATCTCGAACTAAAACTTTTGTATTTGATGTTTCACATGAATGGTGTATACATTTTCAACTACTCATCCAAACAATGTAAGGTTTTGTATTTTGAATAGAAAATGTTTGACTTAAGTGATTTGTTTACCTAGTTCTTGTCCCTCTCTAAGCATGATTAAGTCTTATTTCACAATTAGGCATTCATCGAAGTGTGTGTTAGGGTTTTTGAGATTCCTGGGGGCATCACAACCCACCCCTCTTTAAGAAATCTCAGTCTCGAGACTTGGATGTGGTAGGGTTGTACGACTTACTGCGAAATGCAAATGGTTTTGGCATTGCGGTCTGTGTCTTTCTGAATGCACATGGTAACATCCAAATCTTAGTCTGTTAGCCTTGTTAACTAGAATCTGAATGGTTAGTACCTTCTTAACATGACGTAGTTACAAGGCGCCATGTAGTAAGGCTAGGATGTTCTTTTCAATGTGAGCAACAAGCTGTGCACCAAAGAGCTGAATGAACAAACATAAGGAGACTATGGCAGCAACGAGTAACAATGATTAATTGAGCAATAGAAGGAAGCTACTTTCCTGACTTTGACACCAAGAGTAGAAACATGATAAATATTCGATTTATTAGAACAATAGGGGCAAAGTGTACACAGTCGGAAATTTGGACCAAGTGGAAAGCTTGTGATTCATAGAAGCAACAATGGATGTGTTGTTGAGAGACACATTCATTTTGTTGGATAGGGACTACGTACCCATATAAGATATCAAGCCTGAATATCTTCAAAGAGTAAGATGTGGTGAAGCATAGCACATCCTACTCATCGCGACAAGAAAGGTACAAGAGGGACAACATAGGCCATATTCACCTAGACAAAGTGATTGGTTGTATGATTACTTACGTTGGTCAGATTTGACTAAGAAAGTCTTGGTAGATGATGTGTGCTTACTAATGAACAATAGGAAATGTTAGTAAGCTCACCTTTGAGGTAATTTCAAAGGAGAAGGAAACAACACATGGAAAGGTGGCATAATGACAAACTCCAGTTGGGAAAAAATGTGGGTGCTAATAATGATTTAAGAATTTCACAAGCGCCAGATAAGGATCAATAAGGAGAAGGTAGTGGTGAGAACAAAGTTGATTCGTTCACACAAATCAATGAAGGCGAAGTTAAACAAGGCAATAAAATGGTATGAATTTGTTGTGGGGTTGAGGTGGATCATTCCCACAGATCAAGAAAGGCAAGTTTGAAACAAAGCAATGAAAGGATATAATGAGGCAGTCAAAGTCGATCATTTCCACGAATCAATAGTAGCAAGGTCAACAAAGCGATGATAAACTGGATATGAATGTTCCTCAATTGAAGCAATGTCAAGTCTCTGCATGTCTTGATACCAGCGCAAGCCTAGTGGTTTAATCGGGTGACGACCGTACACGTGGGACCCTAGGTTCTGTCGAGGAACCCAAGACTACCCAAGGAGACATCACAACAATTGTGGCTCAACCGTAGCTCAACCGTACCATTTAAAAACTCAAGAACGATAATAGATCATGTCAAGGAATGAACAAGGAGTTTGATCCAATATAAGACCTTGGAGCACATGAATCTCAACATGTGAATGATATGACTCAAAGAGATGAAAACATATCAATTTCAAAGGTCTGGAGCATCGAAATTATGAAACTAGAAGCATAAGGATAACAGACTCTTGAGTCATGTCTTTTACATGGATTTTGAAGCACATGAATTGACAAGAGCTTAAAGCATGAAGAATACAAGAGTTTGGATTGCGTGGAGTGCAGGAGCTTGATATGCATGGAATATTGGAGCTTGGAACACAAAAGATGCAATGGTAGGAAGTACAAGGACTCACCAAAGTTGGCTCCAAGGAGTTAAGTCCATGAGGGCAGAATGAACTATGCGAGTCAAAAGTTCAGATAATAAAGGTCCAAGCTGAATATTGTTACTATGCTAAACCGATACTCATTCTGTTTTGCCTACTCATAAGATTCAAATATCCGAGTCAAAAACTAGTTTCTTCTTTTACCCATGTTGATGCAGCGTCAAGCTTCACATGGGAGACACCATGGTGCCACAGTCTTGATCGATCATCAGTTTGAGAACATTGCTGGAGCCGAGGTTGATCCGAGATGTTTTCTTTTTATCACTCATGTCACCAAATAGGAACTCTACAACGTTGCCTAGGGATATGTAACGATGGTAGCTTCACATCGAGGTGGTTTCTAAATTTAATCTTATTGTCTTGGTGGATCTCCAACTTGCGTATGTCGATGTAGAAGTTGACGTTGCGCATGCTAAGGTCGATTATAGAAAAGTCCCTCTACTTCGACGATGACGCCTCAGAAAAGTCTTCTTATTCACTTCTGACACCACAAGAACTTGGTTCATCATTCTTGTATGTAGGCTTATAAGGTCCTACCAAAACAACACCCAATGTTGTCATTTATGCACTATTTTGATTTGAAGTTGGGGCTTGATTGATGAATCCCTCCACTAGAATCAATCCCGTCTTGCAAATGTTGAATTGAGATCACATCCCTAGAATACTCTTCAGCTTGGTCTTCCTTCTGATTCACTTGTTTTGGCATCTCTGGTGAGGACAACCAGGCTTAGGTCAATGGCGATTTGGTTTCCAAAAGGTTCACATAAGACCACGCAATACCGAGGCAAAATTTCCAGCTTTCTTTTCTAACGTATATAGCTTGCGAATAGGTTTTGGAAGGTAAAACAATGTACGTTGCAGAAACTCAGAGTATGAAAGTGCAGAGTTTTGTACTCTACACCCTTGGTATATACAGTCTTTATGGGTTCTACATCGAAACGGTTTAGGTATTAAATTGTTCAGGTAGCTAAAATCTGTCCAGATTTGAAACTCTGCACTAAATCTGTTATAGATCAGCATAGAAGCTGTTTTAGACCGAGACCAAAATACTAAAATGGTTCATTTTGAAGTTTTCTACAACATTGGTATAGAACATTTACATCAGTTGTGAGTTGAAAATAGGCAAAACTTCAGATTACTAAGGAGTGGTCTAATCTGTCTAGACTGGAGTCGTATTTTAAATTCATTTGATTGGTCTTGTTAGAAGCGTTTTTGAGACATGGTCAAAATACAGAAGTTGTTGTGAATTTCATGTACTTCAACTTCGGTATAACAAGCTCTAGCTAGTTTTGTCTAGATCATGTACATAATTTAAATTTGAAAGATTAGGAAAGCTTGTCCAGGTTTAAAATTCTGACTTAAACTGATCGTAGAACAATATTACTTGCATTTTTGCAACAAGGTCAGTTGTTTGTTATGTTACCAGCTACAAATTTTGCATAGAAAGTGTTTGCTGAAATCATTTGTATCAACCCTGAATTAAAGTCTTTAACTGAAGGTCACGTTGGTACAAAATTATAATTCAGACTTGTTTTTGGTTTGTACTTCGGAACCTAAGCATTTTTAGTAACAGAGTTCTATAACAAAGTGATCCTAAATTTTATAACTAACAAGTTCGTTATATAATGCATTCCCATATTATGATTTCAAAATGGATTAAACTACAAATCTTCAAGAAGCTAGCAGTCTGCCCTGATTTACAGTTATGAGTTAAAGTGGTTGTAGGTCATCTTTGGAGGCATTTTTTTCAACAAGACCAATATATAAAGCTTGGTTATTTTAGTTTTCTCTACAGATTTGTTATAGAAAATTTTCACAGAAGGTGTTTAGATTAATGCAGAAATTACAACCTTCGATTGAAGGTCACATTGGGGCAGATTTCAGTTTTGAACACAATTTAGTTTGGACTTCGAAATCCAAGCATTTTCAGAGAAAACATTCTATAGCAAAGTAATCCAAAATTACGTGCTCTATCAGTTTAATATATAAAGGTTCTGCTGGTTCCCTTTGCAATTTGAACTACATATCAAAAAATTAGCAAAACACGTACAAATCTCATGTGAAAATTGTTACTACCAAACAGACACTTGTATAATACAATATGAAGATAGTTACCTTAAATCAAACACATATAAAAGCACATGAGATGATATGGAATAATGCATGATCGTCCTATCCATCCTCACAAATCCTTACTCTTATTGCTAACAATATTTCAGTGGCAGATGCATATGCACGTACTGTCCCTACATGAAGCTAGTCAAATTTTAGTTGTTCATGCTACGCATTTCGTGTTAGTGTACCTGCAAGAAAAATGCATTCTCATACATTACCACCTATGTGGTATCCACGCGATTTGTTACGCTGTGTGGACAACATTGGGTGGGCCGATGCACTTTCATCTCAAAACTTGACTTTCCACCGGTACTGGGGATTTTCGAGAAAAAGATGGATCCTAAAACCGAATGTAAGTGTGGTGGGCATGAAAGCTCCAAAGCATGCCCACCACCCTTAAAGAGCTTTACCTATGGTGCATGGATGCAAGGTTCACAATGGATCACAAATCCTAATAGCGCTCCACCAGTACTGGGGATTGCTATGGCCGAAGCATTGTTTCCCAAAGCGCCGAGTATGCACATGAGTTGCTATCTAGGTCAGACAAGTTAGTGATGCCATATAAGCTAACATTCTTATAATGGGCATATACGCAATACTTTCATTATCGCAAATACTTCGAAAAGATTTAGAAAACAGGCTTTTCAAAATCAAAATAAAGTTGTTATAATTGTTGTCCGTATATGATCGGCTCTGATACTAGCTGTGGCAGAACCGTTGATTTAATCTGAGCTAAACACACTTTCCAGCAGATGGCCTGCAGTGCACTTAGACCGAACTAAACCCGGTCATCCGTTGATCTACCCAGAAGGGCACTCGATGTAACCATCTCCCAAAGATGCTGACGTCATACACGTTATGCCCTTGAAAGAGACAACAATTACAACAGCCCATCATTTCATACAAACATTGCTTGATTTAACACAAAACCATTTCCCAAAAAGATACAGAATCATATCGAAATAGAGTTTCAAAAATACACTCATAACGGAATAAATATAACTAAATAGGTGCAATGTAGCGGAAGTAAAACACCAAGGCATGACATTGAGCCCACCGCTTTTCTCACTGATCACAAACTGATGTGTACCTAAAAAAACTATCAACAATAAAGGATGAGTACGTGAGGGTACACGTAGGACTTACACTGTGGGCAGTATTAGCCTAACATTTTGAGAGTATGCAAGGCTTTCTGAAAACTTGACTCTAACCCTACACAAGCTAATAGTGGGTCGTTACTTTCAAGTTTCATTCATTAATAAAGCATAAACTCAATTGATCTATCGATTATTATCATCATGATTCATCATTCATATATCTCATTACTCCAACACATATAACAACATAATGTAAGTTGCAAAAATGTAAACAATGTAATATTGAAAAGCATGATTAAATAAAAAACATATTTAAGTTATCACTACGTTGCCCGGCAGTCCGGCAGTGATAGTGGCATTCCCACACCTAGTGAGCATCAGCGATTCGAATCGATTTTTAATTCCCGGGAATAACTACAATATCAGGGGTACATGCTTACTAGCCATCGCGTTCCCACATATATCCCCCATCTTAACATGTCTCGTCTCAAGTTTGATTCACTCCCACCTAGCCCCGGGTTGTGCCCTCTTAGGAGAGATACACTAGCGTACCGGGTTAGCCCTCCCTTGAGTATAAGTGCCCCCGGGCCACCTTCCTCTCAACCTGATATAGGATAGGCCTGATCGTCCGTGAGGTATGTCGGTTTAGGGGTGGAGACTCGACGTTGGTGATGAAGGCTCCGAGCCAAAGATTCGAATCCTTGCAATCACGACACCACTGCTCCGATGGTTACTGACCATGTGACGCGCGCAATCGACCTTGCCAAGAAGGCTATCATTCCTGCAATGCAACCGAAGGACACCAGCAAGAACGAGGAAAAACGCAAATCTCAATTGAGTTGCACAAGTTGGGGTTTCACAAACTGATGACGGCGAAACTGTTCGATGACAGATTAATCTAAGCAAAACCCAAACCCTAACTTAGACGGTGGCTACTGTTTATATAGAGTTTAGTTCCACCAACAAGGCCTAGATGCGTCTATGATGGAATCCTAGATGATACATGGGCTTACAGCCCAAAAAGAGGGAAAACAGCCCCTGGACAGATTCTGATATCTAACTTGCGACGTGAATTCCCGATGATTCCGAACTCCAAATGACCTGACACTGGTGGCATTGGAAATGTTATCTTCTTAGCTTTCCAGGCATATGTGGATCGTTAAAATTGGAGTCCGTTTGTGGCCTGAGTGATGATTTTACTCATGACTGATCTTGGAGGCTGAGGAAGTCGATTCCGAGGATAATTGGGCCTCCATCTTGACTTGGACGATCTTCTTGCCCTCCTCCTGGTCTAAACTGCTCTCCAAAGCCTTTATGGTCCACTCCTAAGTTCCTGAGTACAATATAATCAACCATAGCATTAGGTAGCATACCATCCTCACAAGTATATGTACGGACACTTAGGAACGAACTCACTTGTTGGTTCAATTGTCTTGCACGTGCTCTTATAATTGGGCCTTGCATAATCAAAGGAGTGATGTCCTCGTCATCCTCCCCGTCTTGAAGCGAAGTCGTCCATGATGCTATCTCATCCTCTTCTCCCAAATATGGTTTCAAATCTGCAATATTAAATGTGGGACTAACCCTAAAATCTGCAGGCAACTCAAGCTTATATGCATTATCATTAATCTTTTCAAGAACCTTAAAAGGACCAGTAGCTCGAGGCATAAGTTTGTACTTTCTCAAATGAGAAAAACGTTCTTTGCGCAAGTGTAGTCACACCAAATCACCTGGTTCAAAAAGCACTTGTTTCCTACATTTACTACCAGTATGTTTGTACTTCGCATTCATGCTTTCAATATTATTCTTAGTTATTTCATGTAAGTTCCGAATCAAATCAGTACGTTGTGAAGCATCCAAATGCAAAGGTTCCTCGAAAGGCAAAGATATTAAATCAATAGGAGCACGAGGATTAAAACCATAAACCACCTGGAAAGGGCTAAACTTTGTGGTAGAGTGAACGGATCTGTTGTAAGCACACTCAATATGAGGCAAACACTCTTCCCATGTTTTCAAATTTGTTTTCAAAACAGCCCTAAGCATAGTAGACAAAGTTCGATTAACAACTTCAGCTTGACCGTCAGTTTGGGGATGACATGTAGTAGAAAACAAAAGTTTTGTCCCCAATTTATTCCATAAGCTCCGCCAAAAGTGACTCAAAAATTTTGCATCTCGATCTGAAACAATAGTATTAGGCAATCCATGTAAACGAATGATCTCATAGAAAAACAAATCAGCAATATGAGAAGCATCGTCCGTCTTATGACAAGGTATAAAATGTGCCATTTTCGAAAAGCGATCCACAACAATAAAAATGCTATCTCTCCCCCTCTTAGTCCGAGGCAAACCCAACACAAAGTCCATAGAAATATCAGCCTAAGGAACACTTGCAACCGGGAGAGGCAAATAAAGACCATGTGGATTACGGCGAGACTTAGCTTTATTGCATGTAGTGCAGCGTGCCACAAACCGTTCAATGTCCCGCTTCAATTTGGGCCAAAAAAAATGAGCAGCCAGCACATTCGTCGTTTTCTTCACACCAAAATGACCCATCAAACCTACTCCATGCACCTCCTGCAAAAACAAAAGACGAACAGAGCTATCTGGGACGCATAAATTGTTAGCCCAAAAAAGAAGTCCATCATTCAGCACAAACTTATTCCATGTTCGTCCGTCTCTGCAATTTTCAAAAGCCTCTTAAAAGTCAAAATCAGCGGCATATAATCCTTTTATGGTTTCTAAACCAAAGATGCGATGATCAAGTTGTGACAACACAGTATAGCAATGAGATAAAGCATCCGCAATGACATTTTCTTTTCCTTTCTTGTGCTTAATGATGTACGGAAACGAATCTATAAATTCAACCCATTTAGCATGTCGTTTATTTAGCTTAGCTTGACTTCTAATATATTTTAAAAGATTCATGATCAGAATGGATAACAAATTCTTTAGGCCAAAGGTAATGCTGCCAAGTCTCCAAAACACGCACCAAAACATATAACTCTTTATCATAAGTCAAATAATTAAGAGATGGCCCGTTTAATTTTTCACTAAAGTACGCAACAGGTTTACCTTCCTGTAGAAGCATGCCTCCAATCCCAATTCCACTCGCATCACATTCAAACTCAAAAGTTTTTCCAAAATACGGAAGTTGTAAAAGGGGTGTATGTGTCAACTTATCTTTCAACGTGTTGAAGCCGTTTTTCTTGTGGTGGACCCCAATGGAACGTCACACCTTTCTTCGTCAACTCATTAAGTGGGGCAGCGATGGTGCTGAACTCTTTCATAAAACGCCGATAAAAACCTGCAAGACCAAGAAAACTACGCACCTGTGTGATAGTCGTCGGTGTAGGTCAGCTCCTAATGGCATCAATATTCGTCTCATCCACTTCAATTCCTTGTAGAGTAACAATATAGCCAAGAAAATCAACTCGATTGGTGCAAAAGATACACTTCTCAAGGTTAGCAAATAAGCGCGCCTCGCGCGGCGCAACAAAAATAGCGCGTAGGCGATCGAGATGGTCCTCCAAAGATTTGCTATAGATCAAAATATCATCGAAATAAACCACCACAAATTTTCCAATAAAAGAGCGGAGAACCTCATTCATCAAGCGCATGAAAGCGCTAGGTGCATTAGTTAACCCAAATGGCATGACTAACCACTCATACAAGCCATACTTTGTTTTGAAAGCAGTTTTCCATTCATCGCCTATTTTCATTCGAATTTGATGATAGCCACTATGCAAATCAATTTTGATAAACATGACAGAGCCACATAATTCATCAAGCATGTCATCTAAGCGAGGAATAGGATGACGATAACGAATAGTTATATTATTAATGGCTCTACAATCAACACACATACGCCACGTACCATTTTTCTTAGGAACCAAAATGACAAGAACAACACAAGGACTAAGGCTCTCACGTACGTACCCATGGTCCAATAGCTCTTGGACTTGTCTCTGAATCTCCTTAGTCTCCTGGATTGGTCCTATATGCAGCACGGTTGGGCAAAGTGGCACCCGGAATCAAATCAATTTGATGCTCAATCCCTTGCAATGGTGGTAGTCTCGGTGGAATTTCCACAGGGAAAACATGCTTAAATTCCTGCAAAAGGTTAGCAACAGCAGGCGGCAACGAAGGAGGCATATGATCAATCGAAAACAGGACCCTCTTGCACAATAACGCATAGCCGGAAGCATCATCGAAAGCACAAGCAGCAAGTTCAGATTTTGTAGCAAGCATAGCACCACCCTTTAACTTAATAGCAGGAGAACTAGCAAATGATATGGATGGTTCAGTTTTAAAGGGCACAACAGATTTTGATGCTTACTGATTTTCAGAAGCTAAAGCCTTATCACGTTCTGCAGTTTCAGCTATGGCCCTATCACATTTCACAATTTCAGTAGGGGTCAAAGAAAGCAACGTAATTTTCTTGCCTTTATGCATGAAAGTATAAGTATTAGTTCTAACATGGTGGGTTGCATCAGTATCAAATTCTCAAGATCTACCCAACAAAAGAGAACATGCTTGCATGGGAACAACATCACAATCTGCATAGTCATGGTATGTACCAATAGAAAAATGGACACGGGCAGTATGTGTTACCTTGGCCTTACAGCTGTTGTTAAGCCACTGAATATGATATGGGTGAGTATGGGCACGTGTAGGAAGACCAAATTTTTTGAAAAAATTAGCACTCACCAAATTATTTCTACTCCCACAATCAATGATAGTACGAACACGGCACTTATTGATAATAAAATAAATCTGAAATAGATTATGTCGCTGAAGCTTGTCCTCATGTTCCACCTGTGCACTCAAAACATGCTGAACAACATATGTGCCATTGTGGACGTAGTCCTCTGCATCATCTTCGCCGTAGGCATATGCATTCTCCTTAGTCGTACCTGCAATGTTAGCTTGCAAGACCAAATCATCTTCAACATCAGTAGCGCTAATGTACCCACCGGCATCTGTAGCAATGTAGGCTCGCTTGCTCGGACACTCTCGCATAACATGTCCCATGCCTTTGCATCGATGGCACACAATATTTGATGATGGCGTAGAAGGGGAAACATCGGTCTTCACTGGGTTAGGCACAAAGGCAGATTTGCTCACCTCAGGTTGTGATGAAGCGCATTTCGTGTCGGTGGGTGCGGCACGTCCCTTGCTCGAAGCCAACCTGGAAGAAGAAACACCGAAGGAGTTGCGTGAAAGTTGCATGCGTCCCTGCACTTCTTGTTCTACCAACATAGCAATATGGAACAACTGGTCTGTGGTGGAGTAATCTTTATAATCAACAATATTTTGTATTTCTTTGCACAAACTGGAATAAAAATGAGTCATAGTATCTTCATCCTCCTCATCAATATCACAACGCAACATAGCAACATGCAAATCATTATAGTACTCATGAACAGAACGAGTGCCTTAATCAAAACGTTGCAATTTTTTCTTCAAATCACGCTTATAAGGAGGAATAAAACGATTACGCATAGAACGTTTTAACTTGGACCATGTAGAAGGATCTTGACCAAGTTTAACTAAACCATTCCACCATAGAATAGTATAACCAGTAAATTCACTAGTAGCATAGGGAACACGTTGAGCATCAGAAATCTTATGAGCATTAAATTTTTAGTCAACGGTCATCTCCCAATCTAAATAAGCATCGGCATCATATGATCCATCAAAGGGTGGAATTTTAAATTTAACCCTAGCAAACTGGTTATCATTATCAGATTTGTTACCTTTGGGGCCATGTCGTGGGGGTCGTTTGCCCTTATTACCTTTGTTACCTTTACCACGCCAGTCTTGCTCAGTATAAACATCATCTTTGTCTTCATCTCCATCTTCATGATTAAAGGACGCCTTGGATGCTTCGGAAGTAGAAGAAGCTTGACTGGAGGCAGCAACCTTGTTCTCCAGTGTGTCAACCCGAAACGCCAAACTGTTGACCGTAGTGCGAAGCTCGGTCACAACTGGAGTAAGGTCGGCCCTGAAATCACCAATAAGCTTGTTTTGTGCAGCAATAAGCTTCTTAAGATCGTCTTTAGAAACACAGTCATCAAAGTCTTGAGGGGATTCATCTCCTGCCATGGTTAATGAAAACAAAAAATAGAGACAAGGACACAAGATTATCCTATCCCTATCTAATAGGTAGGTGGAATCGCTCACACTCAAGCGTGTACCAAGCGTTTGCAAATGTTTTTACCGTGCAGCGCAAAGGACGATGGCGACCTGGAAGGAACGATGGCAGCAAAGTGGCAATAAAACACTTGGAACGTGGGATGATTGCAACGTCTGACCTGTACTGCTCATGAGACAAAAATAGTATATCTTGGGATGGCTCAATATGTGGCTAAGCAAATACAACAGTGCAACAGTTTAAGCAAAGCTAAATAATGATCCAAAGTAGGTGCTTGTTGCTGGCCAAAAGTTAGTCCCCAAATCGAAGCACAAAATGTCACAGGAATAACAAGGTAGAAGGTGGAGGTGGAAACAGCACCAACAACAAAAGCCTTTCCTGCAACTCTTTTCTCTGTTTTTTATTTATTTATTTTTTCTTTTTTTTTTGCACTTTTTTTTGCACTTTTTTTGACACTTCTGTTGGAACAGCAGGGAGTACCACAAAAAATTTCAGAACAAACAGAAACCAGATGTGTGCTGTGGAGCCAAAACCGTGAGCGAAAACACGTGAGACACAAGCGTGCAGAAACTTCAGGGCCCGAGAACCCTATTTTCCAGGCTGATTTTCGCAAAAGTCATGGTGGCAAACTCGGGAAGTGGGGGATAATGAGTTGCGAAATTTTTTGCCATTTCCGGAAATGTATATTTTTGCCCTGTTCCGAGTCTGGAGCGAAAAGTTACGGCCGTTTTACTGACGACACCTCAAATTAGGGTTTCACGGCGATGGATGGGTGTCACGGCAATGGATGGAAGGACAAATGAAGACGAAAGCAAACTGTGGGCAAGGATGGGGATGAAAACACAAGCACAATGATGAAGAACAAATAATAACCAACAACGAACTCAACCACAAAGGATGAAAACTCAACAAAGCAAAGCAAACTGAAAACGACTATTGCGGCACTATAGCTAATGGGACAGCGGAATATATATATTTTTTGGCTTTTTTTGGACTGTAGGTATATGAAAACAAAACTAATCTAAAGGATAAATGGAATTACCTAACAGGCAACCTGGAAACTGATACCAATTGATATAGGATAGACCCGATCTTCTGTGAGGTACGTCGGTTTAGGGGAGGAGACTCGACGTTGGTGATGAAGGCTCCGAGCCAAAGATTCGAATCCTTGCAATCACGACACCACTGCTCCGATGGTTATCGACCACGTGACGTGCACAATCGACCTTGCCAAGAAGGCTATCGTTCCTACAATGCAATCGAAGAATACCAGCAAGAACGAGGAAAAACGCAAATATCAATTGAGTTGCACAAGTTGGGGTTTCACAAACCGATGACGGCGAAATTGTTCGATGACAGATTAATCTAAGCAAAACCCAAATTCTAACTTGGACGGTGACTACGGTTTATATAGGGTTTAGTTCGACCAACAAGGCCTAGACGCGTCTATGATGGACTCCTAGATGATACATGGGCCAACAGCCCAAAAAGAGGGAAAACAGCCCTTGGACAGATTCTGATATCTAACTTGCGACGTGAATTCCTGATGACTCCGAACTCCAAATGACCTGAAACTGGTGGCATTGGAAAGGTTATCTTCTTAGATTTCTAGGCATATGTGGATCGTCAAAATCGGAGTCCGTTTGTGGTCTGCGCGACGATTTTAGTGATGACTGGTCCTAGAGGCCGAGGAAGTCGATTCCAAGGAGAATTGGGCCTCCATCTTGACTTGGACGTTCTTCTTGCCTTCCTCCTGGTCTGAACTGCTCTCCAAGGCCTTTATGGTCCTCTCCTAAGTTTCCTAAGTACAATATAATCAACCATAGCAATAGGTAGCATACCATCCTCACAAGTATATGTACGGACACTTAGGAACGAGCTCACTTGTTGGTTCCATTGTCTTTCACGTGCTCTTGTAATAGGGCCTTGCATAATCATAGGAGTGATGTCCTCATCACAACCAGTGGGCAGGAATATGTCTTTATGCTTTGGATGAGCCCAGAAAAGACTTTCACATGTCCCATGTCCTAGATAAGCATTCAATATTATGCCGATCCCAAGCGAATAGTGGACGAGTCTTAAATGACTTGGGCAGAGCCAAATAATACAACTACGCACACCACAAAAAATAAACTTATGTCCTATCAGGTCTCATCTTTCCATCACATCATATCATATTGCTTTGGAATTTTAATTTTTCTAAACCATTTTTGAGTAGTGCCCTATCATCTCACGAGTGAATATTTTCACTCGACTTCTACCACCTAAGCATGGCTAAGCATAGACTTTGACCTATGCATACTACTTAGGATATTAGGTATTTATACATGTGGAGTTTCATACAACTCCTGAACGTAATGTACAAACAAATATAGGGTGGTGAGACTCCCTAAATAGGTGTAGATGCCTAAGGGGCCTACCTTTGTTGTCGAAACTTGAACAAACTAATCTACAGTTAGTTTGCCGGGTTGTGATGCTTCTGGACCACCGTTGCTTGATGTAGCTCCACGCATTTGCTTCTTGATCACGTATCTGCAATGTGCGTCACTATATGAATGATATGCATGATGCAGTGAATAAGATGCATGAATATTCCTGCGACAGACAGGAAAGTGAATGATGAACTATTGGAATAGGGAGTACTTTCATAGACACACCAAGTTTTCAATTCTACGATCACATCAAGTTTGCAGTTCTATGATCAACTAAGCACAAGGCAATGCTTGCAAGGAGTATATAGACAAGCATCAAGTATATGGACAAGCATCAAGAGGTTTAGTGTCCCATAGACATAGGAAAAACACATTTTTATTATTTATTTAGCACTAGTTGCTTTATGGTTTCAACCACAACATACATACACAAGGTGTGAGACTCATATATACATAAGTTCATACATATCAAGTATATTGGATAGGAGAAATCACAAACTGAAAGCATGCATGCCCACTAACATCCCTTTTTATTTTCTTCATTTTTAAGCTTATTAAAATGACTATTAATGGACCCCTCAAGTAATAGCAAGCAAAATTCATGAAAAAATCACACAAGCATACATACTCTGTAACATAGCTACAAGAATGTTGGTAGTATTTTTTCTAACAAACTAAATAGCACTTTCCTATTTTATTGTTTAAATCACCATAGCATCTGTCATTTTCAAAACACATAGCAAAGAGCAAGCAAAACACATGGAACATTATTTCTAGACTTTTCTGGACCAAATGAGTACAATATCATTTCTATGGATTTATTGGAGCATAGTTTATATATCATATACTTTCACATTCAATAATTACCTAAAACATCATACTAGGGGTAGATCTATCATTTGCAGCAAATTTTGGGGGCAACCAAAAATATATGTCATCACACATGCATAAAGAGCACAAAGTCCAAGTTTCACAATTTGTGGAGGTGATTTATACTACTTTTGCTAATTATCTCTGTTCAACACTCATTTAAGGAACCAAGGGCAAAACAGTCATTTCATAAGTCTAGACCCAGTGCACTGTAGATCTACTTAAAATAAGTATAGTTCAACATATTTTAGCATTTTTGTTCTCTTTGTTATAGATTTTCAAAGTCTATAATTTATGAAATGTATGTAAACATAAAAACTCCACTGTCTAGGGGCTAAATCAGAATTATCTACAATCGTCAGGGGCTAGCATGTAAGTTCTGCAAGACTCAGTGCATAGTGTTAAAATAGAGAAACGGATAAGCAAGAAACATAGGGGGTGTACTGCAAGCTGTGGCTTCTTCTCGTACCCCTAGCAGGGGAGATTGAACACACGCTGGCCTAGCGTTCTGGTGCTCACGGTGGCGCGTACTTAGAGCCGAGGTGGTGCCGAAAGGTATTCTTGGCCACGGGGATTCATTTTCCCCTGATCTCTTCGCACAGGGAGGACTATAAGAGCGGGCAACTTGCATGAACCGGAGCTGGCGATGGCGTGTCGGTGAGCAGCGGTGCGGCCCGATCTCGCGGCACCAGTGACGGGCGAGGAGGCGAATCTAGCGGACGCAGACGGGAGGCACGAGGACGGCCCCAAGAGGGTGCCCCGCGGTGAGGTCGACGGTGGCGCGTGGCACCGGGTTGGGTGGAGGCGATGGCGGCAGCTTGGAAGCTGCACAAGAGGTGGAGGATATTGAGGAGATGGCATGGCGCGCGCTAATAGAAGGGGAGGGGAGGCTAGGAGCGGTGGCAGCTTGCGAGCTCATGAAACTCGGAATGGCGGCGTTCGTGGTGGCCATGCGTGGGAACGGTGGATAAGGAGAGTAATATACACTCCATTCTTCATGGAAATGGAGAGTGAAACGGCGCCGTCGTGTTGTGCGTGCCAGCGGGGCGAGAGGAGCGCGGAGGTGGAGATAGAGCAAGCTAGCACAAGCACCGGCAATGTCGGGTTGCGGCTTTGGAGTGCGAAAATGGCAAGGAGAGGCATAGTGGAGTAGGGAGCCTATTTGCTTCAGGGCAAAGGAAGCCGAGGACCGAGGTGCCAGGTCAAGGCGCGGCTTCAGCCGGCCATGGCGGGCGTGTGTGCACGTTGCAGTGGGAAGTCAGAAAAATAAATAGAGAAAATGAAGATTTGGTTTGACCAGTGATGATATGTTTCGGAATTTGGTGATTTTAAACTTTTTATCGGTCGAATATTAACAAACGCAAAATACAAGTACTACTCTAAACATTATAATCTACAACTTTTCTATAGACATCTATACCAAGTTATGCAGAAGTTATTGGTTTAAATTCAAATTTGATTTGTTCACCTATGTTTGACCAGGATGCAACTCCAACTTCAAGAATCGGAAAGGGTTATTTCTAGGCACCTTCATGTAAAGTGAACAATACCAGTTGTTTATAATTTTGTGATATATCTCTTTGTTATATAAGGTTTCTCATGATAATGATAATGAACTTTGTTTCACAGAAATTTGAATTTACTAGTGAGGCTCGTGTTTGCCAGATTTCGCTGTTCAGCACAAATCAATTCAAAAGCCGATCTAATCCTTCATGCATGTCAATGGTACAAATACAAATTGGGTATACAAAGTTTTCTTTGTTATACCTTAGATTTTTAACTATAAGCACAAGTATG
This sequence comes from Paspalum vaginatum, assembly GCA_030272315.1. Lineage (NCBI taxonomy): Eukaryota > Viridiplantae > Streptophyta > Magnoliopsida > Poales > Poaceae > Paspalum > Paspalum vaginatum. The sequence continues at coordinate 22,623,107 of CM059012.1, forward strand.
TGCAACAGTCAGGGCAAACTGTAGTTTAATTTATGTATAATCTTTCTTGTTTCAAACTTTTGAAGTAACAAAGGAAGTCTAATTAATTCAAGGTCATATGCATTTGAAAGGTGACAAGTTTAGTTTTATTCTATAGTCCGGGAGATTTTGAAGTTGTATAGTCAAATCAAAAGTAATTTCAGAATGAAATGTGGGAAAAGAACTGAAAACCTAGACTTGTGGAAATTTCTAAGTGTGACTAGATAGGATTTGTTCAACATATGTTTGTGCGCAAATTTAAAGAAGATAAATGAGATTTCTAAAATATGTTGAGTGTGACAAAAGTGTACTACCGTATCCATACTACAAATTTGGTATAAAGTTTGAGAAAAGGTGCTTAATGGTTTTGAAAGTTTTATTAGGGCTCAAATTTAATCAAGAACACCTTTGCCACCTTTTAAAAAAAGTTGGCTTGATTTGGTTTGAACTTTTGACCCTCTTAACATTTGATTTTAAAGATGGTCAAAATAGCAAATTTGAAGGTGACATCTCGAACTGAAGCTTTTGTATTTGATGTTTCGAATGAAAGTGTATAGATTTTCAACTACTCGTCCAAACAACGAAAGGTTTTGTATTTTGAATAGAAAATTTTTGGATTAAGTGATTTGTTCAACTAGTTCTTGTTCCTCTCTAAGCATGATTAAGTCTTAATTCTCAATTAGCATTCATCCAAGTGTGTGTTAGGGTTTTTAGATGCTGGGGGCATCACGTTTTGAAGGTTGTTACAATAGTAAAGTTGAAGAACACATATTATACTTAAACTTTTGTATTTGATGTTTCACATGAAAGCTAGTAGATTCTGAACTATTCTACCAACCAACGTGAGGTTTTGGCTTTTGAATGGAAAATTTTTGACTTATGAGTTATCCACCTATTCCCAAAGTGCTCTTAAGTTAGGATTAGGCTACAAATTACCACTAGCATGTTTCTAAGTTCGTGTTAGTGCCTTTGAGCTGCCGAGGGCATCACAGCCCACCACCCTTACAGAAATCTCATCCTGAGATTTGGATAAAGTTGGGGTTTTACAGTTTATAATGAAGTGGAAATGATCTACACATGGGGGTTTATGATTTTTTTAACGTAGTGATATCTTCTTTCAGTTAATTTCCTTAACTATTGATTGGATAACTAGAAATCTCTAAATACCGTATGGTTTCCTCGAATATTTAGGATAACTAGGAGGGTGTCTCCAGTGGACACAACAAGTCGTGCCATATAAGAGAGTGAATGAACAAACAATTTAAGAGGATGTGGTGATAGTGAATGTTGACGATTGACTAGAGCAACAGAAAAGAGTAACTTCCTGGCTTTGGCACCAAGAGTAGAAACATGATAAATATCTGATATATTAACATAATAGAAGCAAAGTGCACAAAATCAGAAATCGAACCAAGTGGGAATTTTGTGATTCATAGAAATGGCAATGGATGTGTTGTTGAGAGACACATTCACTTCGTTTGATAAGGACTGCGTACACATATAAGATATCAAGTCTGAATATCTTCAAAGAGTAAGATGTGGTGAAGCATGACACATCCTACTCATCGAGACAAGAAAGTTACAAGAGGAATAAGATAGGCCATATTCACCTAGATAAGTTGATGATTTGTATGATTTTTAGCGTTGATCAGGACTGATCAAGAAAAGTAAAAGTAGATGACTCGTGCTTACTAATGAAACAATTATCAATGTTAGTAAGCCCACCTTTGAGGATAATTTCAAAGAGAAAGAAAACAACATCATGAAAGGATGGCATGAAGATGAACTCCAATTGGAAAAAAATGTTGGTGCTAATAACGATTAAGAAGTTCACCTGCGCCAGATAAGGTTCAACACGGAGAAGTTAGTGATGAGAACAAAGTTGATTCATTCCCAAAGATCAATGATGGCGAGGTTCAACAAGGCAATAAAAAGATATGAACGAGCTGTGGGGTTGAGGTGGGTCATTTCCACAGATCAAGAACGGCAAGGTGAAACAAAGCAAAGAAAGATATAATAAGACAGTGGAAAAGGAGTCGATCATTTCCACGAATCAAATAGAAAGGTCAACAAAGCGATAGAAAAGTGGGTATGAGTGTTCCACGATCGAAGCGATCTCATACCTTCGCATGCCTTGAAACCAGCGCAAACCTAGCGGTTTAACTGATGTTGGCCGTACAGATAGTGACCTAGGGTACCTAGAGGCACCTAAGACTTGCCTAAGGAAACATCACTTCCAAAGTGGTTCAACCATACCATTTATGGAATTAGAAAGTATCAAGATTATGGCAAGGAACGATCATGGAGTTTAAGATAGCATGAGTGCACACGAATTTCAATTATCCAAAACAAACAGAATCCACAAGGTGAAGCTATGTTAGGTTCAAAGGCTTGGAGTATAGGAATCATGAGAATCAAAACATAAGGACAACAATTGCTGGAGGAGCGATGATCTCTAGGATTAAGAGCAAACTAATGAGAAGAGTCTAAAGTAGGAAAGGATTACAAAAGCTTGGAATGCATGGAACATTTGAATTTGGAAGACACAAAAAAAAAAAACTCAAGGATTGGAAGTACTTGAATCATTAGAGATGATTTCAAGAAGTTAAGAATATAATGGCACGATTAACTAGGTGAGTCACAAGTTCAGTTAATAAAAGTCCAATGCTAAACGTTGTTATGATGCAAATCGATATCCATTTAATTTTTGCCTAATCGTAAGGTTCAAACATCTAGGGTGCAGGAGAATTTCTTCTTTCAATCATGCTGATGAGCTTCATAATGTGGGAGACACCATGGGCACCACAGTCTTGATCGATCACCAAGTTTGATAACGTCACTGGAGTCAAGATTGATTTATGATGTTTTCTCTTTATCACTAATGTCACCAAATAGGAACTCTATAGCGTTACCTAAGGATATTTAAGCAATGATTAACTCTCAATCGAGGCTTCTTCTAAATTCCTTCTTGTGTTGGTGGAGACCTTGATTGTGTGTATCGATGTAGGAGTCGATGTTGCGCATCTCGGTTTGATTGGACAAACTTCTTCTGCTTCAGCGTGAGGCGTTGAACAATTTGTTTCTTGGATGCTTCTGGTATTGCAAATGCCCTTCCATTAGTCTCGTAAGTAGGCCTACAGGATCCTACTAAGCCAATACCTAATCATCGACACATATGAATTATCTTGACTTGATCTTCAGGCATGACGAATCCCTTTAGCAGATTGGTCTAGAGTTGCAGATGTTGAACGGAGGCCACGTTGTTGAAGTGCTCTTCAACTTTGTCTTCCTTCGGACTCTCTTTTCATGGTAGCTTTGATGAGGTAGACAAGGCTTAAGTCAGTGGCAATTTGGCTTCCAAAACTCTTGAAAGACTTGGGTTCATGTTATATATATGAGCTCAAGGAACACGTCGAACAATGAGACTATCACAATACCGTGGCACAATTTCCATTTTGTTCCTAATAGGTTTAGTTCGCAATTAGATTTCTGAAGGTACATCCTTGGTCTTTACAGAAACTAAAAATATGAAAGTTGTGTGAAATTTTATACCCCACATCATTGGTATAGAAAATGTTTGTTAATTCTACTTCAAAATGGTCTAGAAACTCAAATTATTAAGCTAGCCAAAATCTGTCCAGATTTCAAGTTCTGCACTAATCTTGCTATAACTCAACAGAGAAACTGTTTTAGACCAAGACCAGAATACCAAAGTCGTTCCTTTTGAAGTTCTCTGCAACATTGGTATAGAACATTTCTACCAGTTGAGAGTTAAAAATGGGTGAAACTTCATATTACCAATACGTAGTCTAATCTGTCCATATTGAAGTCCCACCTAAGATTCAGCTGTTTGGTCTAGTTAGAAATGTCTTGGAGATATGGTCAAAATAGAAAAATTATTGCAAACTTAGGGTACTCCAACTTTATATGGATACCTATACCTAGTTCTATATGTAAAAGACTCAATATGTCAAGTTATAAGCTGTGTTCTGACTGTCTAGATTCCAAACTTTGAACTAAAATGATTGTAGAGCATCCTTACAAGCATTTTTGCAACAAAAATAATATAGAAAAGTTGTTTGTTCCATTATTATCTACAACTTTGTTGTATAAAGTGTGCACTGAAATCATTTAGATCAACACAGAATTCAAAATCTTTAGCCGAAGATCACGTTGGTACAGAATTTTAACTCGGACTTGTTTTGGTTTGTACTTTGGATCCTAAGCATTTTCGGAGATAGATTTCTATAACAAAGTGATACAAAATTTCATGATTCACAAGTTTGTTATATAATATTTTCCCACATTCTGCTTTCAAAAATGATTAAACCACTAATCTTCTTGCAACTAGCAGTTTGTCCAGATTTAAAATTACGACTTAAAGTGGTTTTAGTCATCTTTACAAGCATTTTTGTAACCAGACCAATATATAAAAGTTGTTGGTTTTGTTATTCTCTAGAAACTTGATATATAAAGTTTCCACAGAAAGTATTTGTATTAATGCAAAAATCGCAAACTTTGCCAGAAGGTCACATTGGTGCAGATCTCAGATTCCAAAACGTTTTAGTTTGGACTTCGAAATCCAAACACTCCTAGAGAAAACATTCTATAACAACGTGATCACAAATTTCATATTCTACAAGTTTCATATATAAAGTTTATACTGGTTCTATTCAGATTTTTTTAAACTACATATCAAAACGATAGCAACACATGTATAAACACAATATGAATCTAGTTACTTCCAATCAAACACATAGCAAAGCGCATGAGATGAGATGGAATGATGCATGATCGTCCTATCTGTCCTCACAAGTCCATACTTTAGCTAACGATATCTTGGTGGCATATATACACACACTCTCCCTACATGCAACAAGTCGAGTTCTAGTCGTTCATGCTACGCATTTCGTGGAACGCATTTGGTGGTTAGTGTACCTGCAAGAAAATTGCATGCTCATACATTACCACCTAGAGTGGTAACCACGTGAATTCTCATGCTGCGTGGACAACGTTGAGTGGGCCACTACACCTTCTTCTCAAAACCTGACTTTCCACCAGTACTGGGGATTGTCGAGAAGAAGATGGATCCCAAAACCGAATATAAGTGTGGTGGGCATTAAAGCTCCAAAGCATGCCCACCACCCTTAAAGAGCTTTACCTATGCATCATGGGTGCATGGTTCACAATTCCTCCAGTACTGGGGATTGCTATTGCTGAAGTATAGTATCCAAAAATCATGATATGCCATGTGATGCTTTCCACTAGTCTAGGTTGGACAAGACAGTGATGCCACCTTTATATGATCTAACATCCTTATAATGAGCATATACACGATACTCTCATTTTGCAAATATTTCGAAGAGATTGGAAAATAAGCTCTCCGAAATCAAAATAAAGTTGTTACAATTGTTGTCCGTGTATGATCGGCTCTGATACCAACTGTGGCAGAACTGCTGATTAATCCGAGATAAGCACATTTGCCACCACATGGCTCATAGTGCACTTAGACCGAACTAAACCCTAGACGTCCGTCGAGCTACCACAAAGGGCACTCGATGTAACCATCACCCAGAAATGCCGACATCCTACACGTTAAGCTTTTGAGAAAGAGCCACAACAATTACAACAATCCAACATTTCATACAAACATAACTTCATTTCTTACAAATCCATTTCTCAAAACGATATACAATCAAGTCGAAATAGAGTTTCAACATAATATAGATATGACTATGCAGCAGAAGTAAAACATCGAGACATGACATTGAGCCCACCGTTGTCATTCTCAATCGTAAAGTTCCTGAAAAGAAAAATATCAACAACAAAGGATGACTACATGGGTACTCGTAGGACTTACCCGGTGGGTGGTATCATCCCAACACATTTGAGAATATGCAAGGCTTTTTGTGGATTTGACTTCTAACCCGCATAAGCTTACTAAGGAGTGAGTTCTTACTTTCAAGTTTCATTCATTGTTAAATAATAAGCCCTCGTCGATTCATCATAGTTATCATCATGATCCATAATCCAACATGTCTTATTATTTCAACACATATGCCAACATAAAGTAACTTGCAGAAACATAAACATACAAGTACAAGCAAGAAAGTAATTGTTGAAAAGCATGATTAAATAATAACATATTAAAGTTATTACTATGTTGCCTGACAGTCATACTGGCATTCTCACACCTGGTGAGCATCAACGATTCGAATCAATTTTTAATTCCTAGGAATAACTATCAAGCCAGGGGTATATGCTTACTAGCCATCACATTCCCACATATATCCCCCATCTCCACATGTTCCATCCCAAGTTCGATTCCAACCCGCCATCCCCTGGGTTTGGCAGCCCGCAGGAGTGATACCACGACATACCGGGTCAGCCCTCCCTTGAGTACAAGCTCCCCTAGGCCCAACTCCCTCCGACAAGATGGTAGGAGCAAGTCTCTATTCTTTAGATGGTTCAAGTAAAACTTTCACCGGTCCCATTTCCCAGATAAGCACTCTAGCAATGTTATAACGATCCTAAGTGAATAGCAGATGGGCCTTAAACGACTCGGGTAGAGTCCACCATCACATTATTTCAATTCTCATCATAACAAACCCATATCTCTGCCCGGTCTCATCTTTTCATCACATCATATCAAATTGCTTTCAAATTTAAATTTTTGTAAAATATTCTATGCCCTATCATCTTGCGAGTGAATAATCTCCATAGACTTCTACCGTCTAAGCATGGCTAAGCATAGACTCTGACCTATTCATTCTACTTAGGATACTAGGTATTTATGCATGTGGGGTTTCATACAACTCCTAAACGTAAATGGACATACAAATATAGGGTGGTGAGACTCCCAAGATAGGTGTAAATGCCTAAGGGGCCTACCTTTGTTGTTGAAAACTTGAACAAACCAATCTAAAGTTAGTTTCCTGGGTTGTGAGGCTTTGTCCCTAGGCAACAACCTCTTGATCACTTGGACAACTCCTCCTTCCAAATACCACTTCAGGGGCCGTCCAGGTGGTATTTAGGTCTTAGTTGGTCTTTTGGACACCATTGCTTGAAATAGCTCCACACACTTGCTTCTTGATCACGTATCTGCAATTAGCGTCGCTATATGAATGATATGCATGATACTAGTGAATGGGATGCATGAATATCGAGCACACATATGAACAATCATTTCATGGACAGACAAAAGGTAATAGGCAAACTACATAAACAAGAAGTGCTTTTGTGCCCCCGGACAAGCATACACTCAAGCAATCATGCATATACACTATTCACATACTTATCGTAAAGGAAACATATTAATGCTATGACCCAATAAAGACCCGCAATAGTTATTTGGATTACTAAGATACATGCATGACGTGTGGTGGTGTTTAATCTCTCTCTTAGCAAGTCAAATATATCAGGCAGAGTACATGAGAGAAAATTCATGATAGATTTCTAATTCTAAGTCACTCCTATCATACCAAATGTAACGAAGCACATAAAGTGAACAAGTTATATATAATTTGACTTATTTTGAGTTATTATTATCTACCTTTCAACAATGAAATACTTTAATTGTTAAGGATTTGCAACCTTGGCATGTTAGAAGGAAACATGCATGTGGAGTATATAGAGTAATCCATCTTAGAAGGTTTCATCTTGACACATCAGAAATAAATATACCAAATGGAGTTTACAAGAGCAATCACGAGTTCATACAAGTACATTAACATCCTCTTTCTATTTCCTTCACTTTTTAAGCTTATTAAAGAGACTATTAATAGATCCCTCAGGTAATAGAAACTAAAAATTCATGAAAAATTCACACAAGCACTCTTTTACTAGCATCGTGGCTACAGTAATTTTGGTGGAATTTTTGGGGCAAACTAAATGCCACTTTTCTATTTTATTATTTAAATCAGTCATACCATTTGTCATATCCAAATCACCAACAAAACAGAAATCAATGTGCATGCCTATTTGATATAAGACTATACTAGGATAGTTACACACAATATAAACTTTGTAGATTTTTGTGAACAAGTTTAATGTAGCATGCATTTTCATATACATAAAATGAACAAGTTCACTACTTAAATCCTACAAGCAAGTTTCACACTTTTATCATTTATAAGTGATTTACTATGGTATTTCAAAGTTTAAGTGGTGTATTTATTCATTTAGACTAAAAACCGCACTGCCAAGGACTTAATTAGGATTAACCAAAGTCACTAGGGGTCTGCACGGAAGATTGCATACGCTCAGAGCACAGTGTTTATGCTCGGTAAGGTATATAGAGGAAACAGCAGAGCGTTATTAGCAAAAACACCTTCTTCCCCCAATTAGTGACTCAAGAGAAAAAGGAAAACTCAGAAAATGGAAAAAGGGTGATTGACCCCAGAACAACTATTTGAATTTCGCATTTTTAATCAACCTAACTGCCAAATTTGGTTAAAGTCAAAATACAAGAACTGTATTAAACTTCACGCCCTACCACTTTTCTATAGGCACTTATACCAAGTTTTGTGGTAGAAGTTGGATCAAATTTGAATTTGAGTTGATGACCTTAGGTTTGACCAGGGTTTTACTTGAACTTCAAAAATCTTAAAAGGACATTTAGAAACATTTTCATGTAATGTTCATAATACCAATGTTGTTTAGAATTTTGTGACCTACAGCTTTGGTATATAATGTTTTGATTGATAAGGACTTTTGTTTCGATGAGTTTTCAATTTACTATGCTAGTCTAGTTTGACTGGTTTTTACATCTGAAATTTGTTTGGTTCAAAACCATATCAAAACCTTTATGCATGTCAATGGTCACCATACCAAAGGTATTTGGTATGAAGTTCTCTACAAGTTTGTTATAGAAAGTATAGCGTAGATTGTTGACGTCTCTTAGCGTAGCATATTTTACTCCGCAAGCGCACGGAGATTCGATGTAGCTTTTTCAATCAGAGTATTCCGAGTATCGTAAAAATTCATAGGGAAGCAAGGGCGAATAGGTGGAATGAAAATGTAGAACTTTTAACGGTACTGTATAACTTAGATAAATAGAACTATTCTTACAATGGGGGTAAGATAAACAAGATAGTGTACTTTGGGAAGAGTAAACAGGGACCAAAGCGGTCAGCAACTAGGTATAGCTATCTGGGAGGACAACGAGTGAGATTAAGATATCCAAACTCTATTCCTTAACTACTGCAAAGGAGTATTCATGGTTGAACTAAGTTAATTGAATACAAACTAGGGTCTTGCATCGAGCGAAATTCGAGACTACACCGAGGAAGCTCGGGGGTAGATAGTTGGCCAACCGAATGGCAACTGGCTAACACCTGCGGGCTTACCGAATGACGGGGTCAGATTCCAGAGGCTCCCAGTGCTGTCACCAAAAGGGGCTACCAACCAGATCTACGTGGGTAAGATCGCATGCTAAACTACCGATCAAGTGAGAACTTGATCACTAAAGCTCATCCTTGATCAGAGGGTGAGAGCTAACTAAACCTTAGATCAGAGCCTAAGGCAAGGTTATAGCACCGGCCAGTCTAGCAAGATTCAAAGAACTTAAAGAACAATACAAACCTAAGCCTTGGTCTAGTCTGCAAAAAGGTACACCACACTAGGCAAGAGTAAGAAATAAAGTAAAGTATAGCTGAAAGATGGAGCAATGCTTTATATTATACTAGAGTAGCAAGAGTACAAAAGATAGAAAGATACAAGAGCTTTACCAAGACTCGAAGCTAACTCCGGAATCCCTAAGGAAAAGACTCAGACTCAACTCTAACTCCCAAGACTAACCTAGTGCTACAAGACTAGGACAATGGTATATTCTACTCACTTCCACACTTCACAAATGAGCTACCAGGGGATATTTATAGTCACCAAGTGAGTGGGGGTACTTATAGGGTCGGTAAGGCGGTTATGGGTGCAGGTGGCACACCGAGTAGCTAGGTAGGAGGCTGGGCGGCCCCCCATGAGGTCGGGCAGCCTGGCCAACCCTTGGATTCACTGCCTTACTCCATCTTACGGTCCATCTTCACTCCCCAGGTCCGTTGCATGGCGGTTGGCGGTTAAAACATGTGCTTTTTCCCAAGCCATTGGATCTCACTTGTGTTTTTTCCTTAGCTGTAGGATTGAAGTCTCTTGGATTGCTGACTTCACCAATCCAAGTGTTGGGTCAATTAGGTGACAAGCCTTCCAGGTGCTTAACATGTTGGCTTTGTCAGTTTACACATCAGAATTGTGTTGACACGTGTTTAATGTGCATGCAGGTCGAAGATGAGGCTATTTGGGCCCAATGTTAGGCCAGGCGGCTTGGGTGGGGCTAGGTGGCCTTGGCCCTCTGGTCAGATAACTTCTGACTTAGCCCGATTTATCATGTTTTCAGCTGATCTTGCTCCTGCAATCAAATATTCAACACAATTCGTGGAACTATGTCAAGTAGCAAGGGTTAGTCTACTACTTTGATGTATTTTCCTTCATGATCGTGGATAGTTGATGGTCGAGGATAGTGCAATAATGATCATCAACACCCCCAAGCTTAGACCTTTGCTCGTCCTGGAGTAAAGCTAGGATGGGTTATGGATTAGGAGTTGCTGCAATATCAGTGCTCAAGAATAGCGTCTATACATGACCGACACCCATGCTTTTTGTTTCAAGCCATAATGTATGCAATCATCACCTTTTCTCACACCTGTGGTGCATCTTTTTGACTTACCGTGTCTTGGGTGGTTGAGAGAAAGAATGAGTTCGTTGTAGGCCCTAGCTCAAAGCATTTCTTTTTGGATTCTATCTCACGCGTTTTGAAGTTTTTTCAAAATCAAGCAAGTTTCCCTAGAGGTACTCTCAATCGCTCAACAGTGTATCCTCACCATGGAAGGCCAAGAGCACGGCCAAGATTTTTCCTACACTAAAGCCTTTGTGGAGCTCAGGGTGACGGAAAAACTTAGCTTGCTTAGGTTGTTTATTTTGCAAAGCCAAAGATTGGACGAAAGAAATGTACTACATCAGCAAATCTTGTTTATCATTGTAGCTTATTTGTTGGATGGATGGGTGGATCTTCTTGTTTTTCTTCCCTTCTCCTTCTTTTGTGATGGGTATGGATATGCAGCCTCTTCGTATTTTCTCTCTTTTTGCCATGCTTTGACTAGCATGCTTTTCTTTTTTCGATACTTTTGCCATGCTTTGACTAGCATGCTTTTATTTTTTGTTTTGATGGCTCCACATCCTACATCATTTTAATTTGGAAGGAGTAAAGTTAAAGGTATTATCTAGAGATGTATGGATGCACTAGGGATAGGCAAATGCATATATGATGGTGGATTTTGCTCCAAAGATTCACAAGATAGAGATTATTCCATTCAATGAGACTCAAAATTTGACAAAGCTCAAAACAACACTAAGTAGCTTAATATGCTAGGCTAAGATATTTTCGGTGTATTTGGCTCTGATAAGGTATTTAAAAACCAACAGAGGGAACTTCATTTTAATTTTTCAAAAGAATATCCTGAGATGTTTATCCTACTAAGAGAAAGAGAGAGCTGGCATATTACTTAGTCATATCATTTCTCACAACAACTTAGACAAAGTTGTACAAATGGCATCCAAAAAGTAAAAGATCAGGTTCTCATTTTATACACACAAGCTCGAAATTAAGATAAGTATGGTATGTGTATAGACAACTAAACAAGAACATAATAGAGCAACTATTCAACTGTTTCCATAATGAAGGTAATATATCAAAGGTCTGAGTTTATTTTATTGACACTTTTTTCTCTTTTTTAGCAAGTAAAATAAAGCAAACGATAAAGAAATTAAAGATAATTATTTATTACTCACTCTCGGGTAGGACGGGTGTTGCTGGTGAACTGCTGCTGCTGGGTAGATCTGTTGGAACTGGTAGGACTGCTAGTACTGGTACTGCTGCTGCTGCACAGGGAGAAACAAGGATGAGAATCGGGGGCCTTACTCTGAAACGGGGATGTGAGGAGGCATGCTCGTGCTGGTCTACCATCCCCCCCCAAGTTTCCATGAAGCTAGGGGTTCTGGTGGTAGTAGTAGTTGTAGAACTCCTAAGCATTGTTGAAGATAGCTCCTGACTTGTTCGTTCAGGTTATGGATCATGTTGGTGTTGTCCTGAAGCCGTTGGTCCATTGTTGCGGTGCATCTGGAGATGTCATCCACCTACTGGTACAACATCTGATCATAGTGGCCCAAGTTTGTAGGACCGAGACGTGCGACTAGAGGTGGGGTGAATAGGAGCACTTGAAATCTCAAAATCACAACCCCCAAGAAAGTGCTCTACAAAGCTCAAGAGAAACCGAACTAGGCACCGTCCACTGAACAGATATGTGCCTAGCAACGCAAGGGTGCCGTCCACGGAAAGGATACGCACCAATGCAGGAAAACTCAAGATCCAACCAAGAATGGCACCGAGGCAACAAAACTTTCCAAAAACCTCCACATGACACTCACCGTACCAAGGTGCATCTCACTGACTCACAGCAAGCAAAGAGAATGGTCTTATAGTGGGGAATGCAAAAATCCAGAGCAAAAACACAGCGGAAACCCCAAAGTGTGAAAAACACAACAGCTCCCTGGCAAGGACCGGATTGTCCGGTGGCAAACACCGGACTGTCCGGTGGAACTGGACTATCCGGTGCCTGATGCCAGACTGTCCGGTGGCACGGCCCGGATAGCTCTCACGCCGGACTGTCCGGTGTGCGCTGCAGGACTATCCGGTGGAAACCGGACTGTCCGGTGGCCTCTGCCGGATTGTCCGGTAGAGTTGCAGAAAGGACGTTTTCAAACCCAAACCTGACCAAACCTTGTCCAAACTTCACAAAATTTTACACAGGCTATCTAGATCCTATTCTAAAGCTTTTCCCAAAAGATCAACAAAAGTGACCACGGAATCAGTGGGAATTTCAGATCTCGTGAAATGGCAATCTTTGCGCAAGAAAGGGGAAAACACAAAGGATGCTTGCTCGTGGAAATCCAATAGGATTGAGATGAACTAAGTCATGACCTCCACATCCTGGCAAGTCCAAAACATCAGCAAGGAAAAGGATTCAAGCTTGGCCAACACAAACACCCAAAAGCAGAGGATTGAACCCAAAAACCAAAGAGAAAGGGGGAGGAGAAGAACACAAGGTTGCTGCACGAATTTGCTTCGATTAAGTGCTCAAGATGGGTCTAAAGATTCAGCAGACAAGCAGAAATTCATCCCAAGCAACCACCCTCACATTCCCTCAAGATTAGGAGGCTAAATCGTACTCTAACCTCCCTAACAATGGAGCTCAAAGCTTGAGGACGAAAATTACCAAGTAAAGACTAATCCTAGCAGCCAAGAGTACCTCTAATGACCTGCCTTGAACCTATTTATACCCGAGTGCTGTTTAGACAGTTTTGCACTTAGGTCCCTACAACTAGACAAACCCTATGGACTCAAACGAAAGATTACAGGATATTTCAGGACGGACGACCACAATGAAGTCTTGATCTTCGAAAGTTCCGTGATCCTCCCCTGGTTTTGAAGCCAGAAACCGGGAAACTTTAGGAAGTCTCCGCCTAGGCCGGATGTGGCCCATCTTCTCTATCTTGGCGAGTCGTGGCCCAACTCACCAAGTCTTGGGTAGCTTGGTTGATGGTTTTGAGGCGAACCCACCAAAGCCTCCCTCGCACGCCTTAGCGCCACGCATTCGGGTTGGAGCACCGCGGTGGTGCCCAGCATCCCATGTCCATCGGGGCAGCCTCGCAGTCCTTCGGAGGACTTACTCCTGCTGTCGCCATGCCGCTCCTCCGTGTACCGAACTCCCATGGCCGATAGACGCCGAGCATGCCTCCGGTCCTTCGGAGGACTTTCCTCTACCGCCAGTCCATCGAAGGGCCTCCTGTCCATTGGAGGTCTTGTGCCCAAGTCCTTTTGGGTCTTGCTACTGTTGACAATCACTCATCACTCCAAAGGCAATGGAGCCAATCCATTGGCTCTCAATCTCCCCCTTGATGAGTGCATTGTCAACACCTTCAACCTGTAACCTGAAATAGAACAAAGATAAGAAGAAAAGCGTAAAACTGAAAAGAAAAAAGAAAAGAAGAAGTTGCTCAAGATGCCCAAAAGCCAAATACAAGCAGAAAAGGGCGAATTGAGACAACAAAAAACAAAGCCAAAAATCGACCCCCTAAGACAAGGGAAACCGCTCAACGTAGTCGATCAAACTAAAGCATGACCACTCAAGAAAGAGGCAAACTGGCTCAACACAGTCGTGCTAAGGCAAAACATCGGCTCCTCCAGAAAGAGGCAAAAGGCTCAACGCACCGATGCAAGAGCATGCTAAAATCTCAAACTCCCCCTCAACTAGATCTCTACAGAGTTCTCCCTCTTGGTCCATCATCTCTCTCCTCAAGGGTCAACATCTCTCCTCCTTGTTGACAATGGACACATCAAGGGTTCATAGAACTCAACTCCCCTGAAATGGACAACTCCCCCTCAAAATATGCTATGAAATGCAGGAAGTGTACCATGAAGAGCTCAGTAGGGATGAAAAGCTAGTAAATACAAGTTCTATTATACAGGGCAAGTGAGGGCAAGGAAACATGCAAACAAGCTCAATTGAATCTATCTTATACAGATCAGGAGCATGTTTTTCTGGGTTGTGGAAAAGAAAGCATCACCAACATGAATAGCATCTAGCAAGATAGGCATGAACAGCAAGATGCTTAGCAAGATATACAAGGTGTGCTACTCTCAACCAAAGCATATACAACAGGCCATAAGCAATTTAGAGACTTGTAGATTTCAGATTTAGCAATTTTTAACTACAAGCAAATCAGATAATATGCTAGGCGTTATTCACTTGTTTTTGCCACTTCTTACCTAACCAATGCCAGGCCTAGGTTCAGAAAACCATCAGAAGCTTAAGACAAAGTTTTGGTCATACACAGCCTAGTCCAAGTTTGTGCCAAAGTGCAAAGGCAAGCTATCTCAAACTAGATCAGTGTGACAAGTGAAACTCACCTGGATCTTTTCAATTTAGCTCATAGGACACCACTTTGTAAACAAAATTAATTCAGATTTCAGATTTGGACAAGGTGTCATAAATGCATTAGGCATCAGCTTAACAAAGGCATTTGACTTAGCATATCCAAGCATGAAGAGATAGCATAGCATTCAACACTCCAACACATGCTAGGTAGCCAAGTCAAGTGGTGATCATGGTTTTTGATTTTCAAGAAACAAAAGTGACTTAGCTCACAAATGACTATTAGACAGATTCAAGGAGCTTAGCCAACCATGATCATGCAAGCAACTATACAATCTAGCACAAGCAAGTACTAACTCGTCATACCAAAAGAGCTCTAGTGCTAGTGTAAGTGAAAATGCATATATTACAATGCAATGCATGGTATGATACAAAATGCAAGAAAGCAAAGAAAGCAAAGAAAAAGCAAAACAAAATCCTAAACTACACTAAAGTTACCCCAACCTAAAAGGGGTAACAAGCACCAAGCTCCCTATGCAAGCGAGCAAACACACTAAGGTCTAAGGGCTTGGTGAAGATATCGGCCAACTGGTTCTCAGTCTCTACATGGATCAAGTCTATATCTCCCTTCTCATAGTGATCTCTCAAGAAGTGAAACCTCACGTCTATGTGTTTGGTTCTGGAGTGCAAGACGGGGTTCTTAGCTAGAGAAATAGCAGAAGTAGAGTCTACTAGGAGACGGATCTTCCTAAAATTGGGACCAAAGTCACTCAAGGTGGACTTTATCCAAAGCAACAGCAACTAGCAGCAGCAATGTATTCAGCTTCTGTGGTGGAAGTGGCTACGCTAGATTGCTTGCGTGAGGACCAAGAGACAAGAGATGAACCAAGAAACTGGCAGGTGCCGGAAGTAGACTTGCGCTCCAGCCGACAACGCACAAAGTCAGCATCCGAATACCCTCCGAGAGAGAGCAATGAAGCTAAAGAGAACCAAAGACCAGGCTCAGAAGTGTATTTCAGGTACCTAAAGATGCGCTTCACCGCTTGACGGTGTGATGTCCTTGGTGAGGTCCTGAAAATACGCACAGAGGCAAACCGCTAACTGAATGTCTGGCCTGGTCGCCGTTAGGTACAGAAGTGAGCCGATCATCCCTCAATACTCTCTTTGGTCCACAACCTCCCCTTCTTCATCAGCATCAAGTGCCGTCTGTGTTGACATGGGAGTCGCCATGGGCCTGAGATCTCCCTTGTCAAACTTTCTCAGAATGTCCTTCGTGTACTTGGCTTGATGGACGAAGGTTCCTTCTAGGCTTTGCTTTATCTGTAGCCCGAGAAAGAACTGAAGCTCACCCATGAGACTCATCTCAAACTCACTGCTCATCTGTTCACCAAACTTAGACACCAAAGCGTGAGATGAACCACCAAAGATAATGTCATCAACATATATCCGAACTAGAAGGGTGTCACCACCATGACTCAATAGAAATAAGGTCTTGTCTACTGATCCCATCACAAACCCAAACTTGAGTAGGAAAGCTTTCAACCTAGCATACCAGGCTCTTGGAGCTTGCTTCAAACCATAAAGGGCTTTTCTCAGCTTATACACCCGGTTTGGAAACTTGGCACTCTCAAAGCCAAGAGGTTGTCTCACATATACCTCCTCCTCTATGTAGCCATTTAGGAAGGCTGACTTGACATCCATCTGCTGCAGTTTGAAGTCTTTAGAGGCAGCAAAGGCAAGCAGAATTCTAATGGCTTCTAAACGAGCTACAGGAGCAAACGTCTCCTCATAATCTATACCCTCCTTCTGATAGAGACCTTGGGCAACCAATCTGGCTTTGTTCCTCACAACCATCCCATCCTCACCCTGTTTGTCCTTGAAGACCCACTTGGTTCCTATAGGGTGGCAATTTGGTGGAGGTTCAACTAAATCCCAGACATGGTTTCTCCCAAAGTTCTCCAACTCGTCATGCATGGCATTCACCCAATTAGGATCAGATAATGCATGTGACACATCCCGAGGTTTGAAAGAAGCAACAAATGTAGAGTGGCAGAAAAAGGCTAGAGAGTTAACCGAAGATCGTGTGACGCGCTGGTGTAGATCTACAATCATCCTGTCTGGAGGGTGATCCCACTGGACCTGCCGAGATGGAACAATCTCGGAGGTCACCTCCCCTGCGTCCTCTGCGGGACCCGCCTCTGCTCGAGCTTGCGGCCAGGGGAGTGAGGAGGAGGCCATCGGCAAGGGTCCTCCTTCATCTTCAGAGCTCGTAGCAGAGGGGGCCAAGAGCTGCAGCCGGTGCAGTGGCTCCTGCATCACCAGCATCTTCTTGAACTTCCTCATCTTCAAAGATGGGAGCACCTTCTTCATCATCACCTGAAAGCTCAAATGCAGGTGTTATGCAAGGCATAGATTCATCAAAGGAAACTTCACAGGTCTCAACCACTTGTTTGGTATCGAGGATCCACACTCTATATGCCCTAGAGCTAGAGGCGTACCGAAGGAAAATACCATCCAAACAGCGAGATTCAAATTTGTCCGAATGCCCCCCTTTTTGAGCCAAAGCATCTGCAGCCAAATGCACGCAGGTGCTTGACGCTAGGCTGCCTACCAAACCGTAGCTCGTATGAAGTCTTTCCTAAAAAAGCTCGTAGGAAGATGCGGTTGGCAATATAACAGGCCGTATTCATAGCCTTAGCCCAAAAGTGTCGCGGAGTCCTATGCTCATCAAGCATCGTCCGCGCCATCTCAACAAGTGTGCGGTTCTTTCGTTCCACGACACCGTTCAGAGGTGGGGTATAAGGAGACGAAAATTGGTGATCAAAACCTAGGTCACGACAAAATGTTTCGAAACGAGAGTTACGAAATTCTCCGCCATTGTCGCTGCAGATAGCCCTCATGGCCTTATGACTCTCATTCCTTAACCTCAAGACCGGATCCCAAACAAAACCGAAAGCCTCATCTTTGAATTCCATGAAGAACACCCACGAAAAGCGAGAAAAGTCATCCACAACTACAAGCACGTACCACTTCCCATTGATCGACTGTACCCGAGCAGGACCAACCATGTCCATATGCAGCAGCTCACCCGGATAAAAGGTCATCACCTGATTGACAGATGCATGAGAAGCGGCAACCATCTTGCCAGGACGACAGGGGTGGCACACTAAGTCCTTTTCTGCTTTCAAATTGGGCAATCCTCGGATCAGACCCATCGAGCTCAACCTGGCTAGCAGATCAAAAATCAAATGGCCAAGCCTCCTATGCCACTTCCAAATATCAGCAGAAGGACTAGCAACCAAACACCGAGGAGGGCCAGAAACAGATGCAAGGTCAACCTTACAAACCTGCCCATTGGGCAAAATCCAACAAACAAGGTTTTCCTTAGCATCAAACACACAAGAAGAACCCTCATTAAAACAAACCTCAAACCCTTCCTTGAGAAGTTGCGAGACAGAAACCAAATTGAACCACAAATTCCTCACCAAAGCAACTTCTCTCAGGGAAAGCTTGCCAGAAAGAGCAACAGAACCAACACCCAACACTTTACCTTGATCATTATCCCCGAATGTGATGTACTCCTTGGTGCTCATGGGGTTGAGGCTGGAGAACCATCTGCGGTGCCCTGTCATGTGCCTAGAGCAGCCGAAGTCTATGATCCATATGTCCTCTAGGCCTCGATCCTGCAAAATCAAGGAAAGCGAGAGTGAGCAAATGGTCCGGCACTGGGGTTACTGAAACTGTTGAACCAGTGCCGAGCCATCTGCTCAAAAGTGGGGTAACACTACAACAGGAACACCATTTTAACCACGCATATATGCGTTGCTACAAGTCTATATAAGCGTTGGTAGGGTCTATACCAACGCATAATATGTGTTGCCTATACTGTCGTTGCTAGGGTCTTCTGCAACGCTTATATATGCGTCGATAAGTCCATTAATTAACCGTTGCAACATTGCAACGGTTATGTACAGGTCTCCAGCTACGCTTAAAAGCGTGTGTACTAACCATGGGTAATTGTATAGTATATGATTGCGGCAACGCTTTCATGCGTTGCAAAAAATAAATAAATTTAAATAAATATAATTATTTTTTGAGCCAAATAATTATGCATAGCATACAGGATGACACAACTGGAAATAGCCTCACATATGACAAATAAGCACAAGTACTATATTTCAAACATATAGTCTCATTACAGATTATCATACACTACCATACATGGCTTAATTCATAACATAACATGTGTTTAATACATTTTCTACGATAGTAGGATCTACACATGGGACTTGTCTTAAGTCTGCTCTTCAATTCTTCATTGAAATAAAGTGAGGAGCGATATTCATTTAAATCCAAGTCCTTGCATCCTACACGTATTTGCCAAAAGATATAAGTAATATTTACATTGCCTAAAATTAGATTGTTTTATCCCAAAACTTAGTGCATACTTATTAATATATAACTACACCAGTTAATACATAGGTTTGAAAATATAATATGTTGAAATATAAATAGAATAATGAGCAGTTTATATAGTAGTTGAGTAGCTGTTGTTGTTTATCATTTTTTCCTCTAACGGTAAGCACCTCATGGTTGAACAGGTTGTAACAATCTTATCTCAGTGTCTTGATAATATGGGATAGTCAGTTCCAAAGAAGGAACCACTTGAGATAAAAAAATTTTACGCCTAGTCAGTTGTAAATAGGCATGCTCAGTGGAAGGAACAAAACAAGGAAATAAATTAGCAGGCCATGTGTATGTCACATAGAACATTAGAAATTTTCTATATATATGGAAAGTTAATGTGATGTCACTTATCTTAGAGGAGGATACAGGTTATAGAAATCTCACGACAGAGAGGCCAAGTACTTCGCAGTTATCTATTTTAGCAGTATACTAAGCAGATCACCTCCTATCCCAAATAAACCATTCGTACTTCTAGTTAAGACTGGTCACATTAAATTGGCAAGTGCACATTGCTAAATCATCTAGACATGTAAACAAAAAATAAAGATGGCAGTGATATATGCAATCAATAAAGAACACATAAATAAATTGAAAACCTGATGATGAAGAATCCATGGGCCACGATTTCCGACTTGTGTATTTGAAATTTAAAGACATTAAAATTTGACTCGCTTTGATAAATCACCAACTGCATTTGACTCTCTTTAGACATGGAAGGATTCAATTTCCGCTGAGTATTGTCTTTAGCTCTCTTCTTTGCAGCAGTTTATTTAAAATGACTTCAAATCAACAGAAGGACCATTTCTTCTCTTCATGTTTGAGATCTTGAAGAAAAAAATAACCAATCATTCAATAATCAATAAACATAGGCTGCGCAAATTAAAATTACAAAATATCTCAAATTTTGAGCAGGCCATGTACCTAATGAGAATGAGAGAGCTTGGAATTACAAAGTTTGAATTTAAATATATACTATATTTAAATTTAAAGATAGGCTGCGTAAAGCAAACATGTAGTAAACATAAAGTACCTGAAGAGGTCTGGTTCTGCAAGAAATTTTTTTCTGAGAAACGTGACTAAGGATCGGCTAACACAAGGTATTTTCCTGAACTATATAACATATTTCGCAAAGGAATGGATCTTTTTTCCTCCTTCCCGAACTTTTGGGAATCTGGAGAAATCACATCATGCAATTTAATTTTCTGATAAAGATGCAGTAGCCAACAATAGTTAACAAGGCATCCCAAAACTTTGCCTAGGCACTAACTCATACACCTACCTTTATATACGCAGACTTTATATACCTCAAACACTCTGCATGGTCTAGGTTGCTAATTAGACATCTACGGTGAATCAGTTAGTGCTTAATCAGTGCTTGATCGTTCACCTCCTACCGCCTCTGTTGCCGTGGATCGGATTTGATTCCTAAATTGACCATATGGCAAGGTTGGTTGCCGAGAGGAGAGGAGACAGAGATCGTACCTTGGTAGGGGGCGTCGGGTCACGAAGACGACGAGCCGTAGGGGTGCGCCAGATCACGCAGACACGGAGTTCGTCGCATCGGGTCACGAAGACGACGAGCCGTAGGGGCGTCGGATCACGCAAGACGCACGGTGTTCGTCTTGCCGGGGTTACGAAGATGAGCCGTCAAGCTGGGATCGTCCTCGCGCCGTCGCACGGCATCGGCTGGGATCTTCCTGGCGGCTGGCGACGTGCTCCGACGGTTTCTGAAGATGGGAAGTTGTGCGACAAATGGGGATGGCGACCTCACGATCTGCTCAGGTGGGGAGCTCATGAGGGCCAAATTATACTTAAACAGATGTGGGGTCAACAAATGGAGAGGAATGACCGGTGGGGTCAACAGCGATTTGTTTGGCCTCCAACAATCCTATCGGAGGGAAAATTGGAATGCGCTAGAATTTCTTGGAGGAAAAAAAGCTGGCTATGAAAGGAAATTTTGGAGGGAAACATGTCATCCAAGGGATACTAAATTTTTTTAAGTTATTAATTAGTTCTTCATAAATGGATAATGCAATAAACAATACAATTTATTAATTAGTGATTCTAAATTTATTTTAACTTATAGATTACTTCTGACAAATGGAATATTTAATTTAGAAAATATTTATTAATTAGTCATTCTAAATTTACTTTAACTCAAAGATCACTTATGACAAATGGATTATGTAATTAAAAACTAATTTTGTAAAATTTGATATAGGCAAAAGTTAACATTTGTTTACAGACTAGGTGGCAAATCAATAATAATTTTATCCTATAAAGTTAAGCTAAGTGATATTTGGATACCTGATCTTTGTTTATTTAAATATTTCACCTTCTGTGAAACTCTTTATTTCTCTCTTCGTAACTATATTGCTGTATCATTCAACATGATACTCGGTAACTCTCTCTCTCCTCCTATTAAGCACTCTATCTGTCTCTTTATAACTACATTGCCATGTGAAGGAACATGATGATGTAATATGATACTAGCTCCGAATATCTGTCTTTGGCTAGTTAACTCAAAAAGAATATCCTCTAAGTGTGTAGTCAGCGAGGACAAGGCTTCTTTGAATACTATCTTTCAGTAGATCATGTTGTATAAAAAGTATTTGTGAATATGTATACAATGCTTAATAATTTGTAAATTATATTTGTTTTTCATGTTAATATAATATATGTATTGAAAATAATTGAAATGTTATAGAGAACATTTGAAAGTTTGTTTTGCATATGGATGGTTATACTTTGTGAAGGTAAATTTATAATTCGATGAGAAAACCAAAATTTTTGGAAAGCGAGGACAAACAAGATGGAAAAACATAAAATATTCGTGAAGGAAACCAAACAAATTGGAAACTGAGAAAAAAAACAAGAGGGGAAAAAGGTTGAGCCAACAATAATTCGAACCGTGACCAACCAATATGTGTTACACATTTATAACCACCGGATTAGATTAACAAGTTCAACAAATGCAAAGGTAATGCCCCTTTTATAAAGTGCGGAGCAGTGGCGTACCTCCTTGAAGAGGCCGCCGTCGCAGCCGCGGACGGCTTGCCAAGGAGAATGACACGAAATTGAAACCAATCTGGGCGGCTGGGCCTAGGAGGCTATATGTACAGGGCGTTGAATGCTCGGTTAAGTTAGAAAAGTGTCCAGGGATAACATCAATCTAGTGTCGACCAGTTGGTTGATTCAATTTGTTGACGTGCGCCTGGTGCCCAGTTCGATCCTAACATGTGACAATTTTTTGTCTGACGGTACAGTAATACTAGAAGTACCATATGCCCAAATCTAATGGATGATCTTTACGACAATATATAGTAAATGTTTTCATCCTCCTTTTTACTCTACAGATTATGTTGCAACGTATAATATGTGTTCCCATCCTCTAAAGATGAGTCTTGCAACACATAATAAGCGTTGCTTTCTAATTTTTTGCAACGCATACAACTATGTGTTGTTGGGTATACGTTGCTATAAGGGGGTCATTTTATAGTGTAAGCACAGTCAAAGTAAGCACAACATCTATTCGGGTACTCACGACCTCCAAAGCGTGAGCTCTCAAACCCTCTTCCTCCAAAGCCTCGGTCACGAGGTCCACAGCCACTCTGAAAACCACTAGGAGCTCGGCCGGCAAAGCGTCTCTCTCCACCAGGAGCACGGGCCTGAAGGCCACTCCCTTTCTCACCAGCAAAGCAGTCTCTCATCTCACCCCGACGGGGAGGATCCTGACTACCACCCTAGTAGAACTGATCCTGGTTCCCCAGGCTCTCTCCTACCTCTCAACTCGCTTCCTCCTAAAGCAAAACTGCTCCAAGCGGCCATTCTGCTGGCAAAAGTCACAGTGGTAGACAGCCCTCTTGGGAATGGGGTTACGCTGAGCCTTGGGCTTAGGTGGAGTAGCCTTGGGTGGAACAGGCTGCTGGACTCTCTCCTTACTCACTGGAGGCTTGAGAATCTCAGTCACTCCTCTGTCCAGCTTAGCCTTGCGAGGGCTTGGGTATCCAGAACATGCTTCTTTGGGGCAGCCTTGGGAGGCTCATGGTAAACCCCATCAGCAGTAGGGATAGGCCTGAGGAGTGGCAGTCTTAAGCTTAATTGGGGAACTCTTCTTCTCACCCGAAGTACTGCACTCTCCTAACCCAAATCCACTCATATCACCCTCAGCTCTCTTGGTGCTCTCTAAAATCATCTTTAGTTGGGGCTCTCTAGCATACATCCAACTGAGCACCTCTCTCAAACGGTTGTTCTCATCAACCAAAGTCTGTTTCTCCTCTCTCAGATCTTCCAGAACTAAAGTCTAGGCAGCACAAGTGGGGCAGTCTAGAGAAGGAACAGAGGGAGCAGACTTTCTCTAACTTCTTAATTGTGGCATCCCTATCCACCAACATCAACCTCAAAGTGAGACAGTTCTCACAAGTATCAGAGGGTGCTGAAAGCACCTCAAGGTCAGCTCTCAACTGCTCAAGCTCACTCTCCAATGTAGGACAGACCATGCACGCAAGCAAAAGCATAGATCTAGCCATAAGTTCCTCAAACTCCTTGAGCTGTCCCTCACACCTCACTTTCCGCTCAACTATGTCAACAGCTAGGTGGGGGCACATTTCACACTCAGGCTCATCACTCAAGATAGGCTCATCCAGTTTAGACTGGAGCTTGCCTAACTCTACCTTCAGCCTATCCATCTCCTCTACCTGATGAGCTTACTTGCTCTTCTACTCACAGAGATCTCTCATCAAAGTCTCACAGGTAGGGCACTCAGACTCACTAGGCTGTGCTGGCACATTCTTCAGCCTCTCTATCTTAGCTAGAGCATCAGCCAACTTGGCCTTCTGCTTCTGCAGCTTCTTGGCTGCCTTCTCCAACAACCTATCCTGGGCTTTCAACTCACGACTATTTGCCTCCAACATCTCAAGAATTTCAGCTTGCTCAAGAGTTACCTCTTCATCGGAGGAGTCGTTGTTGTTGCCCTTGTCGTCCTTGTCCTCAAGCGCCATGGAGCAAAAGGATCTCCTGATGCATCTTGTGCTTGCGCTTGGACTTGGTGAAGACTGAAGCAGAGTCCAGCTGGATCACCTTGGTCCCTCCTCTTGTCCCGCTTGGTGACGATCTCCTCATCGCTTGAGCTTGATGAAGACGAGGAGGAGGAGGACCATCCTGCCGCATAGACCACCAAGCTCGGCGAAGAAGGCCTTGTCCCACTTCCGGTTGTCCTTCTGGTAGCTCTTGAAAGCCTTCCTAAAGTTCTTGATCTTGCCGGAGCGGTACTTGGTGTGGTCACGCTTGCTGTAGTCGTGCTTGCCAGAGTGGTACATGTTGGAGTCGCAGGAGTGGCTCTTGCCCTTCTTGTAGTAGTCCTTCTGCTTTTTCGGGCATTCGGCACATGAAGTGGCCGACCTCTCTGCACTCGAAGCACTTGGGCCTCTTGCCCCTCTTCTTGCTCATCCAGTTGTCATAGGCGCGCTGAATGCGGCTAGACACCTAGGCAAAGCACATCATCCCCAAGTGACGCCAACTGCTCCTCTGTAACAGACATAAGAGCAAAAAATGAAAAGTTGTGAAGCTGAGGAGTTAGTAGCGGCCTCACTGGAGGGAGAAGCCAAGGCCAAGCTCATGGAGCCAGTACAAGCGATAGAATCTCTCAACTTGTAATCCACCTCTGTGGCCTTGAGCTTGCTGTAAAGAGTCTCCACTCCAATTGTGTCATAGGCCTCAGACTCAATGATCGAGTTAATCCTTGATCTCCCATACCTTCCTGTCCAACGCATACAGCAATTTGACTAGCCTACTGATGGTCGGTGTATGGGATCCTCTCAGGGCTAGAGTTAACGCGCAACTTGTTGATGATTGACTGAAAATGACCAAACAAGTCATTCGATGGACTCACCAGGCTTCTGAACGAAAGTTTCATATTCACGCCTGTAAGTCTCAACGAGACGCCCCTTGATAGTAGCAGTGCCCTCATGGTGTGCACTCAGCAGGGACCAGATCTGACAGGCAGTCTCAAGGTGGCTCACTCTCTCATAATCAACTAGACCAAGTCCTGAGAAGAGAAAGTTAACAGTTTTGGCATTCGCCTCATGCTGAGCCACAATCGCTAGGGTAGTGCGCTGAGCAACTAGAAGCACCACAAAGTTCGCACTCTGAGTAGCATCCCATATGTCCTAGCCCTAGCTAAGCAAGAATGCCTACAGCCTACCCTTCCAGTAGGAGTAGCCATCAGAGCCAAGGACCGGAATCTTCCCAGAGTGAGTCATAGTCGCTACTGGTTTCTCACCGGTAAAGGTACGAAGAAACCTAACCGGCTCTGATACCAATTGTAGGACCGAGACGTGCGACTAGAGGGGGGGGGTGAATAGGAGCACTTGAAATCTCAAAATCACATCACCCAAGAAAGTGCTCTACAAAGCTCAAGGGAAACCGAACTAGGCACCGTCCACTGAACAGATACGTGCCTAGCAGCGCAAGGGTGCCGTCCACTGAAAGGATACGCACTAATGCAAGAAAACTCAAGATCCAACCAAGAATGGCACTCAGGCAACAAAACTTTCCAAAAACCTCCACATGACACTCACCAAACCAAGGTGCATCTCACTGACTCACAGCAAACAAAGAGAATGGTCTTACAGTGGGGAATGCAAAAATCCAGAGTAGCAACACAACGGAAACACCAAAGTGTGAAAAACACAATAGCTCCCTAGAAGGACCGGACTGTCCGGTGGCCAACACCGGACTGTCCGGTGGAATCGGACTATACGGTGCTTGCTGCCGGACTGTTCGATGGCACGGCCTGGACAGCTCTCACGCCGGACTGTCCGGTGGCCGCTGCCGGACTATTCGGTGGAAACCGGACTGTCGAGTGGCCTCTGCAGGATTGTCCGGTAGAGTCGCAGAAAGGGCGTTTTCAAACCCAAGCTTGACCAAACCTTGTCCAAACTTCACAAAATTTTACACAGGCTATCTAGATCATATTCAAAGCTTTTCTCAAAATATCGACACAAAGTGACCACTGGAATCAGCGGGAATTTCAGATCTCGTGAAATGGCAATCTTTGGGCAAGAAAGGGGAAAACACAAAGATGCTTGCTCATGGCAGTCCAGTAGGATTGAGATGAACTAAGTCATGATCTCCTATGTCTTGGCAAGTCCAAAACATCAGCAAGGAAAAGGATTCAAGCTTGGCCAACACAAACACCCTAAAGCCAAGGATTGAACACAAAAACCAAAGAGAGAGGGGGAAGAGAAGGACACAAGGTTGCTACATGAATTTGCTTCGATTAAGTGCCCAAGATGGGTCTAAAGATTCAGCATACAAGCAGAAATTCAGTACCAAGCAACCACCCTCACCTTCCCTCAAAATTAGGAGGCTAAATCCTACTCTAACCTCCCTAGCAATGGAGCTCAAAGCTTGAGGACTGAAAATTACCAAGTAAAGACTAATCCTAGCAGCCAAGAGTACCTCTAATGACCTGCCTTGGACCTATTTATACTCGAGTGTTGTTTAGATAGTTTTGCACTTAGGTCCCTACAACTAGACAAACCCTATGGACTCAAACGAAAGATTACAGGATATTTCGGGACGGACAACCACGATGAAGTCTTGATCTTCGTAAGTTCCACACAATCCTCGGATGTTCTCCACGTGGCCAGTAGTCTAATCCGCGATCCGCCCCCGGTTTTGAAGTCAGAAACCGGGAAACTTTAGGAAGTCTCCTGCCTGGGCTGAACAGTGGCCCATCTTCTCTATCTTGGTGAGTCGTGGCCCAACTCACCAAGACTTGGGTTAGCTTGGTTGACGGTTTTGAGCTGAAGCCGCCAAAGCCTCCCTCGCACGCCTTCGCGCCATGCATTCGGGTTGGAGCACCGTGGTGGTGCCCGGCATCCCCTATCCATAGGGGTAGCCTCGCAGTCCTTCGGAGGACTTACTCCTGTCGTCGCTGTGCCGCTCCTCCGAGTACCGAACTCCCATGGCCGATAGACGCCGAGCATGCCTCCAGTCCTTCGGAGGACTTTCCTCTACCTCCAGTCCATCAGAGGGCCTCCTGTCCATCGAAGGTCTTGTGCCCAAGTCCTTCTGGGTCTTGCTACTATTGATAATCGCTCATCACTCCAGAGGTAATGGAGCCAGTCCATTGGCTCTCAAAGTTCATCTCCCCCATTGCGGAGTTGATGCTGGCCACATTGTCGGAGTGCAACTAGGCTTGATGCAGGGTGGCCTTGATCTCTACTGATCTCATATGATGCACCCCCACCTCCTATAGTATTGAGTACTATGCGATGCCTAGTATGTGCTTTAGCTCCTGCACTGCTGCTATACCATGGCTCGGGCTGGCTGTATCGACAGGAACCATGATAGTTCCAGGTCGACACTTCTCAGTCAATGTGGCAACGTGGGGTGCCCATGATGGACTTGCTCCTGCTTCCTCTTGTGCCTCACGTTGACGTTCCTCTACTCGTCATCGTTCGCCTCTAGTCAATGACACCTCCAATGCTTTGGCGTGATGCTTCCGTGTCGAGCTGCATGGTTAGGCTCCTAACTAGTGTAGAAGTCGAACTGCGGCACTGGAAGCGGCAGCTCAAAATTATGCCCAAAGTAGGTCATAACTAGGTTCCCAAACTCATCCCTCTTCATGAAGTATGCCTGAATAAAGTATTCCTCCCCAATGATGTGTGACATGTCATCATGGATGTATGTAACCTGGGCGTTTTCTAGGACGCCCATGTTGGATGCAATCCTAGTGACTACTGATGTGATGTTTATGCGGGTGGTGGTTTTTTGGCATGTCCATCTAGTGACGGATTATGTCAAGAACTGGGGCATATCGCTTCTTTTTGCAAAAGGCATAAAGACATTTTAGATCTTTGTTCGGTGCACAGCGCACATCACTATGTGGAAAAACCACGAGGGATACCCAACGAGCAAGGAGCCTCAGAGTAGGGTTGTGGATTTTTGTTGTGCTGTGTTTTCCCCTCACATTCTCTCGACAGATTTCTGTCCAAAAGGTTTTCATTTTATACCCGGCTGGCTCCTCTACTAAAGAGCAGTTTGAGTCAAAGCCTAGGAGGTCGCTAAACCTCCTCGGGGTAACAAAAAATTCAGTGTTAAAAAGACGAAAATGGATGGTGGTACCTGAGCCACATCCTTCCATGCGTTGTGAGAAGGATGGACCCTCCCTCGGTGATGTTAGAGAATTCTAACCATCCTACATAGTCGAATGCCTTCGTAAATTGATCCAACATACCTATTGCGATGAGGAAGAAGGCATCGAAGTATCTTGTCCATCCAAATGATTTGGAGGCAAGACGCTCCAATTTCTGAGCTTCCTCATCGCTCCGTATGGTGATGTCATTGATTGTCAAAAGTTGGCGATGCGATGGAGGATGTGAGGACATTCACTCGTCTTGTTCCTGGCTCCGGGCACCACTGATGGACATCTAGTCAAATGCAGCAGGAGTCCTCGAACTTCCACTTTGGGAGTGGGAGCGTGACGAAGATGGGAAGTTGTGGTGGATACCCTTCCCCATGTTGCTGATGGCTGTGGCGGAACCGCCGATTTAATCCAGGCTAAGCACACCTGCCACCTCTGGCTCTCAGTGTGATTAGACCGAACTAAACCCGGTCGTCCGTCGAGAGTCATTCGACTCCCGATTTTACCTTTTCCCAGAGGAACCGACATCATACACATCCGACTCACGATGGAGCCACAACAGAAACATCATCACAGGCAGTTAAATAGCATAAAAGTAGATTTAATTACAAACCGGTTTTTACATAAAATACAAGTTCAACATAATATCATAAGGTAGCAAGTTTGAAAGTCTCTCGCAGCGGAAAATATAAGTTTAGGTCACCATATTATCACCAAAAGTTTTGCAATGGAGGTACAACATCGAGCCCACCGATGTTGTCCTCGTGCCACTTAGTCACTTCATCCTACATGAGGGCATGCCCCGCCTCCAACACAGGTGCACACCATGAATTCCATACCTGCGCTCAAAATATGGGGGCAAACCCTGAGTACTAATTACTCAGTAGGTCTTAATGGATTTGGCTTACGGCTGACGCAAAGCAGCTTACTAGCAAGTCGATCCTTAGCCTTTAGTTTTTAACAGCTACTTAATTAATATAAACAACAAGTTTCATTGTCTGCCTGATTTCCAACATAAGGGTAAGTCTCTGCAAGATAACAACTCGGCTCAAACATGTAGTATTCCAAAAACCATGAGTATTAACCACTGAAAGTTTAAGTAATTACTACGTTGCCCGTGTGCATTATCAGCATTCCCACACCTGGTGGGCATCAGCGATTCGAATCGATTTTTGAATTCCCGGGAATAACTATCATGCCAGGGGTATATGCTTACTAGCCATCGCGTTCCCACATATAGCCCAATCTTAGCCTGCCTCGTCCCAAGTTCGATTCACTCCCGCCTAGCCCCCGGGTTGTGCCCCCATGACGAGCCTGCCGACATCTCGGTCTCCCCGTCATGAGTACCAAGCTCCCCCGGGCCACCTTCCTCTCAACCAGCGGGTAGGAACGTGTCTCTGTGCTTCGGACGAGCCCAGGAAAGACTTCTCCGGTCCCATATCCCGGATAAGCACTCTAGCAATGTTATGCCGAACAGCAGGCGAACAGCGAACGGGCCTTATACGACTCGGGCGGAGTCCGGATACGACATCATGAATAGTTAATACTGAAATAAAATCTCCGCCCGGTCTCCATTTACTTCATGAGCATCAAATATAAGTGATATGACTGTAAGTTTTGAAATTTTGAAATACCTACGTGACGAGTACACACACTCGTGTCTACTCGTACCTAGCAAGTTCTAGGCATACTCGTCCTACGAACTCTAGGTATAGGTGCTAGGGCCAAGGCGGCCAGGAAGTCTAATGCAATTGGTTCCAAAACAACTCCTAATGCATATGCGTAATCATCAAGTATAATTTATTTGCTGGGTAGAGTATGATCCTGCCTACCTTCTTCACTAGGGTCAGTAGCTTCCTCCGGAGCGTAGTCGGGTTCCTGCTGCTGGTCCTCTGGCTCTGGGTGCAATTCCTCTTCTGGCTCCGTCACGATCGGTTGCTCCAGGGGTGGTTCTTCGTTCGCGGAATCTATATGCATGTCATGATGCAAAAAGGAGTATGTATTACTATAATGCTTCTTCACGATGCAGATGTAGATGCGATGCGGTGAATCATGATGTATGGAAAAGAGTTGCACATATTGAGGCGAAAGTTGATTCGTACTAAGAAATCGTACAAGCCATCATTTACGACAGCTTTGCTCGTCACATAAAATATCGTGGTGTGTGACTGAGTTGCACCGATTTATGCGAAAAGATCGATGTCTACTATCACCTAGAACTCTTTTATGCTATAAGGAGCACAATAAACTAGGTATAACCATTTAGAACCTAATTTTTATATAAACCACCTTTCTTCATTTATTTCCATGCTAAAAACACATGTAGGGGCAAAATGGTAATTAGCAGTGGTCATTTGAGCTACTCAAAATTTTCATAGAGTCCACACAGAATAAAAAGGTCTCTGCCCAAAATTCACAATTTTTGGGGTTCATTTAAGCCATCTTTTCTATTTATTAAGGTTTTTCATGCTTGCACAAAAACAGGGGCAAAACTGTCTTTTCCTACTCCACCATCATACCCATTCTGTAGATCTATTTATTAGGAACAAAATGCAACAAAGTTTGCTATTTTTGGATTTTTATACACTTTACTATGATTTTTCAAAGTTTCAGCCCTTTTTTAAAAGCATTTTAATCGAAATTAAACCGATTCAGGACCTATCTGTAAATATCTATAGCTTCTGAGGGTTCCTGCGCAAGATTTACAAGACTCAGTACACAGCGCGGTGGACTGATTCGTAAATAATAGAAAACGCAGGGGCCGGATCTGAAATTTGCCCGGCCCCCTTCTTCTTCCTCGCGCCGGCCGCGGCCGCGCGGAAGGGCGCGCGCGCGCCGGCGAGCTGGGGCTCGCCGCGGCCGCGACACGAGTTGGGGAAGGTGTTCCCCGTACGGGGCTTCTACCTTGTGGAGACGGTGACGGCAGAGACGGCGTGGACGAGGCTGGCGACGGAGATGAACCGAGGGTGAACCGGCGCGACGCGACGTCGAGGCGGGGTCGAACCTCGGCGTCCGGGCGGGGGACGGCGACGAGGACTAGGGCGCGAGGTGCGCGGGAGCGAGGCGAAGGTCGCGGGGTAGGTGGGGAGGCACGGGGAGCGACGGAGGGGGCGGCGCGAGCTCGAGCTCGGAGCTCGCCGTCAATGGCGGCGCGAACCGGCGCGGGCGGGGAAAAGCGGAGAGGCCGAGCGGAAGGAGCCTAGGCGCGCGAATGGGGTCGGGGAAAGAGGCCGGCCTTCGCCTTCGCCTTGGAGGCGCGCCTTGCGCGCGCTGTCCGCGCGCGGCAGGGGCGCGTGGCCGCGGCGGCCGGGACGGCCGGCGCGTGGCCACGGCCGCTCGGCGCGCAGCGCCGCGTGGGCGCGCGCGGGCGGCGAGAGAGGGGAAAGCGCGTGGGTGAACCCGGTCTATGGACCGGTGGGACTGACAGGTGGGGCCATTCCTTGGTACTGTGAGTACGGTGTATGGACCCGGTGCATCGAGTGAGGGAGCGGGTCCGTGCGCTGGCGCGGCGGGGCTGACAGGTGGGTCCCGCCTGTCATACAGACGAGAAAATAAAAGAAAAACGAAAAAGATAAACCCCCTTTGACCAGCTGACTAGGTTTCTGAATTTGGCAAATTTGACCAATTTAGAAGCCGAATTTGAAAAAGACCCAATTGAATGAAATGTTGTGCATTTTGAAATCTACAACTTTGTCAAAAGGACCTATACCAGATTCCAAATTTAAAATGATTTAAATTTGAAAATAATTTGCTGACTCCTGTTTGACCAATTAAAACCCCCAAATTGAAAATTACAAAAGTCCATTTTAGGTGCATTTTCATAAAAGGTGAACTATACCAAAGTTGCATAGAATCTCATGACCTACAACTTTGGTATTCATGACATGGCAAGATTTTGAATTTTGTTTCACAAAATTTTGAATTTACCAAACAGGGCTGAATTTGGCAAAAGTCACATTTTCACATAAAATGACCCAAAACTAGATTTCAACATTCATGCATGCCAAAGCACCAAATACCAAAGTCATTCCTTATGGGATTACCTACAAGTTTGGTATGTAAGGTTTTATGAAAAACACAATGGCCTTAAAGTTATATCCACAATTCAAACACAGCTTTTTCTGAAAGCTAGGTTTAGTTGCTCAAATGTCCTAGTTTATGCATGCTTTTTAAGATAAAAGGCCGTGGAAAAGATGTCAATATGCTAATGATTTTAGTGTAATGCATTTGAGATGCCTAGGGCATCACAACCCACCCCCCTTAAAGAAATCTCGTCCCGAGATTTTTGAAGTGTCGTGGGTGGTTAAATGGGTTGTAGTTAGTGTGGGGTGTACGTATTGAGTTTAGACCTAGAAGCTAAGCTGTTATAACGTACCGAGTTGAGGTGGATGGCAGAAAACCAGGGTACTTAGTGTGTAGGTATTCTTCTTGCTCCCATGTGGCTTCTTCTTCGGAATGATTACTCCATTGAACTTTGTAAAAGTTGATTGTTTTCCGACGGGTCGATCTTTGTTTTTGATCGAGGATTTTTATGGGATGTTCTTCGTATGTGAGATCTGATTCCATCTGAACTTGAGAGGCATCTACCACTTTCTCCGGCACTCTTAAACACTTCTTTAGTTGTGATACATGAAACACATCATGAACTGCAGCTAGATGTGGTGGTAGTTCTAATCGATAAGCGACGGCTCCGCACTTTTCAATGATCTTGAATGGGCCGACGTACCTCGGTGCTAACTTTCCTTTCACCCCAAACCGTTGTACCCCTTTCATCGGAGATACTTTGAGATACACATGATCTCCCTCAACAAAGACTAGTGGCCTCCTCCTTTTATCCGAGTAACTTTTCTGTCTGGACTGTGCTCTTTTGAGATGGTGGTGTATGAGTTTCACTTGTTCTTCGGCTTCTACCACTAAATCAGGGCCAAAGGTAACACGCTCTCCTGGTTCAGACCATTTTAGTGGTGTTCTGCATCTCCTACCATAAAGAGCCTCGAAAGGAGCCATTTCTAAGCTCTTTTGGTAGCTGTTGTTATAAGCGAATTCCGCCAGGGGAAGGCATTCATCCCACTTGGTGGAATATGTCAGTGCACAAGCCCTTAACATATCTTCTAGAATTTGATTCACCCTTTCTACCTGACCACTGGTTTGAGGATGGTAAGCGGAACTGCGTACAAGAGTGGTGTTTAAGGCAGTCTGCAGTTGCTCCCAGAAGCGGGAAATGAACAGAGAACCCCTATCTGAGGTGATAGTTCGCGGGACCCCGTGTAAGGATAGGATCTTGGAAAGGTACAACTCAGCATACTGCTTTGCTCGATAGGTGGTCTTGACTGGAATGAAATGAGCAGATTTCGTGAACCTATCGATAATTACCCATATGGAATCATATCCTTTTTGGGTACGAGGTAAGCCCACTATGAAATCCATGTGTATATCCTCCCATTTCCACGTTGGGACATCTAGTGGTTGAAGCATTCCAGCGGACTTTAAGTGATCAGCCTTTACTTTCTTACATACGTCACACTCGGATACGTACTTGGCGATCTCTCGTTTCATGCGGGTCCACCAAAACTTTTGCTTCAAGTCTTGGTACATCTTATTGCTGCCCGGATGTATCGTGAGTATTGAGGAGTGTGCTTCGTCTAGTATTCTCTTCCTCAACTCCATGTCCTTGGGCACCACTAGACGATTCTTGAACCACAGGACGCCTTGGTCATCAAGTGTGAAACACGCTTTCTTCTCTTCACTAATACCTTCACGGATATATGCCATACCCTTATCTTGCTTTTGTGCTTCTATGATTTGTGACTTGATGGTGGGCTCAATAATGACATTATAGAGTTCCGCATGCTGTCCTGGAGGTGTTTCAATGTCACTCATTTCACAGCAGATTACTCTTGCTGTAGGTCGGACTTCTATCACATTGCAATGGGCTTTTCGGCTTAGTGCATCTGCTACCACGTTGGCTTTGCCTGGGTGGTAGTGTATCTCCAGATCATAATCTTTTATCAGCTCTAACCATCGTCTCTGCCTCATATTGATTTCGGGTTGGGTGAAAATATATTTGAGACTCTTGTGGTCAGTGTAGATGTGACATGTGTTGCCCAACAGATAGTGTCTCCATATTTTTAGTGCATGAACCACTGCAGCCAACTCAAGGTCATGTGTTGGGTAGTTGGCTTCATGTTTCCTCAGTTGGCGGGAGGCATAAGCAATTACTCTTTCTTCTTGCATCAAGACACAACCAAGTCCACTACCGGAGGCATCACAGTACACCTCAAAAGGCTTGGTAATATCTGGTTGAGCTAGCACTGGTGCTGAGGTTAACAATTTCTTCAAGGTCTGGAAAGCTTCTTCACATTTCGGATTCCAAAGGAACTTGGCATTTTTCTTGGTCAGAGAGGTCATAGGTTTTGCAATTTTGGAGAAATCTTTGATAAAGCGGCGGTAGTAGCCCGCTAAACCAAGAAAACTCCGGATTTCAGTCACGGTCTCTGGTTGTTTCCAATTTAGTACATCTTCTACTTTGTTAGGGTCAACTGCTACTCCCTTTTCAGATAACACATGTCCCAAGAAACTCACTTCTTTCAGCCAGAAAGCACACTTGCTAAACTTGGCATAAAGCTTATGCTCTCTGAGCCGAGTAAGCACGATCCTCAAGTGTTCTTCATGTTCTTTTTCATTTTTGGAGTAGACTAGTATGTCATCTATGAATACCACCACGAACTTATCGAGTTCATTCATGAACACCGAGTTCATCATATACATGAAGAAAGCCGGTGCGTTGGTTAACCCAAATGACATGACCAAATACTCATATAACCCATATCTGGTAGAAAATGCTGTCTTGGGCACGTCTTCTTCTCTAATCTTCATCTGATAGTAGCCAGACCTTAGGTCAATTTTAGAAAAGACCTTAGCCCCGGCTAACTGATCAAATAGAATGTCGATGTGTGGCAGGGGATATTTGTTTTTGACGGTCACTGCATTCAGTGGCCGATAGTCAACACACAATCTTTTCCCACCATGATCCTTTTTCTCAACAAAGAGAGCTGGACAACCCCATGGTGATGTACTAGGCCTAATGAACCCTTTATCTAATTGTTCTTGTAGCTGTACTTTCAATTCCTTCAAATCATCAGGTGGCATCCTGTATGGTCTTTTCGACACAGGTGCCGTACCTGGAACGAGCTCAATGACAAATTCTACATCCCGTTTTGGTGGTAGTCCCGGAAGTTCTTCTGGAAACACGTCCGGGAATTCACACACTACTGGTATCTTTTTAACCTCTTGTAGTTCAGTCGCATTGACCGTGGGGGTCATGTGTTTTTGGTTTGGCATGTGTATCTGTATAGCCTTACCACTTACGCCTGACTTTAACTGTATTGTCCTGCGGCTAACATCCAGGACTGCATCGTGTTCTTTCATCCAATTCATACCTAAAATAATATCAATCCCCTGGTGTGGTAGTACCACGGGGTTGATGATAAAATTTTCTGTGCCAATGCTCAGCTTAAGCTGTCTAACCCCCAAACTGGTTTCAATAGGTGATCCCGGTGCTGTAATTTGATAGTTTTCTTTCAACTTGTACATTTTTATCCCATGCCTCAATGCATATGTTTTACTGATAAAAGTATGTGTAGCTCCAGAATCAAATAACACGACGGTCGGTTGACCGTTGATTATGAACGTACCAGCAAGCACCGGTTCTCCGGCGGAAATCTGATCCATGTGCACATAGTGTACGCGACCCATCTTGGGCATGGGTCCCTTCGGCTTGCTCTGTTGACTTCCACCAGCTGGAGTAGGACCCTGTATCTTGCGGGGTGCCCTACAGTCACGACTGAAGTGACCTATTTTGCCACAATTGAAGCATGGAGCACCCGGCCCTGGGACGATGGGAGCACGGGGAGCTGGCAACTGTGCGGGTGCTCGATAAATGGGGTACTGTTGCTGCGGTGCTGCCCGATGAATCCACCTTGGTTGGTTGGGTCGGACCACATAGCGAGACTGCTGAAAATTTTGCTGTTGAGGTCGGTACGCGGTCTTCTGCTTCTGTGAAGGGCCCGTTGCTGATGTGTTGGCTATCCTTTTGCGCTTCTGATCCTCGTTAGCAGCACGGAGACGATTCTCCATGTCAAGAGCAGTGTCTACCAGCTCAGTGAAGCTCTGGTAGCGCCGTGCTAAGTGAGTCCGGAGGGTAGGGTCAAGGCCCTCTAGGAGTCTCTCGGCCCGCTCCGGCTCAGTAGCAACATCTCTCGGAGCATACTGTGAGAAGTGGATAAAGATCTGTACATATTGCATGACGGTTCTGTTACCCTGCTTGAGGTCTCGGAATTCGCGACGCTTTTGCTCCATCAAACTTGCCGGGATGTAGTGAGCCCGGAAAGCTTGTCGGAACTCCTCCCATGTGGGCTCATGGCCCTCTTCCTGCATGGCGAGGAAAGTGGCGTACCACGCTCCCGCAGGCCCATGAAGGAGCTGAGCAGCAAATCGAGCCTTCTCTCGCTCATTGATCCCTGGCAGAAGGGTGAACTTAGACTGGACAGTGCGAAGCCAGTCGTCTGCCGCCAGTGGCTCTGGGCAGTTGGTGAAGACCGGGGGTCGCAGCCCCTCGAAGTCCTGGTAAGTAATGCCACGTGGCCTGTACTCCCGCGGCTGTTGTTGCCCACGGGCTTGACGGTCTTCTGCTAATAACCGAATCAGCTCAGCTTGTTGGACCACCAAAGTGGCCAGCTCCGGCGGGGGTGGAGCGCCTTGCGCTGACTGCCCTGATGACTGCCCCGTGCGAGTGTTCACCATCTGCAAAATGGAATCATATGGGTTCAGCCCAATAGCCCATGTGCAGAAATACGGTGACAGCAAGATCATAGGACTATAGGCAATTTGTGAGCACAGGTAAACTTGTAACAAAACAGTTAGACTGTATCTTTCAAGGCCAACTTCAGCGACATCGCATCATTCACATTGCCCATGCGCATTCAACAGTTACTGCAACCATACTTATAGAGTCTTAGTAAACTAAAGGTTTACTAGTACACACATGGGCCATCTCATCCATCCCATCGGAACACTAACTTCAGGTTCTACATTAGGTTACATGACGTACATAAGTGAGTTCTCTCGACCTCATCACTGTTTAGTACAGTCATGATAAACTGCACGGAGTGATATAGTACAAAACATCGTTCACAACGTGCACCATTTACAAAAGGCTTCATCACTCAATGCCATTGCCAACCTCTCTAACGCCCGTTACGCGCGTCAGACACCATGCTGCCCTCATCCTCCACCATAGGGGCAACTGAAGGGTCCGGCTCATACTGCGCTAGACGCTGCTGTGCCTCGGCTAACTCTGCCTCCAGCTCCTCAATACGGTCCTGAGCATACATGTGCTGGTCGCGGTAGTGGGAGACACGGTCCTCAGCACGGAGATACATCCCGTGTACGCTGTGAGCAAACTGCATGGTCGCAGCATAGGGCCTGGTGTCAATCCGCTCCTCCAGCATGTTGTGACGACGGAGCCACTCGTCGTCGTAACCGTCGGTGGGGAGGTAGCGAAGCACTGACATCCCTGCTGCTCCCGAGGAGCTGAGTGAAGTGATGGCTGCTAGGGTGACCTTGTCGTAAGCGTCCTCCTCATTGGCCCCGTAGACGGTGAGCGTCTGCCGGACCGCAGTGTGGCTCGAAGGAAGGACAACACTGGCCATGCAGTGTCCCTCCGCGTGCACTGTCTGCACTGAGAAGAAAGGGCACGGCCTGCGCCTCATCTCACGCAGAGCCCGACAAAGGATCTGCGCAAGGCCGTTCTCCTCACGGCAACGGGTGTGAACCATCCCATTCTCAAGCTGAGGAGGGGTGTGGGTCACTGGTGGGAGGGGAGCAGCCCTTCCCTCCTGTATGCGAAGTCCCCTCGCACTGGTGGCCTTACGAGCGGTTTGCTTGGTCCTGGCCATCTGTTTTTAAAAGAGATTTTAATCAGTGATAAGCATAGGTTGCATATAAGTTTAATGGTTAAGAGGGTGATGGGTGCGGAAAACATCGTTGGACTTTCATTTTACTTATTCGTCTTTTAGCGATAAACCCCCCCCAAGTATGAACAAATAAGAATAAACATGATGCATGACTCGTCCTATTCGATCTCACATCACACACCTTATGTATAATGTATATATCTAACGAATATCCGGTGACATATATGCACGGCACTCTCTAATGCAACTAGTCGTTCTCTATTCGTTTTTAATTTCGCACGTGGTTAGTGTACCTGCAGAAAAATGCATGCTCATACCATCATCATCACCATGACCGATCATTACCACTCTAACCCTAGAAGTGGCATCCACGATTTTCTTTAAGCTACGTCTGGTGAACGACGTAGTGGCGCCATTTCTCCCAACACACCCAGTGTTCCTCCAGTACTGGGGAATTGCTGGGGAGAGAAACGGTGGCCAACAAGATCTAGCTATAATTTTTGGTTGAAGGAAAAGTGATCACGAAACACTCCAATGGCGTGAGCACCCCCCTTAAAGAGTTCTGTCCTATCAGCATGAATGCAGGGTTCGCAACAGTCCGCAAATCCCAATAGCGCTCCGCCAGTACTGGGGATGGCTATGGCCGAAATGTTGCTTTCCAAAGCGCCGAATATGCACATGAGTTCTATCTAGGTCAGAAGGTTAGCGATGTCACCTGGCATTTCACTAACATCCTTAATAGGGCATATCGATACTCTCACTTTTCAAATACTTTGAAAAGGGTTTTCGAAAATAGGTTTGCAAATCAAAACTGGATGATATGTCTGTTGTCTGTGTATGATCGGCTCTGATACCAGCTGTGGCGGAACCGCCGATTTAATCCAGGCTAAGCACACCTGCCACCTCTGGCTCTCAGTGTGATTAGACCGAACTAAACCCGGTCGTCTGTCGAGAGTCATTCGACTCCCGATTTTACCTTTTCCCAGAGGAACCGACATCATACACATCCGACTCACGATGGAGCCACAACAGAAACATCATCACAGGCAGTTAAATAGCATAAAAGTAGATTTAATTACAAACCGGTTTTTACATAAAATACAAGTTCAACATAATATCATAAGGTAGCAAGTTTGAAAGTCTCTCGCAGCGGAAAATATAAGTTTAGGTCACCATATTATCACCAAAAGTTTTGCAATGGAGGTACAACATCGAGCCCACCGATGTTGTCCTCGTGCCACTTAGTCACTTCATCCTACATGAGGGCATGCCCCGCCTCCAACACAGGTGCACACCATGAATTCCATACCTGCGCTCAAAATGTGGGGGCAAACCCTGAGTACTAATTACTCAGTAGGTCTTAATGGATTTGGCTTACGGCTGACGCAAAGCAGCTTACTAGCAAGTCGATCCTTAGCCTTTAGTTTTTAACAGCTACTTAATTAATATAAACAACAAGTTTCATTGTCTGCCTGATTTCCAACATAAGGGTAAGTCTCTGCAAGATAACAACTCGGCTCAAACATGTAGTATTCCAAAAACCATGAGTAT
Organism: Paspalum vaginatum; assembly: GCA_030272315.1. Classification (NCBI taxonomy): domain Eukaryota; kingdom Viridiplantae; phylum Streptophyta; class Magnoliopsida; order Poales; family Poaceae; genus Paspalum; species Paspalum vaginatum. Next base: position 22,663,249 of record CM059012.1, read on the forward strand.
TAACCACTGAAAGTTTAAGTAATTACTACGTTGCCCGTGTGCATTATCAGCATTCCCACACCTGGTGGGCATCAGCGATTCGAATCGATTTTTGAATTCCCGGGAATAACTATCATGCCAGGGGTATATGCTTACTAGCCATCGCGTTCCCACATATAGCCCAATCTTAGCCTGCCTCGTCCCAAGTTCGATTCACTCCCGCCTAGCCCCCGGGTTGTGCCCCCATGACGAGCCTGCCGACATCTCGGTCTCCCCGTCATGAGTACCAAGCTCCCCCGGGCCACCTTCCTCTCAACCAGCGGGTAGGAACGTGTCTCTGTGCTTCGGACGAGCCCAGGAAAGACTTCTCCGGTCCCATATCCCGGATAAGCACTCTAGCAATGTTATGCCGAACAGCAGGCGAACAGCGAACGGGCCTTATACGACTCGGGCGGAGTCCGGATACGACATCATGAATAGTTAATACTGAAATAAAATCTCCGCCCGGTCTCCATTTACTTCATGAGCATCAAATATAAGTGATATGACTGTAAGTTTTGAAATTTTGAAATACCTACGTGACGAGTACACACACTCGTGTCTACTCGTACCTAGCAAGTTCTAGGCATACTCGTCCTACGAACTCTAGGTATAGGTGCTAGGGCCAAGGCGGCCAGGAAGTCTAATGCAATTGGTTCCAAAACAACTCCTAATGCATATGCGTAATCATCAAGTATAATTTATTTGCTGGGTAGAGTATGATCCTGCCTACCTTCTTCACTAGGGTCAGTAGCTTCCTCCGGAGCGTAGTCGGGTTCCTGCTGCTGGTCCTCTGGCTCTGGGTGCAATTCCTCTTCTGGCTCCGTCACGATCGGTTGCTCCAGGGGTGGTTCTTCGTTCGCGGAATCTATATGCATGTCATGATGCAAAAAGGAGTATGTATTACTATAATGCTTCTTCACGATGCAGATGTAGATGCGATGCGGTGAATCATGATGTATGGAAAAGAGTTGCACATATTGAGGCGAAAGTTGATTCGTACTAAGAAATCGTACAAGCCATCATTTACGACAGCTTTGCTCGTCACATAAAATATCGTGGTGTGTGACTGAGTTGCACCGATTTATGCGAAAAGATCGATGTCTACTATCACCTAGAACTCTTTTATGCTATAAGGAGCACAATAAACTAGGTATAACCATTTAGAACCTAATTTTTATATAAACCACCTTTCTTCATTTATTTCCATGCTAAAAACACATGTAGGGGCAAAATGGTAATTAGCAGTGGTCATTTGAGCTACTCAAAATTTTCATAGAGTCCACACAGAATAAAAAGGTCTCTGCCCAAAATTCACAATTTTTGGGGTTCATTTAAGCCATCTTTTCTATTTATTAAGGTTTTTCATGCTTGCACAAAAACAGGGGCAAAACTGTCTTTTCCTACTCCACCATCATACCCATTCTGTAGATCTATTTATTAGGAACAAAATGCAACAAAGTTTGCTATTTTTGGATTTTTATACACTTTACTATGATTTTTCAAAGTTTCAGCCCTTTTTTAAAAGCATTTTAATCGAAATTAAACCGATTCAGGACCTATCTGTAAATATCTATAGCTTCTGAGGGTTCCTGCGCAAGATTTACAAGACTCAGTACACAGCGCGGTGGACTGATTCGTAAATAATAGAAAACGCAGGGGCCGGATCTGAAATTTGCCCGGCCCCCTTCTTCTTCCTCGCGCCGGCCGCGGCCGCGCGGAAGGGCGCGCGCGCGCCGGCGAGCTGGGGCTCGCCGCGGCCGCGACACGAGTTGGGGAAGGTGTTCCCCGTACGGGGCTTCTACCTTGTGGAGACGGTGACGGCAGAGACGGCGTGGACGAGGCTGGCGACGGAGATGAACCGAGGGTGAACCGGCGCGACGCGACGTCGAGGCGGGGTCGAACCTCGGCGTCCGGGCGGGGGACGGCGACGAGGACTAGGGCGCGAGGTGCGCGGGAGCGAGGCGAAGGTCGCGGGGTAGGTGGGGAGGCACGGGGAGCGACGGAGGGGGCGGCGCGAGCTCGAGCTCGGAGCTCGCCGTCAATGGCGGCGCGAACCGGCGCGGGCGGGGAAAAGCGGAGAGGCCGAGCGGAAGGAGCCTAGGCGCGCGAATGGGGTCGGGGAAAGAGGCCGGCCTTCGCCTTCGCCTTGGAGGCGCGCCTTGCGCGCGCTGTCCGCGCGCGGCAGGGGCGCGTGGCCGCGGCGGCCGGGACGGCCGGCGCGTGGCCACGGCCGCTCGGCGCGCAGCGCCGCGTGGGCGCGCGCGGGCGGCGAGAGAGGGGAAAGCGCGTGGGTGAACCCGGTCTATGGACCGGTGGGACTGACAGGTGGGGCCATTCCTTGGTACTGTGAGTACGGTGTATGGACCCGGTGCATCGAGTGAGGGAGCGGGTCCGTGCGCTGGCGCGGCGGGGCTGACAGGTGGGTCCCGCCTGTCATACAGACGAGAAAATAAAAGAAAAACGAAAAAGATAAACCCCCTTTGACCAGCTGACTAGGTTTCTGAATTTGGCAAATTTGACCAATTTAGAAGCCGAATTTGAAAAAGACCCAATTGAATGAAATGTTGTGCATTTTGAAATCTACAACTTTGTCAAAAGGACCTATACCAGATTCCAAATTTAAAATGATTTAAATTTGAAAATAATTTGCTGACTCCTGTTTGACCAATTAAAACCCCCAAATTGAAAATTACAAAAGTCCATTTTAGGTGCATTTTCATAAAAGGTGAACTATACCAAAGTTGCATAGAATCTCATGACCTACAACTTTGGTATTCATGACATGGCAAGATTTTGAATTTTGTTTCACAAAATTTTGAATTTACCAAACAGGGCTGAATTTGGCAAAAGTCACATTTTCACATAAAATGACCCAAAACTAGATTTCAACATTCATGCATGCCAAAGCACCAAATACCAAAGTCATTCCTTATGGGATTACCTACAAGTTTGGTATGTAAGGTTTTATGAAAAACACAATGGCCTTAAAGTTATATCCACAATTCAAACACAGCTTTTTCTGAAAGCTAGGTTTAGTTGCTCAAATGTCCTAGTTTATGCATGCTTTTTAAGATAAAAGGCCGTGGAAAAGATGTCAATATGCTAATGATTTTAGTGTAATGCATTTGAGATGCCTAGGGCATCACAACGGCTCTCTTGGCTCTTCTGAAAAATGAAGACATCCTGCAAAATAGACACAGACAAGAGAATACCCAAGGGAAATAGCAGATAAAAAAATTAGCGTTAGTGGTTAGTGTTGACGATCGTTATTGCACTACCTACGACCATCAACAATCCATGAACACGAAGGAAAATACATCAAAGTGTAGACTAACCCTTGCTACTAACATAGTTCCACGAGTTGTGTTGAATATTTGATTGCAGGTGCAAGATCAGCTGAAAACATGTCAAATATGGCTAAGTCAAGAAGGTCACTGACCAAGGGGCTAGGTCGCCCGACCTCCCCCCAGGCCGCCCGACCTGTGATTGTGCCCAAATGAGCCCATCTTCTACCTGCATGCACACTAAAGACATGTCAACATAATTCCAAGGCCCATGCTGAGAACCCAACATGTTAAGTACCGGAAGGCTTGCCACCTCATCGATCCAGCACTTGGATTGGTGAAGTCAGCAATCCGGAGTTAGCTTTGAGTCTGGTAAAGCTCTTGAATCTTTCTATCTTTGTACTCTTGCTACTTCAGTATAATATATATTGATCTATCTTTCAGCTATACTTTACTTTATTTCTTACATTTGCCTAGTGTGGTGCACCTTATTGCATACTAGACCAAGGCTTAGGTTTGTGTTGTTCTTGAGTTATCTGAATCTTGCTAGACTTGCCGGTGCTATAGACTTTCCTTAGGCTCTGATCTAAGGCTAAGTCAGTCATAACCCTCTGATCAAGGACGGACTTTAGTGATCAAGTTCTCACTTGATCACTAGTTTAGCGTGCCATCGTATCCACGCAGATCTGGTTGGTAGCCCCTCTTGGTGACAGCATTAGGGACCCTCTATAAACCGACCCCCATCATTCGGTAAGCATGTACGCGTTAGCCAGTTGTCGTTCAGTTGGCCAACTATCTACCCCCGTGCCTTCTCGATGTAGTCTGGAATTTTGCTCGACGCAAGATCCCAATTCTTGTTTGTTTAACTCAGATCAACTATGAATACTCCTCTGCGGTAGTTAAGGAATGTAGTTTGGATATCTTAATCTCACTCATTGTCCTCCCAGGCAACTACCTAGTTGTTTACTGCTTTGGCCCCTGTTTACTCTTCCCACCATACACTATCTTGTTATATCTTACCCCCGTTGTAAGAATAGCTTGTGTTTATCTAAGTTATAGTACTGTTTGAAATTCGAACATATCATTCCACCTATTAGCCATTGCTTCCCTGTGGATTTTTACGATACTCCGAATACTCTTAGTGAAAAAGCTACAACGAATCTCCATGCGCTTGCCGAGTAAAATCTGTTACGCTAAGAGACGTCAACAAGCTTTTTCTGGCGCCGTTGCTGAGGAAGCAATTGCAATAGAAGTTTGATTTGTTCGAACCTAGGTACTTATAACTTGATAACATACTGCTATTCCTTAGTGGGCCCATTTGCCTCTGTCTACTTTATTGTTGGGTTGACAGAGAAGTGTATGACCGGTTTTGACCTACCAGCAAACTTTCACAACAATCTGGAGTCGCTGCTCAGAAGGAGAGTCCGTCAAAAGACAATCTGCGGGCAGAGGCCTGTGCCATTATTATCTGAGTTTGGATCCACAAGCACAAAGCAACCGACACCAACAATGGTTGTGCCTGAGAAGATCATCCGTGACTTTTCCGTCCCATCCAGCAACAACATCCCCACTGGGCCTGATGTGCAAGTTGAAGAAGGATTCGAGCTCAAGCTAGGTGTCATTCATATGGTCCAAGCTAGTCCATTCTGTGGATTAGCGTCAGAGGATGCAAATAGCCATCTCCAGCAGTTCCTGGAGATATGTAGCACTTTCACCATCAAGGGTGCAACCGCCGATGCTGTTCAACTTCGCCTTTTTCCATTCTCACTGATTGGGAATGCAAAATAGTGGTTCTATCTGAACCACGCAAACTTGGCAACTTGGGAGGCATGCTCAAATGCTTTCCTTGCAAAGTACTTCCCCTTGGGGAAGACAAGCTCACTGAGGAACCGAATCTCAAGCTTCCAACAGCTCGCTGATGAGACGGTGGCCAAGGCATGGGAAAGACTTCAAGAGTACATCGCCGCCTACCCCCACCATAGTATGGATGAGTGGCTAATCATCCAGAACTTCTTCCACGGTCTGCAACGGAATGCACAAGAATACCTCGATGCACCTGATGGAGGATCCTTTCTGTCCTTGAGTGTTGCTGCCGCACGCACTCTCATAGATAAGATGGCAAGCAACCATGGATGGAGACAGGAGAGGGTGAACAATAAGCCGCGCGAAGTCCACCATATTGACAGCACCAACATGTTGGCTGCTAAGATGGACCACTTGCTAAGGAAGATGGAGGATGCTCCTGAAGCTGTGCCGGTCCAGGCATTGAATTCTCGAATGACTTGCGAGCATTGCGGGAATACCGGCCATACGGGGAACAGCTGCCCCAGAAATGGATCGAAAGACGTAAACTTCATCAACAACAATAGCTTCAACAATGGGCCTCGTCCTCTACTAGGTTGGAACTCGCGACCACACTTACCATTCTCTGGTCAAGGTACGTCTTTTCGCAGTTCCCAGCAGTTTAATAAAAATCATTTCGATCAAAAAGCTGTGAACGGTAGCATAAGTAAAAAATTCCTTGCGAACGATAGAATTCTAGAAAACATGTCGCTTCAAATGGAAACTCTTAATAGTGCCATGAAGAACCAGCTGAGTTTTAATAAAATGTTAGAAACTCAGATAGCTCAGCTTGCTGCCACTTCGCCTAGTACAACTTCGGGTAAGCTCCCGGGTCAGCCCGAGCCACCCCCGAAGTAGCATATCAATGCTATAACAACTAGGGGTGGAAGGTCTACACAAGACCCCCCACATCCTAGGAATGTAGGGAAGGAACAGGAGAAGCCAGCAGAACCAAAGAAGGAAGATAAAATGGCAAAACCACAACCGGTTAAGGAAGCACCGAAGTCGGCTCCACACGAGTTCTACGACACCACCGTGCTCCCTTTTCCTCAAAGGTAGAAAAAGACCTCTGTCGATGACCAGTTTGGCAAGTTTGTCGAGGTAATAAAGAAATTATATGTCCATACCCCATTGCAAGATGCGATGCAGGTGCCAACGTACGCTAAGTACCTAAAGGACATCCTCAACAATAAAAAGCTACTGCCATCCACAGAAGTCGTGCACCTCACGAAAGAGTGTAGCGCTGCTATTCTCAACCAGCTACCACAAAAGAAGAAGGATCCAGGGAATCCAACCATATCATGCTCAATCAGGACCCAACACTTTGATCAAGCTCTCTGCGATCTAGGAGCAAGTGTGAGCTTCATGCCAAAGGTAGTCTTCGATAAACTCAGGCCTGCTACACTTGTCCCTACTGCTATGTGCCTGCAGCTAGTGGATCAGTTGATTCATTACCCCGATGGGATCGCTAAGGACATTCTAGTCAAAATCCGGAACTTTATTGTCCCGGTGGATTTCGTGGTGCTCGATATGGAGATTGATAGCAAAACGCCGCTCATCCTTGGGCGACCATTTTTAAGCACCATTGAGGCCACTATTAACGTTGGAGCTGGACAAGTCCACCTCAACATCAATGGCAGATGAGAGTCATTCGCCTCCAAGCCGAAGGTAGAACAGTGCCGATAAGTAAAAACGTTTAAACTCCAATGTCAGGTACCCCAGGAAATGCCCAGAGAGAAGATCGAGCTCTTGCCAAGTCAGTCAAAAGTGGACTACCTCATCCTAGCAATGGAGAAGATCCTACTAGATAGAGAAGCTCAAAAGCTCAAAGCTGATCACTGAGCCGAGTCACAAAGACGTGCCTCAATGGCCAAGCCGCCGACAAAGGAAGCAGGAGGCAGGACTCCTGTCACAAAGGTCGTCGCCACAACAACGAACACACCCAAAGAGTGGTAGAAGAAAGAAGAAGAAGCACCAAAAGCCAAGCCAGAAAAGACACAAGATAAAACTCAAAAACAAAAGGTTGTGGCAACCAAGAAAGTATGGCGAGCAAAAGTTGCTGCACAGACGGCCGCTAAGTTTCCATCAAGCACTGACTCTAAGTAAAAGGTATGACTTGCCCTCACCAGGAGGTAAACTGGCATTATCCTTCGCTACATATTTAATTCCCTCGCATTTATTTTTCGTTATACCATTGCATGTTTAAATTTAAAAGTCTTGCATTACTTTAAATTTTCCTTTGCATAAGTTATTTATTTTCATCTCCTATATTTCAAAAAAAATTGAGGCTGCCCAGCCCCACCTGGGTCCGGCCAACCCTTGCGCACCGCACCAGGCCGCCCGGCCTCTACCAAGGCCGCCCGGCCCCCTGCTCCCCACTAAGTGCATGCATGCACAAGTGCCAAATGAACTAATCACAAGGTGCCAAGGCACTGGCTGCCTGGCCTCCCACCTACGTCGTTCGGCCTTGTCTTTACACCGTTTGCGTCCCATCCATCTGCTAAGAACCAACCGGACTATGCCCCTAGGCCGCCCGGCTCCTAGCACTGGTCGCCCAGCTCCCTCTATTCCCTCTCTAGACTGCCCGACTTGTGCTGCCCAGACTTTAGTTCTAGAGGATCTGAGAGAGGAGAAACAGACTTTGGTTGATGAGAACAACCGTTTGAGAGAGGTGCTCAGTTGGATGTATGCTAGAGAGCCCCAACTAAGGATGATTTTAGAGAGCACCAAGAGAGCTGAGGGTGATATGAGTGGACTTGGGTTAGGAGAGTGCAGTACTTCAGGTGAGAAGAAGAGTTCCCCAATTAAGTTTAAGACTGCCACTCTTCAGCCTAACCCTATTGTTGATGGGGTTTACCATGAGCCTCCCAAGGCTGCCCCAAAAGAAGTAGTTCTGGACACCCAAGCCCTCGCAGGCTAAGTTGGACAGAGTAGTGACTGAGATTCTCAAGCCTCCAGTGAGCAACGAGAGAGTCCAGCAGCCTGTTCCACCCAAGGCTGCTCCACCTAAGCCCAAGGCTTAGCCTAAGCCCACTCCCAAGAGTCCTGTCTACCACTGTAACTTTTGATAGCGGAATGGCCACTTGGAGGAGTTTTGCTTCAGGAGGAAGCGAGTTGAGAGGCAGGAGAGAGCCTGGGGGAACCAGGATCAGTTCTACCAAGGTGGTAGGCAGGATCCTCCCCGTCGTGGTGAGATGAGAGACTACTTTGCTAGTGAGAGAGGAGGTGCCCCTCAGGCCCGTGCTCCTGGTGGAGAGAGACGCTTTGCCGGCCGAGCTCCTAGTCATTTTCAGCATGACCGAGGCTTTGGAGGAAGAGGGTTTGAGAGCTCATGCTTTGGAGGTCGTGGGTACCCAGATAGACGTGATGCTTACTTTGACTGTGCTTACCCCACTTTTGAGCAGATGGCTCGGCACTAGTTCAACAGTTTCGCTAACCCCAGTGCTGGACCATTTGCTCACTCTCGCTTTCCTTGATTTTGTAGGATCGAGGCCTGGAGGACATATGGATCATGGACTCTGGCTGCTCTAGGCACATGACAGGGCACCGCAGATGGTTCTCCAGCCTCAACCCCATGAGCACCAAGGAGTACATCACATTCGGGGATAATGGTCAAGGTAAAGTGTTGGGTGTTGGTTATGTTGCTCTTTCTGGCAAGCTTTCAATGAGAGAAGTTGCTTTGGTGAGGAATTTGGGGTTTGATTTGGTTTCTGTCTCGCAACTTCTGAAGGAAGGGTTTGAGGTTCGTTTTAAGGAGGGTTCTTCTTGTGTGCTTGATGCTAAGGAAATCCTTGTTTGTCGGATTTTGCCCTATGGGCAGGTTTTTAAGGTTGACCTTGCATCTGTTTCGGGCCCTCCTCGGTGTTTGGTTGCTAGTCCTTCTGCTGATATTTGGAAGTGGCATAGGAGCTTGGCAATTTGAGTTTTGATCTACTAGCCAAGTTGAGCTCGATGGGTCTGATCCGAGGATTGACCAATTTGAAAGCAGAAAAGGACTTAGTGTGCCACCCCTATCGTCATGGCAAGATGGTTGCTGCTTCTCATGCACCTGTCAATCAGGTGATGACCTCTTACCCGGGTGAGCTACAACATATGGACACGGTTGGTCCAGCTCGAGTACAGTCGGTCAGTGGGAAGTGGTATGTGCTTGTAGTTGTGGACGACTTTTCTCGCTATTCATGGGCGTTCTTCATGGAATTCAAAGATGAAGCTTTTGGTTTTGTTCAGAATCTGGTCTTGAGGTTAAGGAATGAGAGTCATATGGTCATGAGGGCTATCTGCAGTGACAATGGCGGAGAATTTCACGACTTTCATTTTGAAACCTTTTGTCGTGACCTAGGTCTTGATCACCAATTTTCATCTCCTTATACCCCACCTCAGAACGGTGTCATGGAACGAAAGAACCGCACACTTGTTGAGATGGCGCAGACAATGCTTGACGAGCATAGGACTCAGTGACACTTTTGGGCTAAGGCTATGAATACGGCCTGTTACATTGCCAACCGCATCTTCCTACGAGCTTTCTTAGGAAAGACTTCGTACGAGCTACGGTTTGGTAGGCAGCCTAGCGTCAAGCACCTACGTGCATTTGGCTGCAGATGCTTTGGCTCAAAAGGGGGGGGCATTCGGACAAATTGGAATCTCGCTGTTTGGATGGTATATGTGAGACAACCTCCTGGCTTTGAGAGTGCCAAGTTTCCAGACCGGGTGTATAAGTTGAGAAAAGTCCTTTATGGTCTAAAGCAAGCTCCAAGAGCTTGGTATGCTAGGTTGAAAGCTTTCCTGCTCAAGTTTGGGTTTGGGATGGGTTCAGTAGACATGACCTTGTTTTTGTTGAGTCGTGGCGGTGACACCCTTCTAGTTCGGATATATGTTGGTGACATTATCTTTGGTGGTTCATCTCACGCTTTGGTGTCTAAGTTTGCTGAATAGATGAGCAGTGAGTTCGAGATGAGTCTCATGGGTGAGCTTCAGTTCTTTCTTATGCTACAGATCAAGCAAGGCCTAGAAGGAACCTTCATCCATCAAGCCAAGTACACCAAGGAAATTCTGAGAAAGTTTGACAAGGGAGATCTCAGGCCCATGGCAACTCCCATGTCAACATAGACGGCACTTGATGCTGATGTAGAAGGGGAGGTGGTGGACCAAAGAGAGTACCGAGGGACGATCGGCTCACTTCTGTACCTGACGCCGACTAGGCCGAACATTCAGTTTGCGGTCTGCCTCTGTGCGCGATTTCAGGCCTCACCAAGCACATCACACCATCAAGCCGTGAAGCGCATCTTTAGGTATCTAAAATACACTCCTGAGCTTGGTCTTTGGTTCTCTTCAGCTTCATTGCTCTCTCTCAGAGGGTATTCGGATGCTGTCTTTGCGGGTTGTCGGCTGGAGCACAAGTCTACTTCTGGCACCTGCCAGTTTCTCGGTTCTTCTCTTGTCTCTTGGTCCTCACGCAAGCAATCTAGCGTAGCCACTTCCACCACAGAAGCTGAATACATTGTTGCTGCTAGTTGCTGCTCCCAGCTGCTTTGGATGAAGTCCACTTTGAGCGACTTTGGTCTCAGTTTTAGGAAGATCCCTCTCCTAGTAGACTCTACTTCTGCTATTTCTGTAGCTAAGAACCCTGTCTTGCACTCTAGAACCAAACACATAGACGTGAGGTTTCACTTCCTGAGAGATCACTATGAGAAGGGAGATATAGACTTGATCCATGTAGAGACTGAGAACCAGTTGGCCAATATCTTCACCAAGCCCTCAGATCTTAGCGTGTTTGCTCACTTGCGTGGGGAGCTTGGTGTTTGTTACCCCTTTTAGGTTGGGGTAACTTTGTTGTAGTTTAGGGTTTTACTTTGCCTTTATTTTCCTTTGCTTTTCCTTATTCTCTCTTGCATTTTGTATCATACCATGCATTGCATTGTAACATATGCATTTTCACTTACACTAGCACAAGAGATCTTCTGGTATGATGAGTTAGTACTTGCGTGTGCTAGATTGTACAGTTGCTTGCATGATCATGGATGGCTAAGCTCCTTGAATCTGTCTAATATCTTTTGTGAGATCAGTCACTTTTGTTTCTTGAAAATCAAAAACCATGATCACCACTTGACTTGGCTACCTAGCATGTGTACGAATGTTGAATACTATGCTATCTTTTCATGCTTGGATATGCTAGTCGTATGCCTTTGTTAAGTTGATGCCTAAGCATTTATGACACCTTGTCTAAATCTGAAATCTGAATTAATCTTGTTTACAAGTGGTGTCCTATGAGCTAAATTGAAAAGATCCAGGTGGGTTCACTTGTCACATTGATCTAGTTTGAGATAGCTTGCCTTTGCAGTTTGGCATGAACTTGGACTAGGCGGTGTATGACCAAAACCTTGTCTTAAGCTTCTGATGGTTTTTTGAACCTAGGCTTGGCATCGGTTGGTAAGAAGTGGCAAAAACAAGTGAATAACCCCTGGCATATGATTTGATTTGTTTGAAGTTCAAAATTGCTAAATCGAAAATCTGCAAGTCTCTAAATTGCTTATGGCATGATTGAATATGCTTTGGTTGAGAGTAGCACACCTTGTATGTTTTGCTAGTATCTTGCTGTTCATGTTTATCTTGCTAGATGCTATTCATGTTGGTGATGCTTTCTTTTTGACAACCCTGAAAAACATGCTCCTGATCTGTATAAGATAGATTCAATTGAGCTTGTTTCCATGATTCCTTGCCCTCACTTTCTCTGTATGCTAGAACTTGTATTTACTAGCTTTTCATCCTTGCTGAGCTCTTCATGGTACACTTCCTGCATTTCATGGCATATTTTGAGGGGGGGTTGTCCATTTCAGGGGGAGTTGAGTTCTATGAACCCTTGACGTGTCCATTGTCAACATGGGGGAGAGATGTTGACCCTTGAGGAGAGAGATGATGGACCAAGGGGGAGAACTCCGTAGAGATCTAGTTGAGGGGGAGTTTGAGCTTTTAGCATGCTCTTGCATCGGTGCGTTGAGCCTTTTGCCTCTTTCTGGAGGAGCCGATGTTTTTGCCATAGCATGACTGTGTTGAGCCACTTTGCCTCTTTCTTGAGGGGTCATGCTTTAGTTTGATCGACTGCATTGAGCGGTTTTCCTTGTCTTAGGGGGTCGATCTTTGGCTTTGTTTTTGTTGTCTCAATTTGCCCTTTTCTGCTTCTATTTGGTTTTTGGGCATCTTGAGCAACTTCTTCTTTTTCTTCTTTCTTTTCGGTTTTACACTTTTCTTCTTGTCTTTGTTTTATTTCAGGTTACAGGTTGAAGGTGTTGAGAATGCACTCATTAAGGGGGAGATTGAGAGCCAATGGACCGGCTCCATTGCCTCTGGAGTGATGAGCGATTGTCAACAGTAGCAAGAACCAGAAGGACATGGGCACAAGACCTCTGATGGACAGGAGGCCCTTTGTTGGCCTGGAGGTAGAGGAAAGTCCTCCGAAGGACTGGAGGCATGCTTAGCGTTTGTCGGCCATGGGAGTTCAGTACACGGAGGAGCGGCACGATGACGGCAGGAGTATGTCCTCTGAAGGACTACGAGGCGGCCCCGATGGACAGGGGATGCAGGGCTCCACCGCGGTGCTCCCACCCGAATGCGTGGCGCGAAGGCTTGCGGGGGGAGGCTTTGGCTGCTTCGGCTCAAAATTGCCACCCAAGCTATCCAAGCCTTGGTGAGTTGGGCCACGACTCGCCAATATAGAGAAGATGGGCTAAATCCGGCCCAAGCGGAGACTTCCCAAAGTTTCCCAGTTTGTGACTTCAAAACCGAGGGCAGATGGCGGATTGGACTACTAGCCACTGTTGACGGTCGTTATTGCACTATCTACGACCATCAACTATCCATCCATATGAAGGGAAATGCATCAATGTATGGGCAAACCTTTGCTACTAACATATCTCCACAAGTTGTGTTGAAATATTTGAATGCAGGTGAGAAAACATACTCAAACATGGTAAAATGGAGCCAAACCAGGAGGTGACTGGCCACAAGGCTAAGTCCCCAGGCCGCCCGGCTTCACTAGAGGCCACCTGGCCCCCCCTCCAGGCCGCCCGGCCTGTGTCTGGGCCCAATTGGCACCAACTTCGACCTGCATGCACACACATGCCATGTCAACACATCTCCAAGGTGGAATCCACGAAAGTCGCTTGCAATCAACCGGAAGGCCTTGCCACATCATCAATCCAGCCCCTGGATTGGTGAAGTCAGCAATCCTCAGCACTTCAATCCTGCGGCTAAGGAAGAAACACAAGTGAGATCCATTGGTTCGGGAGAAAACACAAAGATAACCGCCTTAACCACCATGCAACCGACTTAGGGAGTGAAGATGGACCACAAGATGCAGTATGGCGGTGGATCTGACGTCTGGCCAAGCCACCTAGCCTAAGGTGGGGCTACCCGGCCTCCCTCTAGGCCACCCGGCTTGCCACCAGTCCCATAACTGCCCTACCTACCCTATAAATACCCCCCACTCACTTGGTGACTATAAATACCCCCGAGCTCTCATTTGCAAAGTGTGGAAGTTGAGTGAAACACACCATTGTCTAGTTTAGTAGCACAAGGATAGTCCTGGGAGTTAGAGTTGAGTCTTAATCTTTACCTCAGGGATTCCGAAGTCAGCTTCGAGTTTGGTATAGCTCTTGTATCTTTCTATCTTTGTACTCTTGCTACTTCAGTATAATATACTTTCTTGCTCTATCCTTTGAGTTATACTTTACTTTATTTCTTAGATTTGCCTAGTGTGGTGTACCTTAGTGCATACAAGACCAAGGCTTAGGTTTGTGTTGTTCTTGAGTTATCTGAATCTTGCTAGCCTTGCCGGTGCTATAGGCTTTAATTTTGCTCTGATCTAAGGCTAAGTCAGTCCGAACCCTCTAAACAAGGACGGACTTTAGTGACCAAGTTCTCACTTGATCACTAGTTTAGCGTGCCATCTTACCCACGCAGATCTGGTTGGTAGCCCCTCTTGGTGACAGCATTAGGGAGCCTCTGTAATCTGACCCCATCGTTCGGTAAGCCTGTAGGCATTAGCCAGTTGCCATTCGGTTGGCCAACTATCTACCCCCGCACCTCCTCGGTGTAGTCTGGAATTTCGCTCGACGCAAGATCCTAGTTCGTGTTTGTTTAAGTCAGTTCAACCGCGAATACTCCTATGCAGTAGTTAAGGAATATAGTTTGGACATCTTAATCTCACTCATTGTCCTCCCAGGCAACTAACTAGTTGTTTACAGCTTTGGTCCATATTTACTCTTCCCACCATACACTATCTTGTTTATCTTACCCCTGTTGTAAGAATAGCTGGTGTTTATCTAAGTTACAGTACTGTTTGAAGTTCGAACATATCATTCCACCTATTAGCCCTTGCTTCCCTTTGGATTTTTACGATACCTGGAATACTCTGGGTGAAAAAGCTACATCGAATCTCTGTGCGCTTGCGGAGTAAAATCTGTTACGCTAAGAGACGTCAACAAGCTTTTTCTGGCGCCGTTGCCGGGGAAGCAATTGGCAATAGAAGTTTGATTTGTTCGAACATAGGTACTTATAACTTGATAACATACCGCTACTTCTTAGCGGGCTTATTTGCCTCTGCCTACTTTATTGTTGGGTTGACAGAGAGGTGTATGATCGGTTTCGACCTACGGGCAAACTTTCACAACAATCCAGAGTCGCTGCTCAGAAGGCGAGTCCGCCAAAAGACAATCCACGGGCAGAGGCGTGTGCCATCAACACTAGAGTTTGGAGCCACAAGCACAAAGCATCCGACACCAACAATGGCTATTCCCGAGAAGACCATCTGTGACTTTTCTATTCCTTTCAGCAACAACATTCCCACTGGGCTTGAGGTTGCCGTTGGAGAAGGTTTTGAGCTCAAGCCAGGTGTCATTCACATGGTCCAAGCTAGTCCATTCTGCGGATTGGCGTTGGAGGATGCAAACAGCCACCTCCAGCAATTCTTGGAGATATGCAGTACATTCACTAGCAAAGGTGCAACCGTCGATGCTGTTCGACTGCGCCTATTTCCGTTCTCACTGATCGGGAAGGCAAAACAGTGGTTCTATCTAAACCGCAACAACTTGGCAACTTGGGAGGCATGCTCAAATGCTTTCCTTGCAAAGTACTTTCCCTTGGGGAAGACCAGCTCATTGAGGAACCGAATCTCGAGCTTTCAATAGCTTGCTGATGAGACGGTGGTGGAGGCATGGGAAAGACTTCAAGAGTACATCGCTGCCTGCCCCCACCACGGTATGGAAGAGTGGCTGATCATCCAGAACTTCTTCCATGGTCTACACTAGACCACGCAAGAACACCTCGATGCAGCCGTTGGAGGATCCATTTTATCCTTGAGCATTGCCGCTGCACGCACTCTCATAGAGAAGATGGCAAGCAACCAAAGATGGAGACAGGAGAGGGCGAACAATAAGCCCCGCGGAGTCCACCATATTGATAGTACCGACATGTTGGCTGCCAAGATGGACCTCTTGCTAAAGAAGTTGGAGGATACTCCTGAAGCTGTGCCAGTCCACGCACTGGATTCTCGAATGACTTACGAGCATTGCGGGAATACCGGCCACACGGGGAACAGCTGCCCCAGAAATGGATCGGAGGACGTTAACTTCATCAACAACAATAGCTTCAACAACGGGCCTCGTCCTCAACCAGGTTGGAACTCACGACCACACCTACCTTTCTCTGGTCAAGGTACGTCTTCTGGTAGTTCTCAGCAGTTCAATAAAAATCCTTTCGATCAAAAAGCTGTGAACGATAGTATAAGTAAGAAATTCCATGCGAACGATAGAATTCAAGAAAACCTGTCGCTTCAAATGGAAACTCTTAATAGCGCCATGAAGAACCAGCTGAGTTTTGATAAAATGCTAGAAACTCAGATAGCTCAGCTTGCTGCCGCTTTGCCTAGTCCAACTTCGGGTAAGCTCCCGGGTCAGCCCGAGGCACCCCCGAAGGAACATATCAATGCTGTAACAACTAGGGGTGGAAGGTCTACACAAGACCCCCCACATCCTAGGAATGCAGGGAAGGAACAGGAGAAGCCAGCCGAACTAGAAAAGGAAGATCAAGTGGCTGAACCACAACCGGTTAAGGAAGCACCAAAGTTGGCTCCACACAAGTTCTACGACACCACCATGCTCCCTTTTCCTCAAAGGCAGAAAAAGACTACAGTTGGAGATCTTAATCTCACTCGTTGTCCTCCCAGGCAACTACCTATTGTTTACAGCTTTGGTCCCTGTTTACTCTTCCCACCATACACTATCTTGTTTATCTTACCCCCGTTGTAAGAATAGCTGGTGTTTATCTGAGTTAAAGTACTGTTTGAAGTTCGAACATATCATTCCACCTATTAGCCCTTGCTTCCCTGTGGATTTTTACGATATCTGGAATACTCTAGGCGAAAAAGCTACAGCGAATCTCCGTGCGCTTGCGGAGTAAAATCTATTACGCTAAGAGACGTCAACAGCCACGTGGAGAACATCCGAGGATTGCGTGGAACTTACAAAGATCAAGACTTCATCCTGGTCATCCATCCCGAAATATCCTGTAATCTTTCGTTTGAGTCCTTAGGGTTTGTCTAGTTGTCGGGACCTAAGTGTAAAACTATCAAAACAGCACTCGGGTATAAATAGGTCCAAGGCAGGTCATTAGAATGGCTCTTGGCTGCTAGGATTAGTCTTTGCTTTCTGATTTTCGCCGTCAAGCCTTGAGCTCCATTGTTAGGGAGGTTAGAGTAGGATTTAGCCTCCTAATCATGAGGGAAGGTGAGGGTGGTTGCTTGGGACGAATTTCTGCTTGTATGCTGAATCTTTAGACACATCTTGGGCACTTAATCGAAGCAAATTCGTGCAGCAACCTTGTGTTCTTCTCCTCCCCCTCTCTCTTTGGTTTTTGGATTCAATCCTTGCCTTTTGGGTGTTTGTGTTGGCCAAGCTTGAATCCTTTTCCTTTCTAATGTTTTGGACTTGCTAGGACGTGGAGATCATGACTTAGTTCATCTCAATCCTGCTGGATTGCCACGAGCAAGCCTCTTTTGTGTTTTCCCCTTTCTTGCCCAAAGATTGCCATCTCACGAGATCTGAAATCCCCGCTAATTCCATGGTCACCTTGTGTTGATCTTTTGGGAAAAGCTTTGGAATAGGGTCCAGATATCTTGTGCAAAATTTCGTGAATTTTGGACAAGGTTTGGTTAGGTTTGGGTTTGAAAACGCCCTTTCTGCGACTCTACCGGATAATCTGGTAGAGGCCACCGGACAGTCCGGTTCCACCGGATAGTACGGCAGCGCCCACCAGACAATCCGGCGTGAGAGCTGTCCGGGCCGTGCCACTGGACAGTCCGGCAGTTGGCACCGGATAGTCCGGTTCTACCGGACAGTTCGGTGTTGGCCACCGGACAGTCCGGTCCTGCCAAGGAGCTGTTGTGTTTTTCACACTTTGGTGTTTCCGCTGTGTTTCTACTCTGGATTTTTGCATTCCCCACTATAAGACCATTCTCTTTGCTTGCTGTGAGTCAGTGAGACACACCTTGGTGCGGTGAGTGTCGTGTGGAGGTTTTTGGAGAGTTTTGTTGCCTCGGTGCCATTCTTGGTTGGATCTTAAGTTTTCCTGCATTGGTGCGTATGCTCTCAGTGGACAGCACCCTTGCGCTGTTAGGCACGTATCTGTTCAGTGGATGGTGCCTAGTCTTGTTTCTATTGAGCTTTGTAGAGCACTTTCTTGGGGGTTATGATTTTGAGTTTTCAAGTGCTCCTATTCACCCCCCTCTAGTCGCACGTCTCGGTCCTACAAACCTTACTCCTTCCAAATCAAAATGAGGTAGGATGTGGAGCCATCAAAAGGAGAAAAATAAAAGCATGCTAATCAAAGCATGGCAAAAGTATGAAAAATAAAAGCATGCTAGTCAAGCATGGCAAAAAGAGAGAAATTACAAAAAGGCTCCACATTCATACCTAACATACAAAAGGCGGAAAAGGAAAGGAAATAAGGAGATCCATCCATCCAGCCACCAAATAAGCTCCAATGATGAACAAGATTAGTTGATGTAGTACATTTCTTTGGTCCAATCTCTGGCTTTGCAAAATAAACAACCTAAGTAAGCTAAGTTCTTCCATACCCTGAGCTCCACATAAGCCTTAGTACAGGAAGTTCTTGGTCGTGCTCTTGGCTTTAATGGTGAGGATACACTTGTGAGCGATCGAGAGTATCTCTGGGAAACTTATTTTATTTTGAAAATCCTCAAAAACACCTGAGACAGAAATCCAAAAAGAGATGTTTTGAGCTGAAGCCTACAACAAAGTCATTCTTTCTCTCAACTGCTCTAAGACATGGTAAGTCAAAAAGATGCACCACAGGTATAGGAAAAAGTGATCATTGCATACACTATGGTTTGAGACCAAAGCATGAGTATTAGTTATGTTTAGCTTCTATTCTTGGACATTGATATTTACAGCAACTTCTGATCCATAACCCATCTTAGCTTTACTCGAGTACAAGCAAAGGTCTAAGCTTGGGGGGTGTTGACGGTCGTTATTGTACTACCTACGACCATCAACTATCCATGAACATGAAGGAAAATACATGAAAGTGTAGACTAACCCTTGCTACTAACATAGTTCCATGAGTTGTGTTGAATATTTGATTGCAGGCGCAAGACCAGCTGAAAACATGTCAAATATGGCTAAGTCAGGAAGGTCACTGACCAAGGGGCCAGGCCGCCCGGCCTCCCTCTAGGCCGCCCGGCCTGTGATTGTGCCCAAATTAGCTCATCTTCGACCTGCATGCACACAAAAGATGTTCAACACAATTCTAAGGTCCAAGCCGAGAACCCAACATGTTAAGTACTGGAAGGCTTGCAACCTCATCGATCCAGCACTTGGATTAGGGAAGTCAGCAATAAGTGGGACTTCAATCCTATGGCTAAGGAAGAAACACGAGTGGGATCCAATGGCTTGGGAGAAAGCATACATTTTAACCGCCAACCGCCATACAACCGACTTGGGGAGTGAAGATGGACCACAAGATGAAGAAAGGCGGTGGATCCGATAGTTCTTCAGGCTGCTCGGCCAAGGGTGGGGCCGCCCAGCGTCCATCAGGCTGCCCAGCCTGGTAACCGCCTCCGCAACAGCCATATCGACCCTATAAAGACCCCTCGCTCCCTTAGTAGACGCGGTCTTTTTCTGGCACGAGGGAACGTTGTATTATGCTTGCATCATAGACTAGAGTTTTGTATATGGGCACTTTGGTACATGATTTTCGCAGGGGGTAGGCCATGGTGCGTATAACAAAAAATGTTATTGTGCCTTCTCACAATGTACACACAGAGAGAGAAGTAAATATATCGGATACATATATATATGGACCAAATTAAAGCGTGCATGTGAGCATAGTAGTAGATCCACTGTGATTAACATATGCTCCTAAGAATGATCAGCCGTACTGCGCACTAATGCATGTTTATGTCATCAAGCAATCCCAAAACTAGAAATAATTTCACATTGAAAATTGAAACAGACTACACATGGACATACAATTATACACATCGAAACCATGAGAGAAACATCATGAATGGCCTAACCATCGTTATACATCGATATCAACTCGAGGGCATGCAACTCCACGTGAACAATGTGCGCTCGACCGTACTACGTGCCTACGTACGTGAGAAGAGGCGATCAGCCCTCGAGGTGATAGCGATGTATAAGGTCGTCGGCCTTGCCCTGCAGCAGCTCCCACACGTCCATGACGTGACGCATCTCGGTCATGGCTCCACCGACGGCAAGGCGGATAACGAACTTGCCGTCCACCACGAAGTGCGTCATGAACGCCTGCCCGCTCGCGTTCACCGCCGCGAGGAGCTCCCGGTTCATGCCGTCTAGCGTCGTTTCGTCGTCTTCCCCCGCGAACCTCGGCCGGAGGCGAAAGCATACCAGCGAGAACTTGCGCGGCACCACAACCTCGAAGCGTTCGTCCGCCGCCACCGCCCGCTCGAACCACTTGGCTGCCGTGACGTGTCGGCGAATGTGTTCACGAAGGCCGCCGGCACCGTAGCGCCGGAGCACGACCCAGAGTTTGATGGCGCGGAACCGGCGCGACTGGCTTTCCGGTGCCGTTCGTCCCGACGTTTTTGAGGTACTCCGGGTCGGTGGACAGCGCGGAGGTTAGCTCACGTGGGTTTGCCACCCACAGGCAGCAGCAGTCCGCGTTCGTAAGGAACCATTTGTGTGGGTTCATGGCCTGCTCACCGAGTCAGCCAGCTCGGGGCCATCTAGATATCCCTGGAACTCCGGGCAGATGGCGGCGCTGCCGGCGTAGACCGCGTCCACATGCAGCCACATACCGTGCCGCCGCGCAACCTCCCCGAGCTTGCGCACGGGGTCGACGGCGCCGAGCCCCGTCGTGCCCACAGTGGCGCAGAGGTACAGTGGCACCAGCCCGCGGGCGACGTCGCGATCGACAACAGCGTGGACGGCGTCGGCGGTCAGGCCGTAACCGGAGGCTGACGACGTCTGGATGACGCGGAAGTTGGACGGCGGGATGCCCACGAGCAAGGTTTTAAATAACCGGCTATAAGCCGCCGCCATAGCCAGCTATAGCTGCTGGGCAAGGTTGGAGCTAAGCTATTGCATATATACCGCTAAACTAATTTAGCCGCTAATAGCTGCTAATAGCCGCTAAATGACCATGCAATCCGGCCGCTAAATGAACTTGGACATATCTATTGGGCCGAAATTGGAAGGCGCAAAAGCTGGAGCATATCCCGCTCCAATGAGAACTCAGATCCTCACATATTAGTATAGCAGTCAGATATATATTGGAAATTATTGAACCCGAACTGATAGACGTTAGAATTAGATTGCAGATAACCTTGTTTATGAGCCTGATATGTCCTTGATCTTTATATTTGCACATTTCTAAGCATATTTCATTTATTCATGTAAGGTTTTTTAATATATTTTTATAAAACCGCTAAGTTTCTTAGCTGGCCGCTAAACCCAACTATAGCTTTTATAACCGCTGGAAAATGGAGCCGTTAAGTGCCTTGATTTAAAACATTGCCCACGAGCCACGCGCCCTTCTGGAAGGTGGCGTGCGTCTGGTCGGAAGCGTAGACCACTAGCTTCATGATGTTGTCATGCCCCAGCCTGCCCAGCGCGCGGTCCCGTGCGGCGGCCAGCGTGCACACCACGGCCTCGCACGTGCTCCCCTGCAGGACGCCGCCGCCGCCACCAGAGAAGAGTAGCCGCTGCGGCAGCCCAAGCAGCCAACCCATCCAGTCGACCACGACGGTCTCGAGCTCGGCTGCGGCGGGCGACGCGGTCCACACGAAGGGCACCACGTTTAGGCCGGCCGACAACATCTCCCCCGCGAACCGGGCGGCGCTGGCGTTCATGGGGAAGAAGGCAAAGAAGCTAGGACTCTGCCAGTGGGTGAGCCCTGGCAGGATGTCCCGCCGCACATCCTCCAGTACGTCCTCCATGGGCTCGCCGTGCTCTGGCCTCTGGCGCCGCCTCAGGGAGCAACTTGCGTAGTCAACCCGGCTCGAGGTCGGCCGCCCGGACCGGGTACTTGTCCACGTCGCGGTAGTATTTTGCAAGGAAGTCGAGGACGGCGCCTGAGTCGCCGGAGAAGGCCTCAGGGTTCAGTGGCCGCACAGACGACGCATCGAGCGGCAAGCTGCCCATCGCCTATAAGACTCCTTGCTAGTGTGTGTATGTAGCTACGTGCCTACGTCTACGGGAGGACGAGCAGTAAACAGTTCAAAATATGTACGCTGTTGTTACGTTTCTTTAGGCTTCGGTCTCAGAGTATGGCTGTAGCATGCAGTATGGGGTGGCTTATATAGCTAGTGTGATTGCACATGTGGCCTAAGTCCAGTATATTATTGCAGCCTCAACTAGAGATCGCTACTCTTTCAAACCACAAATACTTTATGGAGCAAGCTAATATTTGCCTCTGAAAAAAATCGTAACACGTGGGTCACACCTATATATGTTACTGATCGCGACAAGTACTAGATTTAGTTTAATGAATTTGCATTGCTACGGCACATAAAGAATTACTCCCTACGAACACAATCTAATTTCAATCCTGGATCGTTTTTTAAGCGGTTTGGGGTGATCTTGACCGATGCGGGATGTGGCACCATGATTAAGTGTCAATTATGTTCAGCTATAAATTGTTGCGTAAAGAATATTCATTTTTCTCGTGGTTGATTACATACACGATTCTCTCGGCTATAATTTTTTCATGACCCACTGAACTGTCCATTTAATCGCGCAAAATATATTTGCAGGTGCATATATGCAGACTGTTGTGGGTAGTCTATAGAGCTCAATTCAACCATTCATTTGGGCAAGGGAAGCGTGTTCGGTCCCTGATCGGTTGGCCTGGTCTGGGATAGGTGCGGAGATTAGTTAAAGGTGAGTGAGGGTACAGCTGTACCACAAAATTTCCTCGCCCCGCTTTGCCTCTGCTACCCCGCGCGCCCCCCCCGCTTCGCTCCCCACGCCCCGGCGCTCGCTGCCCCGCCTCCGAGATTCCCGCGCCCGAGCGCCATGGCCACCACCGAAGATCTCGCCACCCACCCCGCCCGAGAACCCCTCCGCATCACACCTCCCACGCCCCTACCCGGACGACCCGCCACCGAGCTCTGCGCCTCCCCGTTCCCGAGCCCCCTCGGCCGCGCCCTGCCAGGTATCCGCGGCTCCGCCCCCGCGCCGCCGGCCCTGCGCCCACGCGCCGCGCCTCCCTGCAACCCCCGCCCGTCCCGACCCTGACTGCCGGCACCGCCACCCCCCCGCGCCGCCGGCCCTGCCCCCACGCGCCGCGCCTCCGTGGAACCCCCGCGCGCCCCGGCCCTGACTGCCGGCACCGCCACCCCCCGAGCTGCTGGCCCTGCGCGGACGCTCAGCGACTCCCTAGACCGCTGGCACCGCCAGCCCCCGCACCGCTGGAGAACCTCGCCGCTCACCCCTCCCGGTAACCTTGCCACTCGCATCTCCCACGACCCCACCCGCCCGGCCGACCCCGCGCCACGCTCCGCACCTCTCTGCTCTCGAGCACCCTCCGCCCCTGCCAGATAACATCGCCGCCATTGCGAGCCCCATGACCCCGCGCCTCCCTGGACCCTGTGCATGCCCCGGCCCTGACCGCCAGCACCCTCGGCACTGCACCACCGGCGAGCGCTCCTCCCAACCACGGTTCATCCTATCTCCAGGTGCTAGACCAAAAGGCAGACTATTTACAGCTGACTAATATGTCAATTGATCAAACAGACAGGTGCAAACTTAGTCTAACTTTCAAATAGAATTTGATTGTTGATTCTAGATTGGAATTGTTTCATCCTATGAATTGATTAGACAATATAAGTGTGAATCGATTTTAGACCTTAACATGTCAAAAATGTTGTCAGCCAAAGCATCTCATATTCATGAGCAATGCACAAAAGTTCAGTGGATGTGTTAGGTTTTGTGAAAATAAAAATAACACCTTGTGTGCAGTTTTGGGCTAAGCAGGGGGTTAGATTTTGGATTAGCTGTCCAAGAAAAGAATTATGATGTGCTGTTTCAACAGTACTATTTTATCATCATGATCTCACTTTATTACTTAAATGTGCAGATTATATGGTATGAAAGTGTGTTGTTGAACCAAAAATGCAGAAATCCAATAGTGCTAAAGATTCAGTCAACTGCAGTTTTCATATCGCCATACACTCAGACGAAGGCAACCACTCTTTGTATCGGTCATTTTATATCTACTAACTGTACACAAGGGCAGTGCGATGAATTTAAAACAAATGCAGTCCAGTAGAACCAATGCAAGAAATTACTAATACTTTACTACTGGCTACACGTAGCATGGACCAACTACCATCAGGCTTCACGGTGAGCATTGTCTGCTATAGAGATGATTATAAAACTTTCTATTTATACAATACGAGAGTGCGCTTAGTAGGTATTTCCTGATATTTAACTTACGCATAGGATGGCTGGACACTGCCGAGGAACTTTTTGATTCGCCTCTTGATGTATGACGGGAACTCACATCGATTTAAAATGCCCGCAGCTGTGCGTAGGTATCTTAATCGGTATTGCGGACAAAGAAATTTGATGTAATAACTTATATTCAACCTTGCTACATTGCTCTCATGCCAGAAGCTTGCTTTCTTATATTTTCAACTACACATGTGAAGTTTTAAAATGTTGTTTGATTTGCGGTATTGTATGTATAAAGATTCTATATTTATCACTTTGTTTGATTTTTGCAATACCGCACACGTAAGAATTCCATGTTTTTTCCGTAGAAACGCATGGGCATACACCTAGCACAGTAGTATGTACAGTATGTCATTGTGTATATAACACTTATCAAGTAGCAAGCCCTTTAAGCCTAAGAGCACATCAGACTAAGGAAAACAGCCCATCAGCACTCCATGTCCAGCACTCTTCGTTGCTTCTGAAGCCCACAAGCAAGCCCAAATAAAATACGCATGTGTCCTACTCCTACATAGATTTAGTTTCATTTTTTAACAGTAATTTTAATCACTTATCTCATTCAAAAATATTTATAATAATTATTTAATTATAATCTTTTTAAGGAAGAAGTGCATTTTTACCATCAAGCTATCGTTTGAGTCCAGATTTCATAAAATTTCAAAAACAGCTATCGTCGATCATAAAACTATAAAAACCGAACATATTCGTTCCATGGAGTGGTTTAAGGGGGGTTTTCCCTTTTCATATAACAATAAAAAATAATTTAGTATTAATAAAATTCATAACTCATTCATTTTAAATTATAAAAATACGAAAGTAGAACAAAAAATATATTCCATAATACTCTACTTAGAGTTATTTGTATTTCAATTATTATCATTCCTAGTAATTTCAATAAAACATTTGAGTGGTAATAAATGAGATATTGATAACTCCAAATAGAGTAATAATGAATAGATTACATTTTTAGAAAAACTTTGGTACTTATGCCATATTTTTCTGATTTAAAATGACTGCTATGATTTTTTTATTAATTTTAAAAATAAAAAACCACCTATGAAACCACCGGTGGACCAAATATGTCTGGTTTTAATAGGTTGATGGTGTATAATACCCAGTTCAAAAGTTTCACATCAAATCCGAACTTGGATGGTAGTTCCATGTCAAAAATGAACTTTTTCCTTTTTTTAAATAAAATGTGTCAAAAAAGTCAAACGACTAATAAGTTCAAATGGACAGAGTAGGAAATAGAACCATGGAACAAATCGTGAAATTTACCCCCTCATTTTAAACTTTGTTGTTGCCACATAGGCAGTCATTAAACGTCGTGTGAAGCTTTGGTTTCAATTATTTATTTTGTACTCCATCGGTCCTAATTTATAGGCCATTTGACTTTTATCGTTTGACTTTTATGACACCAAGTTTGACTTATTTGTTTTACTCAAATATTGATAATTATCATTAGTTTTTATTGTGAATTAGTTTGCATATAATATACTTTAAATTTTAAGTACGACTTGAATTTTTCTATATTTTCTATACTATGGTCCGATGTGTAGCAAGGTTTGTTAGACCATACAAGATGGTCCATTGTTTTTATCTAAATTCCGAAACTAGCGGCGTTAACAATATGAACTGTTCGAGGGTTAGTACGGTTTGCGAGACCATAGCTTCCGGTCCACAGTATTTCACTTTCCACGGATTTTTCATGTCTTTGCTGCAAATCTAGTTTGAGAGGCCCCTGAGCAGTTTTTTGCTAAAGAAAGCGGGTATTATTTTACCTATGCCCTATTTACTTTAATCACATGATCTAGAGCCTAATTTGGATGCTCCTATTAAGGATGACTAGCTTGATATACCTTTACATGTCTATGAACCGTGGGAAAGGACTGTGATGTGTAGATTAATGCTAGGGCTCAACACATCTCACCCATATTGCTAATTTTGATTAATTAATGATGCAATGATGATAAAAGCTTAGTTACTTAGCAATACGGAGACTTCAGCATGTTTTGTTGGTTTGCTCGAGTGCTTCAACCTAAGGATCGGTTCGCCAGGCAATCATTCAGGAAAACAATATAACCACAAGACTCATATGGGCACTAGGTTTGACTGATTAATTAGATGAACTAGGGCGGGTGGCTTGCTTACCTAAAAGATGGCGTATGAGGTGCACTAACGGGTATAAGACTCACTCTCCTAAGTAGGTGCAGTTTGGTTTATTGGTTTTTTGTTAGTTACCCTTCAGGAGGGGTCTTTTATGATTGGGTAGCGGTAACTTGGAACGGACAGCTACACTTTAGGGATTCTTTGTAAAGGTCTTGTAATGAAACCCTGCTGATTCACCTAGAAGTGAATGTATGGGGTTTGGCCACCTTTGGTATATGGGAATCATGGCTTGTGGGTAAAGATGTACAACCCCTCGAGAGTGTTATAAAACTGATATATTAGTTGTGCTCACGGTTATGAACGGTCTGGACCCTCACATATTAGAGTTTCTTAAAGAAAAGATGGCATATTGTTGACGTCTCTTAGCGTAATAGATTTTATTCCGCAAGCATACGGAGATTTGATGTAGCTTTTTCACAAAGAGTATTCTGAGTATCGTAAAAATCCATAGGGAAGCAAGGTCGAATAGGTACAAAGATATGTTCGAACTTCAAGCAATATTGTAAACTGATAACTATCGACTATTCTTACACTGGGAGTAAGAGAAACAGACAGTGTATGGTGGGATAAGAGAGCAGTGACCAAAGTAGTCAACAAAATAGGTATAGCTGCCTAGGAGGACAACGAGCGATATTAAGATATCCAAACTCTAATTCTTACTTACTGCATAGGAGTATTCGCGGTTGAGCTAAGTTATCCAAACGCACACTAGGATCTTGTTGAGAGCTAATGGACCGGCTCCATTGCCTCTGGAGTGATGAGTGATTATCAACAGAAGCTAAAGACCCAGAAGGACTTGGGCACAAGACCTCCGATAGACAGGAGGCCCTCTGATGGACTGGAGGTAGATGGAAGTCCTTCGAAGGACAGGAGGCATGCTCGACGTTGGTCGGCCATGGGAGTTCAGTACACAGAGGAGAGGCACAGCGACAGCAAGAGTAAGACCTTTGAAGAACTGCGAGACGACCCCAATAGACTGGGGATGCCGGGTTCCACCGCGGTGCTCCAACCTGAGTACATGACACGAAGACGGGTGAGGGAGTTAGCGGATTCACTCAAATCCACCACCCTATCACCAAGTTACCAGACTCGGCGGATGGGCTCATTCTCACCGAGATAGATTGGAGGGGGCCTTTCCAGGCCCAGGAAGAAAACCCTAAAGTTTTCCTGTTTCTAACTTCAAAACCGGGGGTCAATCGGCGGATTTGGACTACTGGCCACGTAGATGTCATTCAGGAGTTAGCGTGCATCCGAAGAAGATCAAGACTCCATCGCGGTTGTCCATCCCTGAGATAGTTGAGTCTTTTCCGTTTTGGCCCCTACGGGCGTTTCTGTAATATAGAAGTCTTAGTGTAAACTGTGTCAGTTAGGCCTGGGCTATATATACCTAAGTGGCTAGTCATTTAGATGACTCTTCCACCTCTACAAACCCTAGGCTTAGTTTCCAACCAGCCAAGAGCTTAGAGAGCAAATCGGGTGCTAATCTAGAATTTGAGAGTCCCCTAGTCTAGTACTTTGCATTAGTGGGAGGATGAAGGGTGGTAGGCGGTGAGGAACCCCTTGTAAACTGGTTTCCACTTCTAATCAAGGGAAGATTCGTCCCTAATTCGTGCTCATGTGTGCAGCCATCTCTTTCCCCTTTTTCTAGTTGGATTTTGGATGAAACTCAAAGGGTTTTGGTGTTTTGCTTTGCTCATGAGTTAATCCTGTTATTTTGGCTCTTTTGGACTTGCTAGGACGTGGATATTATGACTTAGTTCATCTCAATCCTGCAGGATTGCCATGAGCAAGTTCCCCTTGAGTTTTCCCCTTTCTTGCCCAAATTTTCCTCTTTTCACGAGATCTGAAATTCTCGGTAATCCCTTGATCTTTTTGAGTATGTCATTTGGGAATAGATTTGGAATAGTGCTAGGATAGCCTGTGAAAAATTTCGTGAAGATCTGAGAAAGTTTGGTCAAGTTTAAGGTTTGCAAACTCAAAATCTGAGGCTGTTTTCTGGGCTCACCGGACAGTCTGGTGCAACTTCACTGGCTAGTCCAATGGACCTAACAGTCTCCAAATGGGCTGAACTTTTAGTATGTTGTTTCTCATGTTTTCCTCAGCCTGCGGTTAAACTTTCATGATTTTTGGAGCCAGTTTGGCTGGGTTTTGGCAATTTTCTTTGCAACCTTATTTGTCTAAAAATTCCCTATCGGACTATCCAGTAGGATATGTCAGACAGTGCGGTGGTTGTAGTGGTTTTGCCCTTGGATTTGGTTTAAGTTGTCCCTATAGGTTGTGGCTTGTTCTAGGTGGTTTTGGGGATGCCTAGGATTATTCCTAAGGTCTTTAGCACCTTATTTGCTAAGAGGCCTTAGTGATCGCTAGGTGGTCCTTTTATGTTGTTTGGAGGCTTTTGCTTTGAGTGCTTTGATTCATCCTTGTGTTTTTGCTTAGGATTTGCATTCCCCACTGCCTGACCATTTTCTTTACTTGCTGTAAGTCAGTGAGTCGCACTTCAGTGCGGTGAGTGTCATGTGGTGGACTTGCAAGTTCCGTTGCCTCGGTGTCTTGCAATCATGTGTTTGTTGTGTTGCTCATTGTTTTCCTGCTAGGTGCGTATCCTTTCAGGGATGGCACCTTTGCGCTGCTAGACACGTATCTGTTTAGTGGACGGTGTCTAGTTTCTCTCTCAAGCACCAGTTTTGGGGGTCGTGATTTTGAGTTTTCAAGTGCTTCTATTCACCCCCCTCTAGTCTCAAATCTCGGTCCTACAATTGGTATCAGAGCCGGTTAGGTTTCTTCATACCTTTACCGGTGATAAACCAGTAGCGACTATGGCGCACTCTGGGAAGGTTTCGGTTCTCGGCTCGAATGGCTATCCCTACTGGAAGGGTAGGATGAGAGCTTTCTTGCTTAGCCAGAGCGAGGACATATGGAATGCTACTCAGAGTACGACTTTCACGGTGCTCCCCGTTGCCGAGCGTACCACATCGGTGCTCGTTGCTCAGCACGAGGCGAACTACAAGGCGATGAACTTTCTCTTCTTTGGACTTGGTCTGGTGAACTATGAGAGGGCGAGCCACCTTGATACCGCCCGTGAGATCTGGTCCCTGCTTAGTGCACACCATGAGGGAATGGTGATAGTTAAGGGTCGGCTTGTGGATACTTACCAACGCGAGTATGAGAACTTTGCCTAGAAGCCGAGAGAGTCTGTGGATGCCTTGTTTGGTCATTTTACTCGATCATCAACAAGCTTTGTGTCAACTCTGCCCCCGCTGCTCTTCCATACACTGACCATCAGCAAGCTGTCAAGTTGTTGTATTCCTTGGACAAAAAAGTTTGGGAGATCAAGAAGAACTCCATTCTTGAGTCGGCAGGGCATGACACCTTGGGAGTTGAGGAGCTTTATAGCAAGCTCAAGGCCACAGAGGTTGATTACCATATGACAGATATTCTCAATGGTACTGGCTCCAAGTGCCTGGCCTTGGCTTCCAGCTCCAAGGAAGTTGCTACTAACCCCCCACTTCACGGTTTTTCGTTCTCTACTTTGATGTTTGTGACAAAGGAGCAGTTGGCATCACTTGGGGATCATGAGCTTTGTCTGGTGTCTAGTCACTTTCAGCGCGCCTATGACAACCGGATAAGCAAGAAGAGGGGAGAGAGGCCCAAGTGCTTCGAGTGCGAAGAGGTCGACCACTTCATCGCCGAGTGCACGAACAAGCAGAATGACTACTACAAGAAGGTCAAGAGCCACTCCCGCGACTCCAACAAGTACCTCTTCGGCAAGCATGACTACGGCAAGCATGACGACGCCAAGCACCACTCCGGCAAGATCAAGAACTTCAAGGAGGCTTTCAAGAGCTACCAGAAGGACAACCGGAAGCGGGACAAGGCTTTCTTTGCTGAGCTTGGTGGTCTATGCAGTGGATCGTCCTCCTTGTTTTCATCATGCTCAAGCAATGAGGAGATCGTCACCAAGCAGGACAAGAGGAGAGATCAAGGCGATCCAGCTGGCCTCTGCTTCGTCACCACCAAGTCCAAGCGCAAGCACAAGGTGAACCGGAGATTGTTCTGCTCCATGGCGCTTGAGGACAAGGACAACAAGAGCAACGACAATGACTCCTCTGATGAAGAGGTTACTCCTGAGCAAGCTAAGATCCTTGATATGCTGGAGAGAAATAGTTGTGAGTTGAGAACCCAGGATAAGTTATTGGAGAAGGCAACCAAGAAGCTGTAGAAATAGAAAGCCAAGCTTGCTAATCCTTCGGCTAAGATTGAGAGGTTGAAGAGTGTGCAAGCCCAGCCTAGTGAGTTTGAGTGCCCCACCTGTGAGTCCCTCATGAATGACCTTTGTGAGTAGAAGAGCAAGTATGCTCATCAGGTAGAGAAGATGGAAAGGCTGAAGGTTGAGTTAGGCAAGCTCCAGTCTAAATTGGATGAGCCTACTTTGAGTGAGGTGCCTGAGTGTGAGTCTTGTCCCCATCTAGCAGTTGACATTGCTGATCTGAAGGTGAAGTGTGAGGGGCAGCTTAAAGAGTTAGAGGAGCTTAGGGCTAGACCTACTCTTTTGGGTGCGTGCATGGTCTGTCCAATGTTGAGGAGTGAGCTTGAGCAGGTGAGAGTTGACCTTGAGGTGCTTTCAGCACCCCCTGACACGTGTGAGAACTGTCTCACTTTGAGGTTGCAGTTGGTGGAGAAGGATGCCACCATTAGGAAGCTTGAGAAGTCTGCTCCTGTGATTCCCTCTCTAGACTGTGAAACTTGTGCTGCCTAGACTTTAGTTCTGGAAGGACTGAGAGAGGAGAAGTTGATCCTTGGAGAGGACAAATATACATTGAGAGAGGTGCTGAGCTGGATGTATGCCAGGGAACCTCAGCTTAGGATGACCAAAGAGGCAAGCAAGCGTGGTGAGGGTGACACTAGTGGACTTGGGTTGGGAGAGTGTAGTACCTTGGGTGAGAAGAAGAGTGCCCCCATAAAGCCTAACACTGCCTCTCCCCAGCCTGGTTCTACTATTGATGTTGTTTACCATGAGCCTCCCAAGACCGCCCCAAGGAAGTCATACTGGACACCCAAGCCACCACAAGCCAAGCTAGATAAGATTGTAGAAGAAGTGCTTAAGCCTTCAGGCAAGAAGCAAGTCCAGCAGCCAGCACCACCTAAGGCTTCACCACTACACTAGAAGCCCAAGACACAGCCTCAGCCTTTGCCCAAGAGACCTGTCTACCACTGTGAGTTTTTCCAGCAGAATGGTCACTTGGAGGAGTTTTGCTTCAGGAGGAAGCGGGTCGAGAGGTAGGAGAGAGCCTAGGAAAACTAGGATTAGTTCTACTAGGGTGGTAGGAATGATCCTCCTAGTCGCGGTGAGATGAGAGATCGCTTTGCTGGTGGTGAGAGAGGAGGTGGCTTTCAGGCCCATGCTCCTAGAAGTGAGAGACGCCCTCGGGCCGAGCTCCTAGCTGTTTTCCGCGCGACTATGGACCTCGTGACCGAGGCTTTGGAGGTAGAGGGTTTGTGAGTCCACACTTTGGAGGTCGTGGTTACCCAAATCGTCGCAATGCTTACTATGACTATGCATTCCCTACCTTTGAGCAGATGGCTCGGCACTGGTTCAGCAGTTTCACTAACCCTAGTGCCGGACCATTTCACACTCTTGCTTTCCTTGATTTTGTAGGATCGAGGCCTAGAGGACATATGGATCATGGACTCCGGCTGCTCTAGGCACATGACAGGGCACCGCGGATGGTTCTCCAGCCTCAACCTTGTGAGCACCAAGGAGTACATCACATTTGGGGATAATGGTCAAGGTAAAGTGTTGGGTGTTGGTTCTATAGCGCTTTCTGGCAAGCTTTCCTTGAGAGAAGTTGCTTTGGTGAGGTGTTTGGAGGTTCAATTTGGTTTCTTTCTCGCAACTTCTCAATGAAGGGTTTGAGGTTCGCTTTAAGGAGGGTTCTTCTTGTCTCCTTGATGCTAAGGAAAGCCTTGTTTGTCAAATTTTGCCATACGGGCAGGTTTTTAAGGTTGACCATGCATTTCTTTTTGGCCCTCCTCAGTGTTTGGTAGCTAGTCCTTCTGCTGATATCTAAAAGTGGCATAGGAGGCCAGGCCATTTGAGTTTTGATCTGCTAGCCAAGTTGAGCTCGATGGGTCTGATCCGAAGATTGCCAACTTTGAAAGCAGAAAAGGATTTAGTGTGCCACCCATGTCGTCATGGCAAGATGGTTGCCACTTCTCATGCACCTGTCAATCAGGTGATGACCTCTTACCCGGGTGAGCTGCTGCATGTGGACACGGCTGGTCCTGCTTGGGTACAGTCGGTGAGTGGGAAGTGGTATGTGCTTGTCGTTGTGGATGACTTTACTCGGTTTTCGTGGGTGTTCTTCATAGAGTTCAAAGATGAGGCTTTTGGTTTTGTTCAGGATCTGGTCTTGAGGTTAAGAAATGAGAATCATAAGTCCATGAGGGCTATCCGCAGCGACAATGGTGGAGAATTTTGTAACTCTTGTTTCGAAACCTTTTGTCGTGACCTAGGTCTTGATCACCAATTCTCGTCTCCTTATACCCCAACTCAGAATGGTGTCATGGAACGAAAGAACCGCACACATGTTGAGATGGCGCAGATGATGCTTGATGAGCATAGGACTCCGCAGCGCTTTTGGGCTGAGGCTATGAATATGGTCTGTTACATTGCCAACTGCATCTTCTTACGAGCCTTCTTATGGAAGACTTTGTACGAGCTACAGTTTGGTAGGCAGCCTAGCGTCAAGCACCAGCGTGCATTTGGTTGCAGATGCTTTGTGCTCAAAAAGGGGGGCATTTGGACAAATTTGAATCTCGCTGCTTGGATGATATTTTCCTTGGGTACACCTCTAGCTCTAGAGCATATAGAGTGTGGATTCTTGATACCAAACAAGTGGTAGAGATTTGTGAGGTTTCTGTAGGACCGAGACGTGCGACTAGAGGGGGTTTGAATAGGAGCACATAAAACTCAAAATCACAAACCCCCAAGGAGGTGCTCTGCAAAGCTCAAGAGAATAGAACTAGACACCATTCACTGAACAGATATGTGCCTAGCAGCACAAGGGTGCCGTCCACTGAAAGGATACGCACCAATGCAAGAAAACTCAAGATCCGACCAAGAATGGCACCGAGGCAACGAACTTTGCAAAAACCGCCGCACGACACTCACCGCACCGAGGTGCGTCTTACTGACTCACAGCGGAAAAACGAAAGAGAGAAAATCACAGCAGCTTCTTGGCAGGACCGAATTGTCCAGTGGCCAACACCGGACAGCGGAAAAACGAAAGAGAGAAAATCACAGCAACTTCCTGGCAGGACCGAATTGTCCGGTGGCCAACACCGAACTGTCCGGTGGAACCAGACTATCTGGTGCCTGCTGTCGGACTGTCCGGTGGCACGGCCCGGACAGCGCCACTCACCGGACTGTCCGGTGGACGCTGCCGAACAATCCGGTGGAACCGGATTGTCCTGTGGCCTCTGCCGGAATGTTCGGTAGAGTCGCAGAAAGGGTGTTTTCAAACCCAAACCTGACCAAACCTTGTCCAAACTTCACGAAATTTTGCACAGGCTATTTGGACCCTATTCCAAAGCTTTTTCCAAAAGATCAACACAAAGTGACCAAGGAATCTGTGGGAATTTCAGATCTCGTGAAGTGGCAATCTTTGGGAAAAAGGGGAAAACACAAAAGATGCTTGCTCGCGGCAATCCAGCAGGATTGAGAGGAACTAAGTCATGATCTCTACATCCTAGCAAGTCCAAAACATCAGCAAGGGGTGGGATTAAAGCTTGGCCAACACAAACACCCAAAAGCCAAGGATTGAACCCAAAAACTAAAGAGGGAGGGGGAGGAGAGGAACACAAGGTTGCTACACGAATTGCTTCGATTAAGTGCCCAAGATGGGTCTAAAGATTCAACATACAAGCAGAAATTCGTCCCAAGCAACCACCCTCACCTTCCCTCATGATTAGGAGGCTAAATCCTACTCTAACCTCCCCAACAATGGAGCTCAAGGCTTGAGGACGAAAATCACAAAGCAAAACCTAATCCTAGCAGCGAAGAGCACTCTAATGACCTGCCTTGGACCTATTTATACCTGAGTGCTGTTTAGACAGTTTTGCACTTAGGTCCCTACAACTAGACAAACCCTAAAGACTCAAACGAAAGATTACAGGATATTTCGGGACGGATGACCACGATGAAGTCTTGATGTTCGTAAGTTCCACGCAATCCTCGAATGTTCTCCATGTGGCCAGTAGTCCAATCTGCGATCCGCCCCCGATTTTGAAGTCAGAAACCGGGAAACTTTAGGAAGTCTCCGCCTGGGCCGGATCTGGCCCATCTTCTATATCTTGGCTAGTCGTGACCCAACTCACCAAGGCTTGGGTAGCTTGGGTGGCGGTTTTAAGCCGAAGCCACCAAAGCCTCCCTCGCACGCCTTCGCGCCACGCATTCGGGTTGGAGCACCGCAGTGCGCCCGGCATCCCCTGTCCATCGGGGCAGCCTCGCAGTCCTTCGGAGGACTTACTCCTACCGTCGTTGTGCCACTCCTCCGTGTACCGAACCCCCATGGCTGACAGACGCAGAGCATGCCTCCAGTCCTTCGGAGGACTTTCCTCTACCTCCAGTCCGTCGGAGGGCCTCTTGTCCATCCGAGGTCTTGTGCCCAAGTCCTTCTGGCTCTTGCTACTGTTGACCATCACTCATCACTTCAGAGGCAATGGAGCCGGTCCATTGGCTCTCCACATCATGCTTGATGAGTGCATTGTCAACACCTTCAACCTGTAACCTGAAATAGAACAAAGACAAGAAGAAAAGCGTAAAACCGAAAACAAAGAAGAAAAGAAGAAGTTGCTCAAGATGCCCAAAAGCCAAAGACAAGCAGAAAATGGCAAATTGAGGCAACAAAAACAAAGTCAAAGATCGACCCCCAAGACATGGGAAACCGCTCAACGCAGTCGATCAAACTGAAGCATGACCCCTCAAGAAAGAGGCAAACCGTCTCAACACAGTCATGCTTAGGCAAAGCATCGGCTCCTCTAGAAAAAGGCAAAAAGCTCAACGCACCGATGCAAGAGCATGCTACAAGCTCAAACTCCCCCTCAACTAGATCTCTACAGAGTTCTCCCCCTTGGTCCATCACTCCCCTCAAGGGTCAACATCTATTCTCTCCCCCTTGTCGACAATGGACACATCAAGGGTTCATAGAACTCAACTCCCCCTAAAATGGACAACTCCCCCTCAAAATATGCCATGAAATGCAGGAAGTGTACCATGAAGAGCTCAGCAGGGATGAAAAGCTAGTAAATACAAGTTCTAGCATACAGAGCAAGTGAGGGCAAGGAAGCATACAAACAAGCTCAATTGAATCTATCTTATACAGATAAGGAGCATGTTTTTCAGGGTTGTTGAAAAGAAAGCATCACCAACATGAATAGCATCTAACAAGATTGGCATGAACAGCAAGATGCTAGCAAAACATACAAGGTGTGCTACTCTCAACCAAAGCATATACAGCAGGCCATAAGCAATTTAGAGACTTGCAGATTTCAGATTTAGCAATTTTGAACTTCAAGCAAATCAGATCATATGCCAGGGGTTATTCACTTGTTTTTGCCACTTCTTACCAACCATTGCGAAGCCTAGGTTCAGAAAACCATCAGAAGCTTAAGACAAGGTTTTGGTCATACACAGCCTAGTACAAGTTCATGCCAAAGTGCAAAGTCAAGCTATCTCAAACTAGATCAGTGTGACAAGTGAACCCACCTGGATCTTTTCAATTTAGCTCATAGGACACCACTTTGTAAAAAAAATTAATTTAGAATTTAGATTTAGGCAAGGTGTCTTAAATGCTTAGGCATTAACTTAACAAAGGCATACGACTAGCATATCCAAGCATGAAAAAATAGCATAGCATTCGACATTCCTACACATGCTAGGTAGCCAACTCAAGTGGTGATCATGGTTTTTGATTTTCAAGAAACAAAAGTGACTGAGATCACAAAAGATATTAGACAGATTCATGGAGCTTAGCCAACCATGATCATGCAAGCAACTGTACAATCTAGCACAAGCAAGTACTAACTCGTCATACCAGAAGAGCTCTAGTGCTAGTGTAAGTGAAAATGCTTATGTTACAATGCAATTCATGGTATGATACAAAATGCAGGAAAAACAAGGAAAAGCAAAGAAAAGGCAAACCAAAACCCTAAACAACAACAAAGTTACCCCAACCTAAAAGGGGTAACAAACACCAAGCTCCCCACGCAAGTGAGCAAACACGCTAAGATCTAAGGGCTTGGTGAAGATATCGGCCAACTGGTTCTCAGTCTCCACATGGATCAAGTCTATATCTCCCTTCTCATAGTGATCTCTCAAAAGTGAAACCTCACGTCTATGTCTTTGGTTCTGGAGTGCAAGGTTCTTAGCTATAGAAATAGTAGAAGTAGAGTCTACTAGGAGAGGGATCTTCCTAAAACTGAGACCAAAGTCACTCAAAGTGAACTTCATCCAAAGCAGCTGGGAGCAGCAACTAGCAGCAGCAATGTATTCAGCTTCTGTGATGGAAGTGGCTACGCTAGATTGCTTGCGTGAGGACCAAGAGATAAGAGAATAACCGAGAAACTGGTAGGTGCCAGAAGTAGACTTGCGCTCCCGCCGACAACTCACAAAGTCAGCATCAGAATACCCTATGAGAGAGAGCATCGAAGCTGAAGAGAACCAAAGACCAAGCTCAGGAGTGTATTTCAGGTACCCGAAGATGCGCTTCACCGCTTGACGATGTGATGTCCTTGGCGAGGCCTAAAAACGCGCATAGAGGTAGACAGTGAACTGAATGTCCGGCCTGGTCGCCGTCAGGTACAGAAGTGAGCCGATAATCCCTCCGTACTCTCTTTGGTCCACCACCTCCCCTTCTTCATCCGCATCAAGTGCCGTCTGTGTTGACATGGGAGTCGCCATGGGCTTGAGATCTATGTTGTCAAACTTTCTTAGAATATCCTTTGTGTACTTGGCTTGATGGACGAAGGTTCCTTCTGGGCCTTGCTTGATCTGTAGCCGGAGAAAGAACTGAAGCTCACCCATGAGACTCATCTTGAACTCATTGCTCATTTGTTCAGCAAACATAGACACCAAAGCGTGAGATGAACCACCAAAGATAATGTCATCAACATATATCTGAACTAGAAGTGTGTCACCGCCACGACTCAACAGAAACAAGGTCTTGTCTACTGAACCCATCACAAATCCAGACTTAAGCAGAAAGGCTTTCAACCTAGCATACCAAGCTCTTGGAGCTTGCTTCAGACCGTAAAGGGCTTTTCTCAGCTTATACACCCGGTATGGAAACTTGGCACTCTCAAAGCTAGGAGGTTGCCTCACATATACCTCCTCCTCTATGTAATCGTTTAGGAAGGCTAACTTGACATCCATCTGCTGCAGTTTGAAGCCTTTAGAGGCAGCAAAGGCAAGCAGAATCCTAATGGCTTCTAAACGAGCTACAGGAGCAAAGGTCTCCTCATAATCTATCCCCTCCTTCTGACAGAAACCTTGGGCAACCAATCTCGCTTTGTTCCTCACAACCATCCCATCCTCACCCTGTTTGTTCTTGAAAACCCACTTGGTTCCTATAAGGTGGCAGTTTGGTGGAGGTTCAACTAGATCCCAGACATGGTTTCTCTCAAAGTTCTCCAACTCCTCATGCATGGCGTTCACCCAACTAGGATCAGATAATGCATGTGACACATCCCGGGGCTCGAAAGAAGCAACAAATGTAGAGTAGCAAAAGAAGGCGAGAGAGTTAACCGAAGAGCGTGTGACATGCTGGTGTAGATCTCCAATCATCCTGTCTGGAGGGTGATCGCACTGGACCTACCGAGATGGAACAATCTCAGAAGTCACCTCCCCTGCATCCTCAGTGGGGCCAGCCTCTGCTCGAGCTTGCAGTCGGGGGAGCGAGGAGGAAGCCGTAGGCAAGGGTCCTCCTTCATCTTTAGAGCTCAGAGCAGAGGGGACAGGAGCTACAGCCGGTGTAGTGGCTCCTGCATCACCAGCATCTACTTCGCCTTCCTCATCTTCAAAGGTGGGAGCGCCTTCTTCATCATCACCTGAAAATTCAAATGCAGGGGCTGTGCATGGCATAGATTCATCAAAGGAAACTTCACAGGTCTCAACCACTTGTTTGGTATCGAGGATCCACACTCTATATGCCCTAGAGCTAGAGGCGTACTCAAGGAAAATACCATCCAAGCAGCGAGATTCAAATTTGTCCAAATGCCCCCCCATTTTTGAGCACAAAGCATCTGCAACCAAATGCACGGAGGTGCTTGACGCTAGGCTGCCTACCAAACCGTAGCTCGTTCGAAGTCTTCCCTAAGAAAGCTCCTAGGAAGATGCGGTTGGCAATGTAACAGGCCGTATTCATAGCCTCAGCCCAAAAGCGTCGTGGAGTCCTATGCTCATCAAGCATCGTCCGCACCATCTCAACAAGTGTGCGGTTCTTTCGTTCCACAACACCATTCTGAGGTGGGGTATAAGGAGACGAGAATTGGTGATCAAGACCTAGGTCACGATAAAAGGTTTAGAAACGAGAGTTACGAAATTCTCCGCCATTGTCACTGCGGATAGCCCTCATGGCCTTATGACTCTCATTCCTTAACCTCAAGACAAGATCCCGAACAAAACCGAAAGCCTCATCTTTGAATTCCATGGACACCCACGAATAGCGAGAAAAGTCGTCCATAACTACAAGCACATACCACTTCCCACTGACCGACTGTACCCAAGCAGGACCAACCGTGTCCATATGCAGCAGCTCACCTGGGTAATGTGGCGGAACCGCCGATTTAATCCGAACTAAGCACACCTGCCACCCATGGCTCGCAGTGTGATTAGGCCGAACTAAACCCGGTCGTCCGTTGAGAGTCAAAATGACTCCCGATATTACCTTTTCCCAGAGGAACCGACATCACACACATCCAGCCCTAGATGGAGCCACAACAGTTACATCATCACAGGCAGTTTATAGTAGAAAATAAGTTTAAGTGCTTACAAACCAAATATAGGTAGTCAAATACCTATTCAAATACAAAGCGGAAGCGTTGTTCAAAATAAATCTCACAGCGGAAACATAATACTTTAAGAAGGAGGCTTCAGGCAATAAAGAATGAGGCGAGAAGCACCGAGCCCACCGGTACTGCTCTCCTCCAAGCTAGTGTCCAAAAGACATCATTACCTGCTCAAAAAGTGGGGGCAAACCCTGAGTACTAATTACTCAGTAGGACTTAATGGAAGAGCTTACGGCTAACGCAAAGCTGGCAACTAACAGTTGATCCTTAGCCATTCTTTTTATAGTAATTAAAAGTTAACATGTAATTATCAACATCATCAAGATATTCATCATCATAATATAACTTGCAGGAATGTAAACATACAAATACGAACATGTGGTATTGAAAACAAAACATATTTAGTCATAAATACAATTAGATTGTTACTACGTTGCCCGTGTGTGACCTTGGCATTCTCACACCTGGTGAGCATCAGCGATTAGAATCGATTTTTAATTCTCGGGAATAACTATCTTGCCAGGGGTATATGCTTACTAGCCATCGCGTTCCCACATATAGCCCCAATCTCCACTCGTCCCATCCCAAGTTCGATTCAATCCCGCCATTCCCCCGGGTTTTGCCCTCTCAGGAGCGATACCACGGTCGCACCGGGTCAGCCCTCCTTCGAGTGCAAGCTCCCCCAGGCCTAACTCCCTCCAACAAGAATGGTAGGAACCTGTCTCTGTTCTTCGGATGGCACGAGTAAGACTTTCACCGGTCCATTATCCCGGATAAGCACTCTAGCAATATTATGCCGATCAGCAGGCGAACAGCGAATCGGGCCTTAAACGGCTCGGGCGGAGTCCACCAACCATCCACATCATTTTTCATCATAATATACCCAAATCTCCGCCCGGCCTCAATTTAGTTCCATCACAATCATGTTGAAAGTTTTCCATATACCTTGAAAGCCTTTCCTTTGAAAACACCTATACGACGAGTGACTCCAATTCACTCGTGTCTACTCGCACCTAGCATTTCTAGGCATACTCGTCCTACGTACTCTATTGTCGGTGCTAGGGCCAGGGCGGCCAAGAAGTCTAATGCAATTGTTTTCAAACAACTCCTAATGCGGATGTCTAAACATCATTCAATATCATATTTGCTGGGAATTTATGGTCCTGCCTACCTTCCTCACTAGGGTTAGTAGCTGCTTCCTGAGCGAAGTCAGGCTCCTGCTGCTGGTCTTCCGGCTCCTGATGCAGCTCCTTCTCGTGCTCTTCTACGATCGGTTGGCCCGGCGGATATCCTTCGCTCACGGGATCTATATGCATGACATGGTGCAATCGGAGCAGGTATTAGTGCAATGCTTTGCTTCATGATGTGAGTGCAATGCAAGGAATCATGATTTAGGGGCTAAAGTAATGCATTTCGTGATGAAACTGGTTTAGTATTAAGAAATTGTACAAGTCATCACCTACGGTAACTTAGTTAATCACATATAACAACGTGAGGTGTGTGACGAGGTAACATTGTTTTATGCGAGGCAACCGAAGTTTACTTAAATAAGCATTATGCCTACCATTTTCAAAAATAGGGTCAACCTTACATGCACAGTACCCTATTTCAACAATGAGCTATTTATACCACAGGGAGCACAATAAAAGGTGAAAAACCCCTTTAGAGCATAATTTTCAATATGGTTACCTTTTCCTTATTTCTCTTTATGCTAAAAACACATGCAGGCGTAAAATAGTAATTAAAAGTGAGCACTTAAGTTACCAAAAAAATCACAATGAGCCTATATACCCTAATAACACTGCTGATCAAGTTTGGCAATTTTTGGAGACCATTTAGTCCATATTTCCCAATTATATTGATTTATCAAGCATACATAATATCAGTGGCAAAAAGGTCTTTTCCTGCTCAACCAACATACCCATTCTATAGATTTACCTAAGAGGAGTACAATGCAACAAGTTTTGTATTTTTCTGATTTTTATTTGATTTATTATGGATTTTCAAAGTTTCAGCCGAATTAATAATTATTTAGAGGAAAAACCACAGATCTAGGGTTCTTTTCGTTATTACTGTAAACTACAGGGGCTAGTTTGCGAAATATTCCAAGACTCATACCACTGTTCGCTGGACTTAAACATAAAAACCAGAAGCTGAGGGGCTGGATCTAAAAGTTGCCAGCCCCTTCTTCTACCTCTGGACAGGGAGGGGGCACGGCGCGGCCTCGCGTTCTGGCGGCGTCGCCGGTGCGTGGAGGCAGGGACTTGGAGCCGCGTCGGTCGCGGAACGTGTTCCCGGCGACGGGGTCTCTTTCCCCCAAGGCGGCGTCGCACGGGGAGGCCGGAGCGCGTGAGGAACGCCGGTGAACTGATGGTGTGGCGGTGCACGGCGCTCGGGCCCGCGATGCACGGAATCCGGTCGGGGAAACAAGGAGCGGCGGAGCGGGAGGGCGCGTGAGAGGCGCGGCGAGGTGGGGAGTCCGGCGGTGGAGTCAAGGAGGCGAGGGGAAGCGCCAGGGTGGCCGGCCACGGTGAGCTCGAGCTCGGGCCGATGGTAATGGCGGCGGCGCGTAGGGGCGGGTGCTAGAGACGACGGCGGTGGGCGAAGGCTTAGGGAAAACGTGGCTCGGGGCAGGGCGACGCTGAGGCGC
This sequence comes from Paspalum vaginatum, assembly GCA_030272315.1. Classification (NCBI taxonomy): domain Eukaryota; kingdom Viridiplantae; phylum Streptophyta; class Magnoliopsida; order Poales; family Poaceae; genus Paspalum; species Paspalum vaginatum. The sequence continues at coordinate 22,705,287 of CM059012.1, forward strand.
ACGTCGGGGAGGTGGGAGGAGGGCAGAGTGCGAGCTCGAGGTCGCCGACTATGGCGGCCGCGGCTCTGGAGCGAGCGAGAGCTCGGTCGAGAGAACGGCGGAGAGGACGCAGGATGACTGCGGGCGCGCATGCGGAATAGAAGAGCCGCGCCTTGCTCCTTCCAGACGGCAGGCCGGGGCACGGGCAGGGCGGCGCGTGGACGGGGCGCGGCGCGCTGGCGCCCAGGGCATGGCGCGCTGGCGCCCTTCGCCCGCCGCGTGGGCGCAGGGGAGGGGAGGAGGAAGAAAGGGGCGCGCCGTGGACTCGGTCCATGGACCCGAGGTTGATGACAGGTGGGGCCGCGGGAAGGAACTAAACTTGACTTGTATGGACCGGGTGCACGGGTGGGATGGTCTGGTGGGGCCCACAACTGAAGCCGTCCACGCCCGGTGTCCAAAGCCTGACGGGTGGGTCCCACGCGTCATACACACTAAAGGGAAATAAAACTCGAAAATGGAAAAATGGCTATTTGACAAGGATGACATAGTTCTGAATTTCACATTTTTGAATATCTTAGAGGCCGAATTAGACCAAACTTAAAATATAAAAGTTATTGTAAACTTGATAATCTACAACTTTGTCAAAAGGAGTAATACCAGATTCCAAGTTTAAATATGATTTAAATTGAGTTTAATCTGCTGACCCCAGTTTGACCAACAAAATCTTCCAAATTAAAAATTCTACAAGTCATATGTTTATGCATTTTCATGGTAAATGTTATATACCAATGTTGTTCAGTTGCTCAGGCACTACAACTTTGATATACAAAGTTTTTCAAAATGTTGACTTTTGTTTCACAAAAATTTGAAATCTCTATTTAAATCACATTTGGACAGATTTCTCAATTTTACCGAAAATGACCTAAAACTCTATTCAAACCTTTATGCATGTCATGACACCAAATACCAAAGTTGTTCATTATGAAATTGTCTACAAGTTTGTTATGTATAATTTTGTCAAATTCACAACAGTATTAAAGTTACAGGGCAAATGCAAATGCAGTTGTAGAAAAATCGGTTTTTAACTCGCTTCTAAAGACTTAACCCGCTCATGCCCCTAATATGAAATGTTCATTTAATGATGTAATTTAGCTAATGATTCTAATGTAATACGCTTGAGATGCCTGGGGCATCACAGGTAAGATGTCATCACTTGATTGACAGGTGCATGCGAAGCGGCAACCATCTTGCCCTGACGACACGGGTGGCACACTAAGTCCTTTTCTGGTTTCAAATTGGGCAATCCTCGGATAAGTCCCATCGAGCTCAACCTGGCTAGCAGATCAAAACTCAAATGTCCAAGCCTCCTATGGCACTTCCAAATATTAGCAGAAGGACTAGCAACCAAACACCGAGGAGGGCCAGAAACAGATGCAAGGTCAACCTTACAAACCTGCCCATTGGGCAAAATCCAACAAACAAGGTTTTCCTTAGCATCAAGCACACAAGAAGAACCCTCCTTAAAACAAACCTCAAACCCTTCCTTGAGAAGTTGCGAGACAGAAACCAAATTGAACCCCACTTCGCTTAGGGAAAGCTTGCCAAAAAGATCAACAGAACCAACACCCAACACTTTGCCTTGACCATTATCCCCGAATGTGATGTACTCCTTGGTGCTCACGGGATTGAGGCTGGAGAACCATCTGCGGTGCCCTGTCATGTGCCTAGAGTAGCCGGAGTCCATGATCCATATGTCCTCCAGGCCTCGATCCTGCAAAATTAAGAAAAGCGAGAGTGAGCAAATGGTCCAGCACTGGGGTTAGTGAAACTACTGAACCAGTGCCGAGCCATCTACTCAAAAGTGGGAAAAGCACAGTCAAAGTAAGCATCATGTCTATCTAGGTACCCACGTGAGCTCTCAAACCCTCTACCTCCAAAGCCTTGGTGACGAGGTCCATAGCCGCACTGAATATGACTAGGAGCTCGGCCGGCAAAACGTCTCTCACCACTAGGAGCACGGGCCTGAAAGCCGCCTCCTCTCTCACCACAAACAAAGCGGTCTCTCATCTCACCGCGGTGGGGAGGATCCTGCCGATCACCCTGGTAGAATTGATCCTGGTTCCCCCAGGCTCTCTCCTGCCTCTCAACTCACTTCCTCCTAAAGCAAAACTCCTCCAAGTGGCCATTCCGCTAGCAAAAGTCACAGCGGTAGACAGGCCTCATGGGAGTTGGCTTAGGCTGGGCCTTAGGCTTAGGTGGAGTAGCCTTAGGTGGAACAGGCTTCTGGACTCTCTCCTTGTTCACTGGAGGCTTGAGGATCTCAGTCACTACTCCGTCTAGCTTAGCCTGTGAGGGCTTGGGTGTCCAGAACTGCTTATTTGGGGCAGCCTTGGGAGGCTCATGGTAAACCCCATCAACAGTAGGAATAGGTTGAGGAGGGGCAGTTTTAAGCTGAATTGGGGAACTCTTCTTCTCACCCAAAGTACTGCACTCTCCTAACCCAAGTCCACTCATATCACCCTCAGCTCTCTTGGTGCTCTCTAAGACCATCCTTAGTTGGGGCTCTCTAGCATACATCCAACTGAGCACCTCTCTCAAACGGTTGTTCTCATCAATCAAACTCTGTTTCTCCTCTCTCAGATCCTGCAGAACTAAAGTCTAGGCAGCACAAGTCGGGCAGTCTAGAGAGGGAATAGAGGGAGTAGACTTCTCTAACTTCTTAATGGTTGCATCCCTATCCACCAACATCAACCTCAAAGTGAGACAGTTCTCACAATTGTCAGGGGATGCTGAAAGCACCTCAAGGTTAGCTCTCAACTGCTCAAGCTCACTCTTGAAGATAGGACAGACCTTGTTCGCACCCAAAAGCGTGGGTAGCCCTAAGCTCCTCCAACTCCTTGAGCTGTCCCTCACACCTCACTTTCAGATCAGCTATGTCAACAGCTAGGTGAGGGCACATCTCACACTCAGGCTCATCACTCAAAATAGGCTCATCCAGTTTAGACTGGAGCTTGCCTAACTCTACCTTCAGCCTATCCATCTCCTCTACCTGATGAGCATACTTGCTCTTCTGGTCACAGAGATCTCTCATCAAAGTCTCACAGGTAGGGCACTCAAGCTCACTAGGCTGGGTTGGCACACTCTTCAGCCTCTCTATCTCAGCCAAAGTATCAGCCAACTTGGCTTTCTGCTTCTGTAGCTTCTTGGCTGCCTTCTCCAACATCTTCTCCTGGGCTTTCAACTCACGACTATTTGCCTCCAACATCTCAAGAATTTCAGCTTGCTCAGGAGTTACCTCTTCATCGGAGGAGTCGTTGTTGTTGCCATTTTCGTCCTTGTCCTCAAGCGCCATGGAGCAAAAGGATCTCCGGTGCATCTTGTGCTTGCGTTTGGACTTGGTGGAGACGAAGCAGAGTCCAGCTAGACCGCCTTGGTCCCTCCTCTTGTCCCGCTTAGTAACGATCTCCTCATCGCTTGAGCTTGACGAAGACGAGGAGGAGGAGGACGATCCGCCGCACAGACCACCAAGCTCGGCGAAGAAAGCCTTGTCCCGCTTCTGGTTGTCTTTCTGGGAGCTCTTGAAAGCCTTCCTGAAGTTCTTGTTCTTGCCAGAGCGGTGCTTGGTGTGGTCGCGCTTGCTGTAGTCGTGCTTGCCGGAGTGGTACTTGTTGGAGTCGCGAGAGTGGCGCTTGCCCTTCTTGTAGTAGTCGTTCTGCTTGTTCGGGCGTTCAGCGATGAAGTGGCCGACCTCTCTGCACTCAAAGCATTTGGGCCTCTCGGCCCTCTTCTTGCTCATCCGGTTGTCATTGGTGCGCTGAAAGCGGCTAGACACTAGGCAAAGCTCATCATCTCCAAGTGACGCTAACTACTCCTGTGTAACAGACATAAGAGCAGAAAATGAAAAGTTGTGAAGCTGGGGGTTAGTAGTGGCCTCACTAGAGGGAGAAGCCAAGGCCAGGCTCTTAGAGCTAGTACAAGCGAGAGAATCTCTCAACTTGTAATCCACCTCTGTGGCTTTTAGCTTGCTGTAAAGAGTCTCCACTTCAATTGTGTCATAGGCCTCAGACTCGATAATCGAGTTAACCTTGATCTCCCATACCTTCCTATCTAACGCATACAACAATTTGACAGCCTACTGATGGTCGGTGTATGGGATCCTCTCAGGGCTGGAGTTATTGCACAACTTGTTGATGATCGATTGAAAACGACCAAACAAGTCATCGATGGACTCACCAGGCTTCTAAACGAAATTCTCATATTCGCGCCTATAAGTCTCAACGAGACGCCCCTTGATAGTAGTAGTGCCCTCATGGTGTGCACTCAGCAAGGACCAGATCTGATGGGCAGTCTCGAGGTGGCTCACTTTCTCATAATCAACCGGACCAAGTCCTGAGAAGAGAAAGTTAACAGCTTTGGCATTAGCCTCATGCTGAGGCACAATCGCTGGGGTAGTGCGCTGAGCAACTGGAAGCACCACAAAGTTCGCACTCTGAGTAGTATCCCATATGTCCTAGCCCTGGCTAATCAAGAATGCTCTCATCCTACCCTTCCAGTAGGAGTAGCCATCGGAACCAAGGACCGGAATCTTCCCGGAGTGAGTTATAGTCGCTACTGGTTTCTCACCGGTAAAGGTATGAAGAAACCTAACCGGCTTTGATACCAATTGTAGGACCGAGACGTGCGACTAGAGAGGGGTGAATAAGAGCACTTAAAACTCAAAATCACAATACCCCAAGCAGGTGCTCTGCAAAGCACAAGAGAACAGAACTAGGCACCATCCACTAAATAGATACGTGCCGAGCAGTGCAAGGGTGTCGTCCACTGAAAGGATACGCACCAATGCAAGAAAACTCAAGATCCGACCAAGAATGGCACCGAGGCAACGAACTTTGCAAAAACCACCACACGACACTCACCGCACCGAGGTGCGTCTTATTGACTCACAGCAAGCAAAGAAAATAGTCTTAAAGTGGGGAATGAAACAATCTGAAGTAGAAACACAGAGGAAAAACCAAAGACAGAAAATCACAGCAGCTCGCTGGCAGGACCGGATTGTCCGGTGGAACCGGACTATCCGGTGCCTACTGCCACACTGTTCGGTGGCACGGCCCGGACAGCGCCACTCACCGGACTGTCTAGTGGGCGCTGCCGGACTATCCGGTGGAACCGGATTGTCCAGTGGCCTATACCAGATTGTCCAGTAGAGTTGCAGAAAGGGCGTTTTCAAACCCAAACCTGACCAAACCTTGTCCAAACTTCACGAAATTTTGCACAAGCTATCTGGACCCTATTCCAAAGCTTTTTCCAAAAGAACAACACAAAGTGACCAAGGAATCAGCGGGAATTTCAGATCTCGTGAAGTGGCAATCTTTGGGCAAGAAAGGGGAAAACAGAAAGGAGGCTTGCTCGTGCCAATCCAGCATGATTGAGAGAAACTAAGTCATGATCTCCATGTCCTAGCAAGTCCAAAACATCAGCAAGGGCAGGGATTCAACCTTGGCCAACACAAACACCCAAAAGCCAAGGATTGAACCCAAAAACCAAAGAGGGAGGGGGAGGAGAAGAACAGAAGGTTGCTGCACGAATTTGCTTCGATTAAGTGCCCAAGATGGGTCTAGAGATTCAGCATACAAGCAGAAATTCATCCTAAGCAACCACCCTCACCTTCCCTCATGATTTGGAGGCTAAATCCTACTCTAACCTCCCTAACAATGGAGCTCAAGGCTTGAGGATGAAAATCACAAAGCAAAACCTAATCCTAGCACTGAAGAGCACTCTAATGACCTGCCTTGGACCTATTTATACCCGAGTGCTGTTTAGACAGTTTTGCACTTAGGTCCCTACAACTAGACAAACCCTAAGCACTCAAACGAAAGATTACAGGATATTTCGGGACGGACGACCACAATGAAGTCTTGATCTTCGTAAGTTCCACGCAATCCTCGGATGTTCTCCACGTGGCCAGTAGTCCAATCCGTGATCCGCCCCCGGTTTTGAAGTCAGAAACCGGGAAACATTAGCATGTCCCCGCCTGGGCCGGATCTGGCCCATCTTCTTTATCTTGGCGAGTTGTTGCCCAACTCACCAATGCTTGGGTAGCTTGGGTGGCGGTTTTGAGCTGAAGCCGCCAAAGCCTCCCTCGCACGCCTTCGAGCCACGCATTCAGGTTGGAGCACCGCGGTGGCGCCCAGCATCCCCTGTCCATCGGGGCAGCCTCGCAGTCCTTCGGAGGACTAACTACTACCGTCGCTGTGCCGCTCCTCCATGTACCGAACCCCCATGGCCGACAGACGCCGAGCATGCCTCCAATCCTTCGGAGGACTTTCCTCTACCTCCAGTCCATCGGAGGGCCTCCTGTCCATCGGAGGTCTTGTGCCCAAGTCCTTCTGGGTCTTGCTACTGTTGACAATCACTCATCACTCCAGAGGCAATGGAGCCGGTCCATTGGCTCTCAGTTTCCTTTGATGAGTCTATGCCTTGCACAACCCCTACTTTTAAGCTTTTAGGTGATGATGAAGAACCCATCTTTGAAGATGAGGAAGTTTAGATAGATGCTGGTGATACAGGAGCCACTGCATCAGCTACAGCTCCTGCCCTCTCTGCTACGAGATCTGAAGAAGAAGGAGGACCCTTGCCAATAGCTTCCTCCTCACTCCATTGACTGCAAGCTCGAGTAGAGGCTTGCCCCGTTGAGGACGCAGGGAAGGTGACCTCTGAGATTGTTCCATCTCAGCAAGTCCAGCGGGATCAATCTCCACATGGGATCATTGGTGATTTGCATGCGAGGACCTTGAGGTCCCATACAGGTTCTATCGCTTTCTTTGATCATGCTGCATTTGTTGTCTCCTTTGAGCCCAAGGATGTTGGACACGCTCTTTCTAACGGTAATTGGTTAATGCCATGCATAAGGAGTTAGAAAACTTTGAGAGGAATGAGGTTAGGGTTTTGGTAGAGCCACCGCCACATTGCAATCCTATTGGTACAAAATGGGTTTTCAAAACTAAGCAAGGGGAGGATGGCATTCTTGTGCAGAACAAGGCTAGACTTGTGGCTAAGGGTTTTTGTCAAAAAGAGGGGATAGACTATGAGGAAACGTTTGCTCCAATTGCATGCTTGGAAGCTATACATATTCTCTTAGCCTTTGTAGCTTCCATGGGTTTTAAGCTTTTTCAAATGGATGTGAAGTCTGCTTTTCTAAATGGTTTCATTCAAGAAAAAGTTTATGTCAAGCAACCCCCTGGATTTGAAAATACTAAACACCCTAACCATGTTTACCAATTGCAAAAAGCCTTGTATGGTTTGAAACAAGCCCCTAGAGCCTGGTATGAGAGATTGAAAACCTTTTTGCTAAACCAGAGTTTCAAAATGGGGAGTGTGGATAAGACCTTGTTTCTCCTCAAGCATGGTAGTGATATTCTTATTGTCCAGATATACATGGATGATATCATCTTTGGTGGCTCGTCTCACTCTCTTGTTACCAAGTTTTCTGAGCAGATGTCGCAGGACTTTGAGATGAGCATGATAGGAGAGTTGCAGTTTTTCCTTGGACTGCAAATCAAGCAAGGGTGTGAAGGGACCTTCATGTTAACACAAACGGCACCTGATGCAGATGAAGAAGGGGAGGTGGTGGACCAAAGAGAGTACTGAGGGATGATCGGCTCACTTATGTACCTGACGGCGACTAGACCGGACATTCAGTTCGCATTTTGCCTTTGTGCACGATGCCAAGCCTCACCGAGGACATCACACCGTCAAGCGGTGAAGCGCATCTTCAGGTACTTGAAATACACTCCTGAGCTTGGTCTTTGGTTCTCTTCAGCTTCGACGCTCTCTCTCAAAGGGTATTCGGATGCTGACTTTGTGGGTTGTCGGCTGGAGCACAAGTCTAATTCCGGCACCTAGTAGTTTCTTGGTTCTTCTCTTGTCTCTTGGTCCTCACGCAAGCAATCTAGCGTAGCCACTTCCACCATAGAAGCCAAATACGTTGCTGCTGCTAGTTGCTGCTCCCAGTTGCTTTGGATGAAGTCCACCTTGAGTGACTTTGGTTTGAGTGAAGATCCCTCTCCTAGTAGACTCCACTTCTGCTATTTCTGTAGCTAGGAACCCCGTCTTGCACTCCAGAACCAAGCATATAGACATGATGTTTCACTTTCTGAGAGATCATTATGAGAAGGAAGATATAGACTTGATCCATGTGGAGACCGAGAACCAGTTGGCCGATATATGCACTAAGCCCTTAAAGCTTAAAGTGTTTGCTCGCTTGTGTGGGGAGCTTGGTGTTTGTCACCCCTTTTTGGTTGGGGTAACTTTGTTGTAGTTTAGGGTTTTGTTTTGCATTTTCTTTGCTTTTCTTTGTTTTATTTGCATTTTGTATCATATCATGCATTGCATTGTATCATATGCATTTTTACTTCACTAGCACTAGAGCTCTTTTGGAATGATAAGTTAGTACTTGCTTGTGCTAGATTGTACACTTGCTTGCTTGATCATGGTTGGCTAAGCTCTTTGAATCTATCTAATATCATTTGTGAGCTAAGTCATTTTTGCTTCTTGAAAATCAAAAACCATGATCACCACTTGACTTGGCTACCTAGCATGTGTAGGAATGTTGAAGGCTATGCTATCTTCTAATGCTTGGATATGCTAGTCATATGCCTTTGTTAAGATTATGCCTAAGCATTTTTGACACATTGCCTAAACCTGAAATCTGAATTAAAACTGTGCACTTGGTGTGTCTTATGAGCTGAATTGAAAAGATCCAGGTGGGTTCGCTTATCACACTGTTCTAGTTTGTGATAGCTTGCCTTTGCACTTTGGCATAAACTTGGACTAGACTATGTATGACCAAAACCTTATCTTAAGCTTCTGATGGTTTTCTAAACCTAGGCTTAGCATTGGTTGGTAAGAAGTGGCAAAGACAAGTGAATAACCCTTGGCACATGATCTGATTTGCTAGAACTGACAAATTGCTAAATTTGAAATCTGCAAGTCTATAAATTGCTAGTATCTTGCTATTCATGCCTATCTTGCTAGATGATATTCATGTTGGTGATGCTTTCTTTTCCACAACCCTGAAAAACATGCTCCTGATCTGTATAAGATAGATTCAATTGAGCTTGTTTGCATGCTTCCTTGCCCTCACTTGCTCTGTATGCTAGAACTCGTATTTACTAGCTTTTCATCTCTGCTGAGCTCTTCATGGTACACTTCCTGCATCTCATGGCATATTTTGAGGGGGAGTTGTCTAGTTCAGGGGGAGTCAGATTCTATGAACCCTTGATCTGTCCATTGTCAACAACGGGGAGAGATGTTGACTCATGGGAGAGATTGTTGCTCCTAGGGGGAGTTCATGGACCAAGGGGGAGAATTCTGGAGAGACCTTGTTGAGGGGGAGCTGTGCATTTAGGTAGTTTGAGCTTTTAGCATGCTCTTGCATCAGTGCGTTGAGCCTTTTGGCTCTTTCTGGAGGAGCCGATGCTTTGCTTAAGCATGACTGTGTTGAGCCGGTTTGCCTCTTTCTTGAGGGGTCATGCTTTAGTTTGTTTGACTACGTTGAACGGTTTCCTTTGTCTTAGGGGGTCGATCTTTGGTTTTGTTTTTGTTGCCTCAATTTTCCCTTCTTTGCTTGTGTTTGGCTTTTGGGCATTTTCAGCAACTTTCTTCTTTTCTTCTTTCTTTTCGGTTTTACACTTGTTTTTTCTTGTCTTTGCTCTATTTCAGGTTGCAGGTAGAAGGTGTTGACAATGCCCTCATCGAGGGGGAGATTGAGATCCAATGGACCGACTCCATTGCCTTTGGAGTGATGACTGATTGTCAACAGAAGCCAAAGACACAGAAGGACTTAGGCACAAGACCTCCGATGGACAGGAGGCCCTCCGATGGACTCGAGGTAGATGGGAGTCCTTTGAAGGACAGGAGGCATACTCGACGTCGGTCGGCCATGGGAGTTTGGTATACGGAGGAGCGGCATGGCGCTAGCAGGAGTAAGACCTCCGAAGGACCGTGAGGCGACCCCGATGGACTGGTGATGCTGGGTGCCACCGCGGAGCTCCAACCCGAATACATGGCATGAGGACGGTTAAGGGCATTGGTGGATTCACTCAAATCCGCCACCCTACCACCAAGTTACCAGATGTGGCAAGCTACATGAAGATCGATCTACTACATGAAGCATAGGTGCATAAACATATCAATAGACACGCAAAGGTAAAGATGGATCTCGCACCAAGCTAATTCTCATTGTGAGATTCATCGAGGTAGCTAATGGATCTCGTGACAAGCTAGGGTTGACATGAGATTCATCAGGATAACTAGCGAACTGTGCCATAAAAAATGCTTTAGTACACAGTTCACCATGTGGCTCACACCGTAATGCCCTAATAGATCTAAGAACCATTAGAGCAGCATGACGATTACCTTGAAAACCCTAGTTGCTAGGGGTGACGATGTGCCGATTGAAGTTGGAGACACGAGCTATTGGAAGCGTAATGTTGTCAATTTTATTACGTAGGTATGGGTACGTATATATAGTCTGGAGACTTGGACGTCAAGTCCAATTCTAGGTAGCACAAACCTAACTTTAACTAGGCTAACTTCTAATTCGACTAAAACAAGAAATAAATGATGCATGGCCGACAGGCCCCACAACATCGCACCTTTCCTGGGCGACCAAACTTATCCCACCAGCCGATCTTCTTGACCCGCAGATCAGCTCTGCTCAGGCCATTAGCTAGCTCGGCCCAAAATATCAATTGACCAAATTTTGGCGATAACAACACGACTGGGTGATAAGACGACGATGCGAAAGCCCTCGGATGGACTGGAGGCGGCTTCGATGGACTGGAGGTGGGTCACAGCCTGGAGCTCCAACCTGAGTGCATGGCGCGAAGGCATTTCAAGGAGACTTTGGTGGTTTCAACTCAAAACCACCACCCAAGCTATCCAAGCCTTGGTGAGTTGGGCCACGACTCGCAAGATAGAAGAGATGGGCCAAATCTAGCTCAGGTGGAGACTTTCGAAAGTCTCACAGTTTCTGACTTCAAAACCGAGGGCGGATCACAGATTGGACTACTGGCCACATGGAGAACATCGGAGGATTTCTTGAAACTTACGAAGATCAAGACTTCATCGTAGTCGTCTGTCCCTAAACATCTTGTATTTCTTTGGTTTAGCGCCTCAGGGCATTTCTAGTGTTAGGGGTCTCTATGTAAAATAGCCAAAACTAAGTCTAGGTATAAATAGGTTAAGGGCTGGTCATTAGAACCCCTCTTCACTACTAGGGTTTGTGTCTTGTGTGTGATTTTTGTCCTTAAGCGTAAAGCTCAAAGTTTAAAGAGGTTAGAGTAGGATTTAGCCTCCAAATCTTGAGGGAAGCTGAGGGTGGTTGCTTGGGACAAAATCCTTTGTTGTAATCTGATCTAAGACCTCTTTTGAGGCTTCTAATCGAAGTGATTTTGGCTGCAAGCTTGTGTGCCTTGTTCCTTTCCTTTCCCTTTGTTTTTTGACTTCAATCCTTGGCTTTTCGGGTGTTTCCTTTGGCCAAGCTTGAATCGCTTTCTATTGCTAGTGTTTTGGACTTGCTAGAACATAGAGATTATGTCTTTGAACATCTTAATCCTGCAGGATTGCAATGAGCAAGTCATTCTTGACTTTCCCCTTCTTGCCTAAGTATTCACCTCTTCACGAGATCTGAAATTTCCACTAATCATGTGATCTTTTCGGTAGATCTTTTTGAAAAGCTTTGTAATGGTGATAGTATAACTTGTGCAGAATCTCATGAAGATTGGAGAAGGTTTGGTTAAGATTTGGGTTTGGGAGCTCAAGAACCGGGCTGGCTTTCTGTTGTCCTGTTTTCCAGTAGTTTCTGTCCATCTTCAAGCCTTGGTCGTGTGGGAGTCATATGCCCTCGGGTGCCCTATGATGACTGGTTGTGCCATCTTGATAGGTGGGCTGAGTGGTTTGGCCCCCGGCCCAAGGAAGCAGATGGTGCGGCCTTCAAGATGGCCCATATCCGGCGTGTAATCCTACAAATTTATCGGCAGGTGGCTCTCTAGTGGAGTGCTTTCTAACCCTAGCTCCTCAGCCTATATAAGGGGGGCTAGGGATCACGAGAAAGCTCTCTCAATCTCTCACATATCTAGTAATACAATCCACAAACCCCATACAAGACGTAGGGTATTACGCGACCAAGTGGCCCAAACCTATCAGATCGTCGTGTTCCTCCGTGCTATACATCATTCACAATCTGATCTCAAAACCATCACAGGACCTACCCTATGGTGGGCTGCTGGGACTAAACTCCCACCGCTGGCAAGCTAGGTAGGGGCTGGTGAGCAGGATCCACAGACCATGATGGAAATCAATTTCCACATCTCGATCAAGTCTCAGCTAGGGGAGATCTTCTCCTTTGGTGCCTTCACCTCCGTTGTCAACAAGCATGGCAACGAGCACCTTCTTGGCAGGCTGCCGACTCCCATGGCACCACATGTCTCTGCCTCACCAATCTATCCTCTAGCAGATGCAGGGCGGATCCAATCTACCACTGAGGGCAATTTAGCCTCAGGTCCCTTGGATCCACTTCAGCAACCGCCAAGGCTGATGAGGACACCACTCCTATGATTATGCAAGGACCTATTACAAAAGCACATGCAAGACAATTGAACCAACATGTGAGCTCATTCCTAAGTTTTCGTACATATACTTGTGAGGATGGTATGCTAACTAATGTCATTGTTGATTATATAGTACTTAGGAACTTAGGAGAGGACCACGAAGGCCTTGGAGATCAGCTCGGACTAGGAGGTGGGCAAGAAGTTTGTCCAAGTCAAGTTGGAGGCCCAATTCTACTCGGAGTCGACTTCCTCGGTGTCCAGGACCAATCATTAGTAAAATCATCGTCCAGGCCACAAAGGGACTCCGATTTTGACAATCCACATATACTTGGAAAGCTAAGACGATAAACTTTCTAATGCCACAGGTTACAGGTCATTTAGAGTTCAGAATCATTGGGCATTCACGTCGCAAGTCAGTGGACAAAATCTGTCCTGGGGCTGTTTCACTCTTTTTGGGTTGCTGTCCCATGTATCGTCTTGGAGTCCATCGTGGATGTGTCTAGGCATTATTGGTCATCATAAACTCTATGTAAACAGTAGCTGCCACACAAGTTATGGTTTGTGTTTCGCTTAGATTATTTTGTCGCGAACAGTTTCGCCATCATCAGTTTGTGAAACCCCAACTTTGTGAGCACAAGTTAATTCTTGATTGCGTTCTTCCTCGTTCTTGCAGGTGTTCTCTCGGTTGCATTGCATGAACGATAGCCTTCTTGGCGAGGTAGATTGCACGTGTCACGCGGTAGATAACCATTGGAGTTGTTGTGTAGTGACAACAAGGATTCGAACCTTTGGTGCGGCGATAGCCCCCATCCAAGCAGGGCACTCGTCAAGTACCGCCGCTATGATCCCAACTTTGACGACCTGCTGTTCAATGAGTACGATGGAATCAAGGCTTTCTCCACCAGGATTAGGGTGGTCTCATGGCCCTCCACTTTCAAGCTGGTCAACATCGACAAATACCATCCCAAGGAGAACCCAGAGGAGTGGGCTCAACTCTACCATCTTGGAGTCAAGGCTGCGCACGATGATTCTGACGTGGCACTGGCCTACATCCCCATCATGCTGGGACCTCAAGCCTTGCACTGGCTCCAAAATCTCCCAGCTAGCTCCAACTCTAGCTGGCCCCAGTTCTGCGAGAAGTTCATCGTGAACTTCCGTGGTACTTACCACCAGTCGGCAACCGTGCGGGATCTCGCATGCGTATGTCAGGGGCATAACGAGACGCTTAAGGAGTACATCCAATGCTTCTTCGAGCTCCAGAACTAGGTGGCAGACGTACCCTACCAGACCATCATCAACACCTTCAAGGAAGGCCTCCTAAAATGAGCGGCTCTTGGAGAAGCTCGCGAGGAAGCTCCCTAGCAGCATTGAGTCCCTCTTCAACATCGCCAACAAGTATGCCGATGCCCATGAAGAGATCCATGACATCCTCTCGCGTAACAAGGGAGGTCACCAACCAAGGTGGAACATTGAGGATCGCCGCGATATGTGCCGCGATAACGATGACCAATACGACCAGCGCCGGGGCAGTGACGACCGGCGCGACTGGGGCCATTATGGCAACAGGCGGCCCTAGAAGCATGGGCCAGACAACACCGTCAACGCTATTGGCTACTTCGGCAAGCGACCACAACAGACTAAGGAAGATAGCCTCGACAAACCCTGCTGGGTCCACTCCAGGATGGGGCACACGTACCACAATTGCCGGGGCCTTCAGTTCCTACTTCGGCAAGGCACCCTTCCCCCCAAGAAGGAAGACGGACCAGATGACAAGGACGACAGCAAGCAGCCGGGCAACAAGGACCCAGAGGACTGGGACCCGGGCACAGGAAATGGCTTCCCCTGTCATCAACAACATGGTGGCCGTTATCTATGGTGGGCACAGCTCGAAAGAAAGCAAGCGCAAGTAGAAGCTAGTCAGCAGGCATGTACTGACCGCGCAGACAGCCACTCTGAACCTTGTACTTGTAGTCTGAGCAAGTAATCATCTTTAGCAAGGATGACCACTGGTGCTGACTTCAACGAGCCATGCCATTACCCTCTCGTTGTCAGCCCAATCGTGTGCTCATTCCCTCCTACACAAGGTGCTGATCGACAGAGGAAGCGGCCTCAACATCCTATTCGAGAAGGCCCTCCTCTCACTGGGGCTTCAGGTGTACAGGACTGGGAGGAGTCAGACATGCTGTTCTATGGCAATAGTGCCCGGGCGGGTTACTCGACCACTCGGGCAGATCACCCTGCCCGTCACTTTTAGGCGACAAGAACAATTGGAGGAATGAGTACATCTAATTCAAGGTGGCTCGCATCGACTCCTCTTACAATGCCATCCTTGGAAGACCGGTGCTTGCCAAGTTCATGGCAATTCCCCACCACTCATACCTTGTGCTTAAAATGCTGGGTCCCCATGGCATCCTCTCTATCCGAGGAGATTTCAAGATTTCCCATGAGATATGCCTGGCGTTCCTAGGGAGCTAGCCAGGACACAAGTTGAAGATCAACCCGGGTGCTAAACCCGTCAAGCAGAAGCCGCTGCCGTTTCTCCAATGAAAAGAAGGAGGCCATAAGGGCAGAGGTGGCTCAGCTGATAGTAGCCGGCTTTATTAGAGAAGTATTCCACCCTGATTGGGTAGCAAATCCTGTACTTGTAATGAAAAAGAATAAAAAAGAGTGCAAGGATGTGCGTTGATTATACTGAGCTTAACAAGCATTGCTCGAAGGATCCCTTCGGGCTACCTAGGATAGATCAGGTCAGTAGATTCTACAGCGGGCTGTGACCTAGCTCTCTTTCCTAGATTGTTACTAAGGCTACCACCAGATCGCCTTGGCTCCAGAAGACCAAGAGAAAACATCCTTCATCACACCCTCCCAACTAGGGACTCAGTTTCCCTTTTAGGGACTTAGTTTTGCCTCTATGCTTCCCAATTAGGGGATGGTGCAAAGGCATTTCCCCCCACCTCCTGGGAAGCTACTTCGGACAGCTATGCAAACAAAAGCAGTAGAAGTCAGAAATTTGATCTAATCTACAAATCCAAGGCAACAAAACAAGAATGAAACCTATGATGGAAGTTGGACCCTGGATCTCACTATTCTAACAAGTGGTTTCACCCGGTTGCCTAGTGCATGAAGAGGAGGACTCGGGCCCCTTGCCCATCGCATCGGACCTCTCAATTGTTTGGTGCTTCCGGGTGCGGAGAGTCTCATCGTCAGAAGGCTCATTCTCTTCACCGACAGTATCAGCTATCCGCAACGTTTTGTGGGCTGTGGAGGCACTCTGTTTTTTGAGCAGCTTGATGAGTCACCCGGCGATCTGTTTCTGAAGCAGTGATTTCCTCAGTCGTCACCGGCTCTTTTCAACTGGATCCTCATCTACAACTTCAGTTTAGAAATTTGACGACATATCTCTAGCTGCGAGGCCATCAAGATCCGGACCAACATACTTAGTGTCAGGTGTTCTCTTCACTCTAATGGGAGCCTCGCCTAGGGTATGGATGTTCAGGAGAAGAATTTAAAGCAGATACCCTGCAGTGATAGGCAGTGGTGAGATCATATTTTTCAAGTCCTGCTACAGCAACTAAATTGTAGACAGCTAGAAGAAGTTCAACATTCCATACCTGGTCCAGAGGGTTATACATTGAAAACCAACGGGGAGGCACCATGATTTGTAATTTTTCTGAAAAAGAAAGTCTTAATTTGGCCCATGATCTCTGCCTGAGTGACCACCCGGTTAATTTCACGAGTGGGATCATCCAGTCCAGAGTAGAAGCAAGCAGGATGAACTCTGTCCTTCAGTGGCTGAATACTAGGTGCACAAAATCTATTGCCACAGGCATGGCCGTGAGGCCCCTATTCTTCAGATCGGCAATCTTCTCCAACAATGCTGTGACGTCCTCCATTTCATCGTCCTGGTACCCCCTCCTGCCAACTATCTCCACCTAGTGGAATACAACCAGAATTGGTAGGGACAGAGTTCTCTGAATTCTCCATAAGGAACCACTTATCAGTCCAGAATATGTTGGATGACAGCAGGGGCAAGTCTAGGTAACGTAACCTCATGCTATCACGCATTTGGAATCCAGCTCCTCCAATGTATATACCCTGCCCATCCTTGCTACTGGCATTTATAGAAATATATGTACCACTAGAGATTGAAATGCGGAGGAATCCCTAAGAAGGCCTCACAAACATGGACAAAGATTGATAACTGAATAATGGAATTGTGATTCAGATTTGGCAGTTCCAACTTGTAGTAGTGAAGTAATCCCCTCAAAAACAAGCATATTGGAAGCCCAAGACCGCAGGTAGAAATACTAGCCTAAACACGGGTGTGAAATGGGGAAGAACCTCAGGGTACAGATGCCCGATCTGTGTCTTCCACATATTGGCGGTCTTCTCCGAGAGCAGCCCTAGCTTCTGGAGGTCCTCCAGGTGGAAGTCCTCGATAGTAGTCATGGTCCAGGATGAGCTTTGGATCCAGAGGCTGTAACATCCCGAATTTTAGCCTCAGAAAATTTCTTCTAAAAATCCCTCCCTAATTCAAAATCAACTTTCCGAAAATCTTGGATGCTTGTTTTAAATGTGTTAATATGAGCTCAACAATATTTCTAGAAATTCTCCAAATTACACCAAATTGTTCCTTTCCCAAAAAGTCCAGTTAGCCCAAATTATTCCCCACCCAAAATTTCGAATCCAAAACCCCAAAATCCAAGTTCAAAATCCCAAAAACCAATTCCAGAAAACAAAAAGGGGAAACCCCATTCGGCCCACCCCCAACCCCCTCCTCCCGCTGGCCCAACTCCCCTGCCGTGGCCGAAGCCGCCTCTCTCCTCCCCCCTGGGCCGTCGCCTACCCCCCTGGCCCTGATCACCACCGCGGCCCGACGCTCTCCCCCGGCCTCCTCTCTCTGCCAAGCGGGCCTGCGCCCCCCTCTCACTGCCCTAGCGGGCCCCGCTCGCCAGCCCCTTTCTTCCACCTCCGTCTGGTTCCTGCTCCATGCGACCCGGACCCTGCCGCATCGCCGCGACGCAGCGCCCAAACCCTGGCCGCATTGCACCAAACCCTGGCCTCCTAAGACCCTGTCGCGTCGCACCACCATTTGTCGACGTGCTGGCCTCGCCCTGCCCCATCCTCGCAATGCCACTGCCACGCCAAGTCCCTGACCGCCTCTGGCTATAAAAAGCCTCGCCCCCACCGCTCGTCACTCTCACTCCACCGCACCCGGGCTGACTGCTCCGCAAGCTCTTGCGTCGCCGAGTTAGTAGCCCCGAGTGTTGGATTCCACCGCCAACACACCCCTCCTCCACGTGCGCCATTGCGCCATCACCGCCGCGAGCCCTATCCACCACCAAATACTCCCTCCGTGGCCCACCTAGATTCGATTACTCCCTACCTGAGCTCCACCCTACTAGCTGCCACACCCACAACCCCTCCCCATCCCCTATTCCCCACCACAGAACCGCCGCGGCGCTCGCCGGCCTCGCCGACGACGCGCGTCCGCGCCACCGCTCAGTGGCAACCCCACCTCCGACCTCCAATCCACCCACCCAACGCCGCCACCGTGTTTGCTACCCTTCGTTGTTGCTCGCCCCAGTATCCTAGCCACTGGGTCCGCCGCTGGCGGTAAGAACTGGCGGCGAGCTCCATCGGGCCGGAGTGAACCGGTTCGACCAGACCCAGCCGAACCAAGCGTCGTTCCCTACCACCGACGCCGTCTCTCCCCTCCATCACCGCCACATGGGCCTCGACTATACGGCGTTAGCCGCGCCGGCCCTCTCCCCCCCTAACTGGGCCGGCCCACTTAACCCACTCGTGCACAGCGCGCGTGTGTGGACCGCAAGCAGGCCGCGCCACGTGTGCGTCTCGCACGTGGGCCGTGCAGGCTGCACTGGGCTGAATCCCACCCCGGCGCAAGTTGTGTCACCCGCAGGCCAAATCAATAAGTTTGCAGAAATAAAAGTTCATATCCACCCCCTAAACTTCCTAGAAAGTCTTTTGCTACCCCCTAAACCCTATATACCCCCTACCTCCCCCGTTCCAACTCCGATTTAGGTGATTCGTTCGCCTAAATTCATCTAAAATCAAGCTCTACCTACCCATACACTCTACATAATCTTTTGTCCTAGTCAGAAGCTGCCGCGATGCCACCTATGACGCCGTCCTATCACCTAGTTAGTGCTTCGCACCGGTCACACAAACATTGTGAGCCTGGTGATCGATGCCGTTGATCTCCTATTCCACATAAATCCTAAAGATCCCTGTCTTGGCCTGTCCGAGCCCTGAATTCGGATAATGACGATACCGAAAATCATCTAAAAATCATCGCTCATTCCATCATTCGACACAAGACCTTTCCCCTCCACCATCACCATGCGACCACCATCCCGCAAATTCCGTTTCCGCCTTGGCCGTCCCGGCCTACTGCCTTTACGTTTTCGTAATGACCGTTACCTTGCATGCCAACGCAGCCATCAACACACTCCACCCGAACCAGCATCCATGGTAAGCTCCAACCATCCAAATAAACACTAGACGCCCCTGCCACTTCCGCCACACCTAAAAATCAATTGTTTGAGCTTATCTTATATCCTCGATTGGTGTGTTTTCATTGTTTGTGCACTAGGCTTTACCGGAGAGTCAAGTTCGGCCTGCCCTTCATGATGTACTACGCGATGGTCTGCGCCCAATATGTCCAGCAGCTGTTATATCAACCGCCTCAACAAAGTGGAAGGCAAGCCCACTGGAATCCCCACTTGATGCTATAAATTTCCTATGTCTTGCAAACACAACCCTTGGCCAGTTAACCACATAAAAACTTGTATGTTTTGCTTGCTAAGGTAACCCAGCAAAATATACAGCCACCTATGCCTATTTTAGATATAGCGCGCATATGTGGGATCGCTCATTCAATTATCTATCTTAATCTTTATGTTATGTTGGATTATGGACGTGGAATATGATGGGTATGGGAGAGTGGATGTGTGTGTCAGTTTCGAAATAAAATGGGGAAGAAGCCTAGCAATCGACCTTGTCGGAATACAGCTACGCGCCGAAATAGCCATAAGGGCAGGGTAAGAACGGGTAACTTAGCGACTCGCGGTTACCCCATGTCTCGGTATTCGTGGAGAAGACCGGGTAGATGGTTGCTCGCGGTGTCGAGCATTGGAAAGTGGGAATGGTTCTACCTGAGATCTACCGTAAGGACCGATATGATTTTCATCTTGCCTAACTCTTTTTGTACAACCACTCGCTCTGTATGAGGCATTGGCCAGGCCTGAGCCGGAGTGGATAGCCTAGTAGCTTCTGTGTTGGCACACAAGGGACTAGGGAATGGGTGGGTGTCAATGGAAGTACCGCGGGGTACTGGAGTGACTCGGATGTCCGAACCTCTAAAGTTCTGCTAGGTGATGAAACAAAGGCAATGGCTTGGTTTGGAATTCAGGCAGTTACGACGGTTACGAGCCGCTGAGTCCAACTTGTGGGAATTAGTACAACCTCTGATCAGAGTAAAACCTATTCGAATAGTCCATGTCCACTGGTATGGATGAGTTATGGCTTGGTTCTTCAGTTAGCAGTTTGATCGGAAAGTCAGAAAGGATAAAACTTGACAACTATCTCAAACCCTGCATACAAACTACTTTTATGCAAAACCTCCCCTGAACTCTAGATATCTCTATGCATATAGTGTTAGCCTTCCCCAAAATTCCTATGGAGGAAGGTGGGCTGCCGAGTACGTATGTCCTCACCCGTGCTTTGTTGTTGTTTTTCTCAATGCTATGGACATATATTGGTCCGAGAACGAGTAAGGGTTACGACCTGCTTCCCAACTATGGCGTGAGGAAGATGGGCCTACGTTTTATATTCCGCTACTTAGATTTTTCAGGGCTGCGCCCCTTGCTGTCCGACCCATTTAGGGCGGATCTATATCACTCTGATATAAGAATGTGATTACCAAACCCTGTGATGGTAATAAAGCACATTTTAGTCCCATGATGGAAACTAGGGCGCTTCAGAGGCTCTCCCTCCATCTTGTGTTCCTCTTTTGCGCCATCTCTTCAACGCTGCAATGGATCACTTTTGACTTCAAGTGTCACCAGCAGTCCAGCAAAATGGGGGGGGGGGTTCACTTGTGGAAATGAGCGGCAGTGACGGCCAAACCCTAGCAATTTGCGGGAAGAAGATGAGCGCGGTGTGAACTTCAACCGACGTCGTCATATTTAACAAGCCATGCTGTCACTTCTAACAGAACGGGCACCCAGAAACCTGTGGTCTACGACATTGATTAATGGCGCGATACGATGCGCCTGAGCATGCCACTTGGATGGAATACCACTCAGCTCTCCTAACTGAGTATTCCGGGGGCTGGATGACAGGGATGCTGAATGGGACCTATTCCTCAAGCACTCGGCTGGTTCAAAACCAGGGTCAATTATTTAGCCTTTTGGGGTAGCACTCAGCTTTTCTAACAAGTGCTCAAAACCACCTGGGGTTTTCACATCACTTCATTATATGCACTCGGCTCTCCTAACTTGGTGGAAGTCGGCATTGACACAAAGCGTGTCAACAGCGGCGTACAAGAGCAATACATTGTCTGGCATTATTTAAAAGGAGACACGTCAAACAGAGAACTTCAACTTTATTCATGGATTGAAGGGAGTTCAAGATACAACAAATCAATCATTGTGCGTAGTTGCAACAAAGAGAACTGTGGCTACTCGAACCACCCTTTATATTGGCAGCAGAAAAGATTGGCACCCTTCTCGTGGCCTACATTTGCACACTCGAAGGGAGGTGGCATCTATGCATGCCATCTTCTACATCACTGCCCAAGATCATCGACATATCTAGGGAGAGAGCCCCGACAACCTCAAGGGATGCAGAAAATGATGGCCAACTCTAACTTGCATGTAAGGGAGGTCTCTATCTCCTTGACCCACTTGAGTTTGAATGTAGCAGCATGGCAGCAGGGAAGTTCCCAACCACCAAGCAGGAAGCACTGCATTTTGGTGGTGATGCAGCTAGATCCATGATCAGTCACCTCCAAGATGCGTTGAGGCAAACTGGTCACAGATCTAGGCTTCACCAACACCAGTGGTTACAAGAGATCTCCTTAGAAGCCTCTCATAACCAGATCGAGAATTAGGTTATACCTAATTATGGTGGGGATTTAGAAGAATCTCATAACCAGAAGGAATTTCAGTGCTACAGAATACTATGGCTATCTAAAGAAAGGCTTTCGCTACTGTGGAACTCATTGTGATGTTCATCCTATTCGACGAGGAGCAAGAGGCACTAGGGATATCTATTTAAAGGCGGCCAATATAGACAAGTGGTAGACAAGCAGTCATAATGGTGCCCTCAGTCAATGCTTTTAAGTGCCAATACAACTGTTGCTGCCCAAGGCCTGGCAAAAGGGAGTCGTCAGTATTGGACCAGGTACCGGGCACAAGAATCCAATGACTGATCCAGGTTCACGGGTATACAGTTTACATATGAGGCCAAAGGCGGAGCAATAATTGAAGACAGAGACGATATTACAGCATCTTCTCCAGCCTCGGGGGTTCGGGTGGCCTCCATATTTTTGAAGCAACACAGCAGGGTGACAGGTGGTGATGCACTCAGCGGCGGTGCAGCAGAAGCATTCAAGCACTCGGTAAAGGTGCACTCGGCTATGGATGTCTGCCGGCATATTGATTAACACTCTAAACAAGCTCCAAGATGCATTATCATACTTCTTGAATATTGGGGGTTGCGGGAGTGTTAAGGAGAAGGCTTTCCATAAATTTTTTCAAGGTAATTTCTTGAAGGTGGAGTTCAAATTTTCAAGTTGATTGTTACTCAAGTCAACTAGAAACTTGGGCTACTCCATATGGAGTCCATCTTGCAATTGCCTCCATGCTTCGGATGGTGGGATGGACTCCATGGTAACCTTCAAGACGATTCCTGCGAAATCATCATGAAGCTCAGGGGCTTGTGGGAGTCATATGCCATCGGGTGCCCTATGACGACTGGTTGTGCCATCCTGATGGGTGGGCCGAGTGCTTTGACCCCCGGCCCTAGGAAGCAGCTGGCGTGGCCTTCAAGCAAGCCACTCGGATCGCTTTAGATGATGTTTGTTAGGATCTTATCCTATATATCCTGGCATGTAGTCCTACGAGTTTATCGACAGGCGGCTCTCTAGGGGCGCGCTTTGTAACCCTAGCTCCTCGGCCTATACAAGGGGAGCTAGGGATCATGGGAAAGCTCTCTCAATCTCTCACATATCCAATGATACAATCCACAAACCCCATACAGGACTTAGGGTATTACGCGACCAAGGCCCCAACCTGTCAGATCGTCGTTCCTGCATGCTGTACACCATCCACGATCTCCTCACTACCATAACCGATCTCAAAACCATTGGAGGACCTACCCTATAGTGGGCTGCTGGGAGTAAACTCCCATTGGTCGGTTCAGTGGTCAAACCTTCGAATTTTGGGCTAAAATTTTGTGGAGCTCTTGCCTTGTGAATCATAAAGCTCCCACAACAACTTCAGATTTTCTAGAGGTGTTTTGACCAGGTTGTGATATTTTTCTCTTGGGTTAGATCTGCCTGTTTTTGACAGTCCGATGTGTGTTGGATTTTTGTTTCTTGTCCAATTGAGTTGAAATTTTGTGGAGCTGTTCCTTAACCCTTCTCAACCTTCAATAAAAATTTCGTATTTTTTAGAGCTGGTTTGATAGGGTTTTTAATCAAATATTTTTAGGGTGTCAGTCTATGTACATCGGACGGTCCGATGCTCAAATCATCGGACGATCCGATGGTCTAAACTTTCTCCATTTGATCTAAGTTTTTCAGGAGCTATTCTGTACTGTCTTGTGAGGGTGTGGTATTTTTGGGGGATTTTTGGAGTTTTGTTTGAAGGGTTTTGGCAATTTTCTTTGCAGCCCTGTCTGGCTGAAATCTACTGTCTTCCCGAGGTTGGCTCGTTTTGCGTCTTCTTTCTTCGTCATTTGAGTATGTGCTTCCGCTTTGTATTTGGTACTTATCTATTCAGTGGATGGTACCAAGCACATGTTGTGAGTTTGATATGTATCCTCTTAGTAGAAGGTATCTAGTTTCTTTAGTAAAGTTTTGAGTCGGGGTGTTGAATTTGAGTTTTCAGCTGCTCCTATTCACCCCCCTCTAGTCTGTTCAGTCCTACATGTACCCGGTGACATGTGATATGCTATAGGCGCTAAGTACTGCTCTTCACCGTTGCAGCCATTGCTACTAGCCTGTGTAGGAGTAGAGGGCCCCTACAAGCGAGATTTGGTGATGGCCATGTTTTCCTCTCCCCACACTGACGTGTTCGCTGAATGGGGGTTGCGGAGGAGGGAGACCCGAAACCCTTGAATCCCCAGCAACTTTAATCCCAACCCCAAATCTTAGCAATCTAAAATCGCAAGCTCTAAATCGCCGGATCCTGCCTTATAGTGGCCCGATCTTGCTATCCACTGCTTGAATTAGAGGAGCAACCCAGCTCGCAGACATGGATTAGGGGGAGAGAGTGGAGAACAAGAGAGGGAGGGAGAGAGACAGAGAGCCCAAATGGAGGTTGAAGACAAACCAGTGGTGGTCTAGTCCAGCGTTTAAGTGCAGGTGGGTGGATGAGAACCATGCCATGTGACGAGAAAAAAGGAATTTTACCATGTCAAAGTTGGGCTTCGCCCAAATGCCATCACGTACTTGAACTTCTCTATAATGCCATTATAAAACTACACACGCTGAAACGCCAATTGGACTCTAAAATGACTCTCTTGCCCTTGCCTTCCTCCTCCCAGCGTCTCACCTCCACGCGCGGCGATAGTGAGGGGGCGGCATGCCGCCCTCTGCTCCCCTGACTTCATCCGGCGGCGGCGGCGGCGACCCTCGTAGGGACCTCCTACTGCCGGTCCTCCCCTCCACGGGCACTCCTCCCTTTCTCCGGCCGTGCCTCCCCCTCCTCCCCCCCTCTCCATCACCGAAATAGGAACGGACCTGACGCCGCCGGTGCTCACTAACCCAAGGACATAGACGGAGACTGCTGAGCAGTGCGGCGGGGCACCGCCTGCGCTCTGCGCGGCGGAGCGCCTCGGCTGTGCTCTGTGACGGACTTCGTGACTGACGCGCGACCTCGTCGTCTCCTTGACCGGCACGCTTGGGGTTGAGGAAGATGGGGTCACTGGTGTTGGGGCAAAGCTCGGCGCAGCGGCGCCCATTTGCGTAGCTGGCCACCTCCGTGACGGTGATGGTGAGGAGGCGCTACTGCAGAACCTAGCGCCACCTTGCTCTGCGGCGGCTTCCCTCTGGCGCCAGACGCGCTCTCACCCACCTCCAAGGCGCATGGCTTGACCGCTCCGTCGGTGCGAGCGGTGAACTCTTCCATCTTCCAACGTGGAGGTGAGCCGGTGGGAAGAGGAAGGCAGGATAAAAGAGTCACTTTAGCGTCTAAATGGCATTTTAGCGTGTCTGCGTGGTTTCATAATGGCATTATAGTGAAACCCAAATGCGGGATGGCATTTGGGCCAAGCCCAATTTTCACTATGGAAAAATTCGTTTTTTTCTCGCCATGTAACAGCCTTGCTAGCAATGTTTAAAATAACTGGCTATAGCGGCTGCTATAGCCGGATATAGCTGCTAGGACGTGTCGAGGATAAGATAAGTCATATTTAGCGCTAAACACAGTTAGCCACTATTAGCTGGATATAGCGGCTAAATAACCCTGCAATTTGCCCGCTAAATCTTGACTGCTTGGCTCTAATGGGCTGAAAGTGAGAGACAGCACAGGCCCAACCGAAACATGCAGCTTTATTCCGTCTTTGCTGTCTACACGAGTCTTCCAGAGCTCCCGTCCTGTGCTCCTGGTATCCCTCGAGCAAAACGGCGGCAGCGGCGGCGGCGACCATGGCTTCTTGTCCTCTGCTCCTCTTCCTCAAGGAGATCGACGGCGAGCATTGCGGCAGTGCCATTCGTCCTCTATGGCTCTCCCTCAAGTACACCTGTGGCTACTAGCTAGAGCGGCAACCGGCATCTGCATCACCACGCTCACCACTCTGAATCCACCCACTCAAGAGCGACATAAACGACCTTGTGGCCATGTCCCAACCCCAACCGCAGTTACCAGCAGGTAGGTTATTTTCCCTTCCTCCATTCTTGAACGTGGATAACGTGGGTAACCAGCAAGGCAGCGACCTTACTGTCAAATATGTAGATCTAGATAACTTCGATAGGTGGATTTTAGAATTAGATAGGCTTGCCGGTTGTCACTTACTCCAGCAAATCTTGAACGTGAATCTTGATGTAATGAAGTCATGTCATAGTCATATTGTCACGTTCTTGATCTTGTCTTCCTGATGTTCATGTTCTTTTCTAAAATAAGTATGACTCTGATTCAGTGTGTGTATTTTCTTTTTTTTTTTCAAAAACCGCTAAAGGATTTAGCTCCCAGCTATATCCAGCTAAATCTTTTTTAGCTGCCGAAAAAGCAAGCCGCTAAGCACCTTAGCCAGTTATTTTAAGCATTGCTTGCTAGACGCGTTTTGCACGGCCGGCCGGTACGAAATCAATACCTTTGTTGTATTATTAATAATCATGTATGGAGTGTCCGACGTCCATTGATTAATACTGCCAGCCCCGGCGCTCTCAAATCCTTGAGGTCAACATGCCGCCCGTTGTGCGCACGAGGCGCGCCACCACCGTCAGGCTTCCCTCCGGCTGCGCGCCCGGACGGCGGTGCGTGCCGCTCTCCCCCTTCGACACGCGCTGGATCGCGCTGCCACCCGTCTGCCACGTCTTCCTCTTCCCCGCCGCCAGACCACAGTCGCCTCCTCGAGTCCCCTTCTCCGACGTCGTCCGCGCCCTCAGCTCCTCCCTCGCGTTGGTCCTCCAGGCCTTCCACCCGTTGGCCGGGCAGCTCGCCTACTCGCCGGAGCTGGGCACCGTCTCCATTGTCTGCAGCGAGGACGCCGGCGTTACGTTCGTCGAGGCGGAAACGGACCTCGAGTTCTTCAGGCTTGTCAAGGAGGGCGTGGACCTTGACGTGGACGCTCTCCGGCAGCTCGTGCCGGACATCCGCCGGGAGGAGCTCCCGGCACCGGTGCTTGCGGCGCAAGTATGTACGGCCCGGCAAGTCGCCCGTGACCTCTCCTCTACCATAAAAATGGAATGGTGTCATATCTCTGTGCCTGTACAGGTGACGGAGTTTGTCGGAGGGAGCGGGGGAATAGCGGTGGGTGTGTCGTTGAACCACTGCGCGGCGGACGGGGTCGGCTTCTTTCGGTTCATGGAGAGATGGGCCGCGGAGGCCGTCGCTGCTAGCCCTTCCTCTGAGCAAGTCTGGGTGACGAGAGCGATGGCGCCGCCGCTTCATGACCGGAAGTTCGTACGCTTCGTGGGCGACCAGGAGTTGGCCAGCGGGTTCTTGCGGCTTGTTGCGCCGGACTTGCCCAGGGTGAGCTATCCATGTGCGAAAGCCAAACATATGCTGTTGATATTGTTCTTAGTTCTATAATTAGCATTCCACACGCCTGGAAATTGGGAATAATCATGCATTATCTTGGTGGACAAACGCCACCTCCACCTGCGATGCGAGCATAGCGTAAGGACCAGTTTGGTACATTGAGCTGGTTTGGAGAAATTAAGTGGATTTGTATTGACGGTAATTCAAAATCAATTTGAAGCCTCGTTCGGTTTGAGGTGGGAATCGATCCAAAGAGATTGAGCGGGATTAAATCTCTTTTTACGATCAGATCACCTTCTATACCTAGGGAACTGAATAAGACCTCAATCATTTCCAATCTACTGTAATTTCTTTAATCCATGAGTTGCTAGACTAGGTCGAATTGGGTCCTGAAATTCACTTACTTTCGTTCGTATATAGAATATAGATTGGAGATGATTATTTTGTTTCCAAATAAGTTGGGTTGCGGATTTTCATAGCCACGAGATCAGAAGGAGAGCGACTGGCCCACTGCACAGAGAGAAAGCTGGACCACAGCCTACAAGGGCGATGGGGACACCTGCCGGTGGACGGTGGTTGAGGTTGCAGCGACAGCCAGTGGACAGCCGGTGGACGGTAGTTGAGGTTGCAGCGACAGCCAGTGGACAGGACAGGGCTGATCAGCGTCGTGGACCAGGGTTTGATCGTGCAATGCCATCTTATGATAGTACTGGAAGGATTCCAGAGCGTTCTTACAGATTGCGACGAGATGCATGAATAGCTCGTGCCTCCCGTGGCCCGTGGGCCAGAACACGTTGCTACGAGATCGAAAACACTATGCTTGCATATCTTATTAGTTTAGATGAATTATTCACAGAACATCGATGTAGACATTAATAATGGCTGGCACGTGGCTTTGTTAAATATATAAAAATCAGGTAGTGTGGGCTACCCATTTAACTGTAGGAAAGAAGGTATGACAACTTTTTTATGCATTTAATCTATAAAGGTGAAAAATATAATTACCAATCTTATTGTACAGTTCTGAATCACCTTTTGCTAACGATATACAGTACAAAAATTGGGCACGTGTAACATCTAACCAATATATATTGTAGTAGTACTGCTAATTAAATACACTTTTTGGAATGTAGGAATTTCTTAAATTCTAATTTTTTTCTGTACCTTCTATAAAATTTTGACATGATAAGCTAACGCTTCATATTGGAGGAATAAACATGTTATGATATTCATGTAACCAATTATTAACTAAGGTAAGGCTTCATATTGGAGGAAGACATGTTTAAAAGAATATATAAATCCTAAGTCTCACTTATATCATAAACTTCGTATCATTCATCTATCTAATTTACATTTAAATTAGACTTATGCAATTTTGAAAATAATGTGTAGCCATTTAAATTTAAATCTAAATTACCACCCTTTATCATTATTCTAGTATATGTAACCTTTTAAGTTTTTACATAAATTACCACCCCTTTAGTTATTATAAAAATAAACAAAAAGTATTCATAAATAAACAGCAGGTACATTTATAAAAAATTGATAAAACTTTTACTATTCGGGCGTTTACAATGTAAGATATTTAAATACAATTTAGTACTATTAGGGCATGTAAAATGCAAGATGTTTAAACACAAAAAATTCTTATAGTGTCACAACGTTTAGTACTAGGAAAAAGCTTAATCTCCACAGTACAAACATGAGCTTAATATAGTCTCAACCATCCACTAGCACCCATTAAACACCCATGCTAACTAGAGCATGTCATCCTGAGCACCAGATGCTAATGGCATAGTGAAAATAAATTGGTTTTTTCACTAAGCGCCTTCCGCTAAGCACTTCCACTATACAATATACATGCTCTTAGCTATAGAGTCTATAATAAACCAATAAAGATAATAGAGTATTGATTACTGGACAAATATGAAGAAGCCAAGATTAGCTTTTAGCAGTCTTTATTAGCTATGGATTTCAAATTTATCTACTATAACATTTTTATCTTCTTTTTAGAAAAAGGAATTTTATTCCGGTCTCTGCGTATATCCGTTAATTAACGTATCTGAGCCTGTAAGATAGAAGAGATTGATGTACTGATAATATACATGTTGGTCGTAGAACGAAAGCAAGATTCCATTCCTGGAGTAAAATTTGCCTTAATTGGCACGCATTTGATAACCCTGCAGGTTGTGCCGAAGCAAGATGCCACGCCCGGACCCGAGCTCCCGCTCACTCGGCGAACGTTCACGTTCGCCGCACACGCGGTGCGGCTTCTGAAGCATCGCCTAGCCGCCAGCGGAGTCGTCGGTGCGGCGCCTTCCACCTTTGCCGCGCTGGCGGCGCACGGTTGGGTCTGCATCGCGCGCGCCAGCGGTTTCACCGACGGCGCTCCGGTGTTCGCAGTCTTCCTCGCCGACTGCCGCGCGCGCATGAGGCCACGGGTGCCGGACGCCTACGCCGGCAACTGCGTCGCTTCGTGCGTGGTGGCGCTGAGCGGCGCGGAGCTCACCGGGCCAGACGGGGCCCTGCGTGCGTTCTCGGCCATCAGGGACGCCGTCGCGGAGGTGAAGCGGGATCCGCTTGCCGGCAGCAGCGGTTGGATCGCCAGGTTCAGGGCCGTCCCGCCCGGCCGCATGGTGCTCCTGGCCGGGTCGCCGTCGTTCCCCGCGTACGCGGTGGACTTCGGGTTTGGGAGTCCGGCCAGGGTGGAGAGGGCGTCCGTGCTCCCGGACGGCGGGATGGCGATCTTCGCTGGGAGGGAGGCTGGATCGGTGCAGGCGTGCGTGGCCATCGCTGCGGAAAAGATGCCGGCTTTCCAAGAGATTTTCCAGGTTGCTGACAGTTTCACATTCGAGTCGTCAAGACTTTGAAGCACAGCACGGAAGAAACCAAAATACGGAGTGTGTTAGTTCTCGTGTATTTGTAAGAGCTTGGGGGAAAAATCCAGCGCAGTGCTACTGTCCTATTCTAATGGATTTTGAATTTTGCGTGTTCATTTGCATTCGCGGTTGGAGATAGCCTCACGCACACATACAGTACTTCCTATCTACTGTACTATGTAAAAAGTGTGGATTTTTTAATTGTGTTTTGCACCCAAATTTTTTTATACCTCGAGTTATACTCACTTTAGTTATTTTGTTTGGGTCCACCCGGCCTGCCAAAAGATGTATCGTCGTCAAAAGCCGACGGCTTAGGCGGCCAACACATCAATGAACTCAGAGGTACGCTGCCGCTGCGGTCGATCCCTTCTAGCAGCGATTCCGATCGTCCCTGAGCGTTGCGAGGTCGGTAGGAGGGATTCTGCGATACCTAGCATCTCCCTGGATCCGCTCATAAGAGCTGATTGCCTCATTGCGTCTTGATGGGTTAGTGCGTAGATAAAGCATAACAAGGAGATAAAACCCCTGTCTAAAGCTTGGCTTATACGATGCAACTTCCTTAGATTGATTTGTTATGCATAAAATCAGATCAATCTAGCTAAGATAAATTTAACCAAACCATTAATAACATGCATGAATATAGATCAGAACCCCCAAGGGAGTTCACATCGGAAAACAGGCATAAATCTAAAACATGTAAGACAAGATGCTAAGCGGACATCGATCTCTCGAGCTGTCGTATACACATATTGTGACGCATGTCGTGGTATGTAGCAACCAGGCGTGCTATGTACGCTTGGCGACACGCTGCTGATCTATTACGTGAAGCATAAACAGATAGATAGATCGGCAGCACGCGTGATAATTGATGTACCTCACGCCAATCATAGCATGCGCGAGATTCATCAGGATAACTAGCAGACTTCGCCGTAAAAACGTTTCAGTACGAAGCCTATCGGGTAAACAAACGCTAAATAGCCTAACACGATAAGAAGAAGCATCAGTGCAGGGTGGAGATGCACTGAGATTGAGGTGAATGAGACATGCACTGCTGGGAACGTAATAGCATCGTTAGTTTATTTTGAGACAAGGTTACATATTTATAGTCCGGAAACTTGGACGACAAGTCTATCCAGCTAAGTAAACCCTAACTTTAATTTCCTAAATTTACGATACATAGTCAATTGGGCTAAGGATACATAAAATTAGTCTCTGCTCAGGCGCCCATAAAGCCCATCATTAGTTGATCCGATGACGATCCTAGATCGGCTAGGATTTGGCGGCAACACATGCCCCCAAGTTTTGAGGATAATTCACTTATCTCAAAACTAATGAACGTCAATGTGTGATGAGTCTTCTGCTTGATGTTGCCTTCCTGGTGTACATCATCTCTCCATCGATTGAGAATCAAGTCATTGGCTTCAGCTTTTCACGTGTGGATGTACGAATTAGCACCTTTGCATTGTTCGGGCTCTAGCTCGAAGTTGCCTCACCTGTCTAGTCACCTTATCGAAAGTTGGATATCATGAAGGCTGGCTTTGCTTTTCCTGTGTGTATGCAGATTCTCCACGGCTGATTCATTTATTGCAGAGCCTTCTTACTGTTTCACCCTTCTTATTTGTAACAATTGGCCAAAATGATTGATCCTAGGCCCTCTGCTGGGTGACAACGATTGACTCTGTCAGCTCTATTCTAGAATTACCACTGCTCTTATCTGATGGATCTAGCTAACAACTGAGAACTAAAAACTCTTGCTTGATGCAGCTACTCTATCGTGTCGAATCGACGAAATTGGTCCAGATTAAACAGACCAAAGAATTCTTCTGAGTTGCATTCCTTATGACAAATCCAATATGGCTCGAAAAACTCAAGCAGGAAACATAGGTAGAATGTGTGGATGAAGGACATGACATAATTCAGAACCTTGGTCGGCAGATTGCGCTTAGTGCTGATGATGATAGAACATCTCGCTAGCCGATCATGTCCACTTGACTACCCTTTATCTGCCCTGCAGTAGTCTGTTTCATGGAGGCTTGATCTTCCTTTGCTATCGGCCAAGCAATACTAACCTCGGCTTTTGTCTTCCACCTTGGTTGTGTTTTCACATATTGCGCTCATGCCCCCGAGCATGATTTTCCTTCTAGGTGTAACACCTCTTCTTCTTTTGATCTTTGTTTTGTTTTGAAGGTGATGGCTATGCATCAGCTCATGTTGAGTTGGATTTGAGATACGACGGCAATGCATTGGCTCCTTGAAATTTTCGTATACCCCAACATTTTGAACACTATGTGTGCATCATCATCGAGCATGCTAATATGCCCCCCAAGCCGGCTTTCTCAAGTAATTGAGGAGTTCGGCTTTGGATCGCCTTACTTTGTTTGCGAATGACTTGCAACTAGCACACCACTCAAATGGATATATTTTTTTTTGTCGATTGCTTGAATTGGCCTCGCAAGCTTAAGTTATACACATCCTTTCTGAAATTGGGGTTGACTGCATCAAGTCGGCCTTACATCAGCTCATGCATCTCCATGGTCTTTAGGATCGTATCTTCATCAAATCATAAATCCAATGCCGATTGCTGGAACTAGGCTAACTCCTTCGACTATAGACTCCACGTTATCATAGTCCTGCCAACTTCTGCCACTGAGATATTCAGTCTCATTGTTCCAGAGTGAAGTTCTGATGATAGATATATCTCGAGAATCATTAGCTGGTAGTACCTCTACTCCATCTCCATCCCACTGTAATATGCATTGATGCATCGAGGAGGGAACACAGCAGTTGGCATGAATCTAGTCTCAGCCAAGCATGGCTGAGTATTGTCCTTGACCATCGACAATGAAGAATGTTGTGCTGATGGTCTTGGTACCAACAGTCAGATCAACATTCAGAACTCCTTTGGCTTGGATTGGATTGCCCTTGAAGTCGTTGTGCATTACGTTGGTCTTGACCAAGTCTTCCATTGACCTAGCGATCTTTTGACACTTGGAATAAGGCATGAGATTGACCGTGGCTCCTTTGTCGACCATCATTCTACTGATTGGCTTGCCATTGATGTATCCTTTTACGAACAATGGCTTTAGGTGTCGGTACTTCTTCTCCAGCGGTTTCTCAAACACAATAGCAGCTGCTCTGATACCGAGCTCCCCTATGTATTCTTTTATTGGTGTGTTGCGATATTCAACGCGCAGAACGAACACCATGTTGCCATCAGTTGCTGCCTCAGCTGATTTTCCTACTGATTGTTCATTGACATTATGTTGCTTCTACCTAGTCCAGACCAGCTGACGTGGCGGTTGTGCAGGCATAGGTCCTGTGTGCACCTTCCTCAGTAGTCTGATACAACCTTCTTCTACCTGTTCCAAGTTCCTCAAGCATTGTACCATGCGCTTCTGAGATTCTGATAGTCCATTAGGGCACCACCTAGGTACTTCTTGTACTCTTGTTCATCTTCCTCTTCCATCGGCTAATAACCACGTGACCCAGGCTACCAATCATGGGATTGACAAAGTGCCCCCAAGGCACTAGAAGACAGATGTCCTTCGGTGACGTGACCCTTTACACTCAGGATAGTTGTTGACGGTCAATAACCTCATCACACCTCTACTCTAGCAGATCCGAAAGAAGGGACAGTCCCAATGCTCATGGAAATTGTGCCAATTGTGACGGTATTGCTCTTCCTCTCAACGTCTGTCACGTTGGTAGCAACGTTGGTCTTGAGGTGGCTGCTCCTCATGGTACCGTCATGACATACAAGGATGACGTTCTTCCTATCCTTCGTAGCACCAACGTCGTCTGTGTTGTTCATATCGACGGGAATACATGCCGATTAGCTCTTTGGACTTCAGGCAAAACTGACGATACCAAGAGATATTTTCGTCCGATATGTGACATTCTGGACAAAACTCACAGGGCCCGATCGCCCAGATCGGTCACTCCCTTCCCCTTGGAGCTTGATGCAACATCGATCATATTGATTGTTGGGAATGGATTCTTGTTGATGTGCATCAGTTTCTTGCCAAAGATCAGCCGGCCTTGCTCGATAGCCTACTGGATTTGTTGATGGAGGGCCTTGCATTCCCTAGTGCTATGTGTGGCCGCGTCATGCCACTTGCAGTACTTGCGTCCTCTTAATTCTTCAGCCGATGGAATCTTGTGATTGGCTGAGAGCTTGAGCTGGTTTGATTCAAGCAGGAGGTCAAAGATCTGTTCGGTCTTACTGGTGTTGAAGTCGAAACCCATAGGTGCTTCTCATGCGTTGACCCACTGGCATGGGATCGGGTCTGCCCCTTGGGCCCACTGGACTACTGCTACATCGACTTCATTAGCCGATCCCTCATTCTCATCGTGTAACTACAGGAAGGAGATCAGATTTCTGTATCTCTCGATATGTCTCAGGTCTTTGCCTCTCATAAGCCGATACCTTTGTTAAAAGTTTGCCGATCGACTCAAAATCAGCAGGCCCATTGTTGAAAGCACTTAAGCACGTCAAACCTTATACCGCAAGTGATAGTATCGGTTGTAGCCTTTCCTCAAGATGATTATCAAGGGTTTGTCAATTCGTGAAAAACTACGTTTAATCTACTATTAATCAAGGATTAACAAACTACTAACTAGCTTTAATAGATGTACAAATATAAGGGTGATTATGAGGGCTAAGATAACTATATCTACAACTAGATTAGAGCATGAATTAGATCAAGATAAAGAACAAGAAAAGACACGATCAAGCAAGGATTTATATGGTGAAGGCATAAGCAAGAGATATGAGGCAAACTTCATATGAACTTAGATTCCCCCTGAGCATGGATCTAACATGAAACATAGGATAAACATGATCATGAATGTAATAAACTTCCTTGAACCTTTCTCCCACCCATATGTCATGTAGAATGAGTTAATCAATGAACTAGCAAGCCTAAACCATATATGAGCATGAGAGGATTCAATCAACCAATCAAGGTAAAAAGATCATCTAAAAAACATGTGGATATCTTGTGGGGCCTAGCACATGTAAACGATGAGGCATTGCAAAGGCATGGATCATAGATCATGTATAAACAAGAAACTAATATCACAAAGGCAAATATATTAATCGAACTCAGGGTTTATCATAGTTACACATGAAGAATAGGGAGTTTACCTGAAGAACATCATGAACCCGAAGAGCAAAGATATTTTATAATTTGTCGACTTGAAGCACCTCCTCGAAGATGAACACAAGACTCCCTAGGAAGAGCCTAGGTTGGCCAATCCTAGAGAGGTAGGCTCGGATGAACCCAGGCCTTCCTGCCTCCTGTCACTTCACCCTTTTGCTGAGAACTCTTTTTCGCTGAGTCTTGTAAAGTCAGACCCTAAACCCTAACATTGAGCTCTATTTCCTTCGACTTGTATGCCTTAACCCCTTGGGAGGCCTTGCATTTATACCCTGGATGGTGCTCTATACATGGAAAGTCTAAGGTCAGTTTGGGATATCTTTTATGGTCTATTTCCATGTATATACATGTCTCATG
The DNA here is from genome assembly GCA_030272315.1 of Paspalum vaginatum. Classification (NCBI taxonomy): domain Eukaryota; kingdom Viridiplantae; phylum Streptophyta; class Magnoliopsida; order Poales; family Poaceae; genus Paspalum; species Paspalum vaginatum. The sequence goes on from CM059012.1 coordinate 22,740,725, forward strand.
GAATGTTCTAGCTTGTACAAGATGTATCTTGCTTGGAGATGAAGCTGAAGTCTTGTCTCTCCCGAAATCCCACTTTCCTTATTCTGCCCTTTAGTATTTCGACCATAACTTCCTCATCTGAAGTCCACAGGGTCTGCGAAGAGATCTACAACTTTGGTATTGTTGAAGTCTCTTATCATAATAGATTTTACTCCACAAGCGTACAGAGATTCGCTGTAGCCTTTTCACCAAGAGTATTCCGAGTATCGTAAAAATCCATAGGGAAGCGGCAAGCGAGAGAGTGTAATTGAATATACCCAAGTCGATATACCAACTAGTAGTAACAGGGGTAAACATGACAAAGATAGGTGTATGGTGGGAGGATAAGTCTATCAAAGGTATCCATAGAGAAAGGTATAGTTGCCTGGGAGGACAACGAGTGAGATAAAGTCACCAAACTCTTTCTAATCGGCTGCAAAGGTTATCCTTGACTAACTCAAAAATTCAATTAACAAGTCAGGGTCTTGCATCGAGTGAAATTCTAGCGCTCTCGAGGAGCCAGGGGGTAGATAGTTGGCCACCGAAAGAGAACCTAGCTAACGCCTACGGGCCTCCCGAATGATGGGCCTAGGATACACAGGCACACCACACGCTGTCACCAAGTGGGATTACCAAGAAAATCTGCATGGAGAGGATGGCACGCTATAAATGTGTTCAACTGAAACTAGAACAATGATAGACCGTCCTTGATCAGAGGAGAGGGTCTAGCCAGAGCCTAGCATTTAAGTCTCGGGTTGAGTTATAGCAGTTGCAAGAATAACTAGAATTGAATAACAAAGTTAAACACAACCTATGCCTATCAAGTGTGAAAATAAAGATACACCACACTCGCAGGAGATAGAACATAGAGTAAAATATAACTGAAATTATATTGAAGATAATCTGAATCCAAAGGATACAAAGGTTTACCACAGACTCGAAGATAACTCTAGAGACTCCGAAGCAAAGCTCAACTCAACTCTAACTCCTAGGACTATCCTAACTACTAAAGGAAGAGTGTGGCACTCTAAGATAGCTCTTGAACTCAACTCCACACCTTAAAATGTGCTCCCGGGCTCTATTTATAGCCTAGTGAGTGAAGGGGGGGGGTTTGTATGCACACTAGGTCAGTTAGGGGTGAGGTCGGTGGCCGAGCGGCCAAGGTCGGTGGCCAGGCGGCCACCCCTATGGCCGGGCGGCCATAGGATCCACTGACCTAGGTGATCTGACGCTTGATATTGCTGCCCCGTGTCGGTTGGCGGTTGATAAAGCTGGTGCACGTGTAAAATGCCTCCAAAGGGTGGCCGGGCGGCCAAGGAAGGTGGTCGGGCGGCCACGTGCCTTCCACTGGTTGGTTGCATGTTTGGTCCCTCAAATTCTTGACGTCACTCATCTTTGTTTTGGTGCTCTTTCGACCCTTCAATGTATTGGATACTCTTTTTAATGGTTGGATCTTCATTGCCTTTTGTTTGTTCGCATGTAGGATCGAAGACATGGCAAGTGAGGTGGTCGGGCGGCCATGCCACATGGCTGGGTGGCCACTGCTGGGCTGGGAGTTGGCCGGACTGCCAGCCACATGGCTGGGCAGCCATGGGCTATGGCCGGGCGGCCATGGCCGTTTTGCCATTGTTGTCCATCATTGGTCCTTGATGTGTTTGCAACCATTTTGTGTACATTTTTGGTACCTGCATCCAAATATTCATGTACATCTTGTGGAACTCATTAGTAGCAAGAGTTAGTCCAATAAAGTTACATGTTTCACTTCATTTCAAGGATAGTTGATGGTCGAAATTGTCAAATAACGACCATCAACAGGTATTCAAACGTTCTTCATTTGACATCGTTATGGTCTCCGAATTGGCCCCACAAGGTGTTGTTGTCCTGAATTATGATAGTATCTCGAGATTAAGTTGGAACGGGGATTGATCTTGTGATAAACTTTCCTTATCTTCAATTTCGTCGTACTCAAGCAATCCTTAGCTTTCAGAACCTTCTCAACTACTGGGCTTGGGCCTTCTTTTGGGCTTCAATTGTTCTTGTTTTATTAATCAAGTTGCCTCCCTGAACTTGTAGCATTGGATCCTCGTGTGAGCATGCCTCCATATATGTTGCATTTTGTCCTCTTTTCCTATCATTTTCAATAAAGCATAGAAACCAAATGTATACTCCAAAATGGGGTTAGTCAAGTTGCCAACATATGATTTATCTCTCAAAACACTTGAAAACACCTAGAGCATAAATATCGTCGTTATCTTGCACCAACAACAATCCCACACTTAGATCTTGCAAGTTCTCAAGCGAAGAGATCGATAAAAAACTCAACTGAATTTAAGCAAGTTCTAAACAATCACTTTTCAAACTGATCAAGTTCAAAATTCAAATCAGTCTCAAAATGGGCATTTTAATTTACTATCACGCATAGAGATCCCCATAGAATTTATTTTGAATCAAAGGAATCATAACAAAACCAAAACTTCTTTTAGAATAAATTCGGAGGGGTTTTGTGTGAAAATATTCTCCATGGATCAAGATATTACATCGCTCCTCCTTTATCAACCTCACATGTAGGTTCTCATATTTTGTGGCTATCATGTATATATACATCATTGCTCACCTCTCCCAGGTATATATGTAGATCCTGGTAAGGGTTAGGAAAGTTAAATCAACTTATTGTTCAACCAAGATATCTCCCTGAAGGTTGTTCAACCATCTTGAATATATTTGGTCATCGAAAATAGATAAAAATAAAGTAGAGAGATGGAAAAGAAGATACAGATAGTGGGCATATGCAAATGACAAGATGAAATCATGGGATAGATGACTTCCCACAAATGGATTGCACATGGTTGGAAAGAGTGAAAGTGTTTTTGCTCAATACACTGATGGACACTAACACAGCTTTTCTCTTCCCAAAAATTTCTCTTCTAAATTATTTTCTCTTTTCTCCTCTTCTTTTTTCTTTTTCTTCCCCTTTTTCTTTTCTTTTATTGCTCCAGTGTAGAACAACTAGTACTGAATAGTGAATATATATGTGGCAGCTAGCAATCAAGAGATACAAACAGATGACCAAATTTTTCCAGAGATCAAACTTTCTAAAGGAATCAGCCTTAACCAAACTCATTTGAGATAGCCAGCGTATAAACTGTGTTTTCTACTAGGCTCTAATAGGATTTATCCTCTCTCTTAATAAACGGATGGAACACTTGACCATAGGAGTTTTTTTTTATAAATTGGACAATTAAATCACCCTCCCAATCTTTTCTTAAAGAAGCTTGGCAAAGCTATAAAACATCATTTGTCTCAAATCATGGATTTTGCACTACTAATCAATCCTTTAAGCACCACAGTAAAACATATTTTAAATCCAAATGAGATCATCTCCAAAGTAATCATACATAACAAACTTAAATCGGGTGAGAAAATTATATTTCAAAACTCACAAACTAATACTCATACAAAAAATTTTATTTTATAAACACAAAGCAAAAACACTTTCGACGATACACCTCCCCACACTTAAACAATGCAAGTTCCCCATAGTGATTAATTCAAAACTCAAGATATATTCATTGAATTGATAAATGAAGGAATAGTAGTAGGTAGAGAATGAATATAAAGGAGGATTAAGAAAATGTTACCCTCCGAACGATGAAGTGTAGCCTATCCTCTCACCGTGGAAAGATAAAAATTTAGATGGTCTTTTGGGCTTCGTATTGGTTGCTTGCTAGTGTTATGAACAATCTCATCTTCACACTCTTCACTTTTTATCTTCCATCAGTCTTCAAACTGCCCATCTATGGCTTCTCCTTATAAAGAAAGTATTGATGTAGCTGATCTTATGCCTCTTCATGCTATTCATGTTACTTCTCTCAAGGCATCTTCAAATGTTGCATCACCTTCTTGAATGTCTAACTCATGTAGCCCTTTGAAATAACTATTATCTTCTGAATTGGCTCATGAGTCTTCTATGTAAACGTTTCCCAACTTTTTTTCCTTGTCATTGCCATCATTTTCCTACTCTAGTCATCAACATTGTAGTTGACCCTCTCTTTTTCGTGGATTTTTATAAAGATCTCGAAAATGACATGCCTCCTAAAATTGATCTATTGGATAGACCTTGAAATTACCTTTCCAATGAGTACTCATGCACCAAAATCTGATTCCAAATGAAGGATTTATATCGTGTTTATTCCAAAGTACTTCGTGGTGTCAGAACTGTTTCCAGCTCGAGTCACGTCCAATGTTTTGGCCATAAATCCTTATAGAAACTTCCAAATAAGGCTCAATTTGATATGTCGGAAACCTAACTTGATGGGGCTTCCAAATATAATAAAATATTCTGCTTTTATCCTCAAGAGTTGACCAGAAACTTGATGACTTCTTTAGTGTTCAGATTTGAGCTTCAGAGATGTTGACAATTTCTCAATCTTTCCATCCTTAGGCGTCTTCGTGGAATATTGCTTCCTAAAACACATTCTCTTCATTTTTCTCCTTCATCTTCGTCACAAAACATTTCTCCACTCTTCATGACATGAATGCACAATCTCCATACCTACAAAATAATTTGAGTACACAAATCTTCTCCCGGGGTGATGATCGGAAAGTAGATAGAATCTACCTTCATCCAACACATCCAGTGATTCGTGACTTGTGGCATAATTAATTTAGAAAAACAAGATTTAGCAAAACATATATGAGTACATATATGTGTGTGCAACTGTACATGCATGCATGAAATAATCATATAAACAAAGACAATGGTTAAATCAAGTTCTAAAAACCACGTTTACAACATGATTGCTTAGTTTCTCCATAGCCATAAAGATTTAAACAACCAAGATTAAAAAACCATGCTTTCTCAAGGTCATTAACACATAACATCACAAGAAATATAAATCACATTGCAAAGCATATATACTAATCAATGAAATCATGGATATTTAGCAAGGATTAATTGAACTCCATCATGATGATCAACAATTTAGTTTAAGAATCATGATTACACAAAATTGCTTAAGGAAAAACGCTGATCAAGCATTCAATATTAACATGAAAATACACATCATGAAGTTAATTAATGAACCAAGCCAATCGTAATGCAAGCATATGCAAGTTTAATCTAAATGCGAACATAAAATATTATATGAATGCAATCCAAACCAAGCATTTTCTATGTAATTAGACACAAATTTTGCATCAAAGAAAGGTGTTTAAGCTTTCTAACTATCACACAAAACAAAAAAACAAAGAAGGGGTTGCCTCCCGAAAAGCGCTTCATTTCTTCGTTTACGGTCTAGAGCTAGATTAAACACCATCACAAGCTTAAGAAAATTGACAAGATTGGGATTTACAAAATGTGTGATAAACATAAGCATCCATGACCACAATTATGATCAAATTATAGAAGTAAACCAAAATGTGGTTACACAGACTACAGATGATATGTATAGCATTAGTATTTTTCTCAAAATCAGGTTCGTTAGGCATAAAGTTGTCAAAGTTAAAATTCAAAGCTTCCTTTTCATTTTCAAGGTAATCCAGCGTATAAACATGATTATTATCATAACAAGGCTTAGCATCAAGATTCATCTTATTAAAATTGAAAGATTCATCAAAACAAATAAAATTTTGAGAAAAATTTGTGTACCTTGGGTTCGAATTTTCAAAGAGCTCATCCCTCAGCTATTCAATTGGAATTTCAATCTCAACATCTTGAAATAATTCTTCATTGCTTTGGTGATCTTCAATTTCTTCACTAAGTTGTCCTTCTAAATCTTCAGTCTTCATCATGTCATTGAGATGGGTGGATGTTGAATCAGTCTCCTAATCTTCTTCAAGCTTTGCCACATACTTGAGATAGCTTCCTCTAGTGTGAAATCTTGAGTAGCACAAACATTGTTCACAAATGGAGAGGTAGCTGAGTATCTAGAGTACTTCCTTTAGTGAGTTGTTATATGGCATGTAACCCTAATCTGATTGATAGTTTTTTTTCCACGCATCTTCACTACATTCTTCATCAAGTGCCATTTCTTCTAGCTCATGCTCCATCTCAATTGTTTCTCTCTCAAACAACATGTCATAAGATTCATCTTTATCTTCTTCAGTTGTGTTAGCTGCCACTGAGTAATGATATCTATACTCATTGATCATTTCTGCTGCAATTTCCTTTATAGATGAAGATTATCATGGCAGATCTCAGAGAAGGTGAGAAATTCAACTTCACTTTCTTCATCTCACCAAATGGTTCTTCGTTAACTTGAGAATTCTGTAGCATTTCTTATTTGATAAACTCCTCCAGTAGCTTGTATGATGTAATTGACTCTTCAATGTATTGTGATGGTAACTCTTGTCCCTTCACTTCCACTGAACTTGAGCTAGCTTTAGTTCGCTTGTAGGCAAGCGGCTGATCTTGTTCTTCCTGAAACATGCTGACACTTCTCTTCTATGGAGTGATCTTGAGCATCTTCCTCCTAGTTTGGCTCTTCTTCCTTGAATAATTTTGGCAGTATCTCCCCTGTATTTTGGCCTTCAATAATTTTCCTTACTGGAATTTCTAGTGGAACTTCTTCTTCCTCTAAGTATTATTGTGAGAGAGGTCCTGCACACTTGAGTGGTTCTCTAAAATCAGTAGGCACCAGTGCAATCTCTCGAATTCTTCATCATCAAATCCAAACGACACTGGACAATGAAGTGCAGGTAGTTGGTCTTCTAATGTAGGCACCACCTTATCTATTATGCTTCTTCGGTTTCTCTTTCTTTCCTTTCTCTTTCTTCCTTGGAGGTCAAAGGGATATTGGATAAGATCTCATTGGCTTCACTGGTTGACTTGCTCATAAGTGATCCTTTGGCACACCTGTTCATATATCTGAATGCTTCTGAAGTTAACCCGAAGTAGGTTATCTGCAGTGCCATCTTAGATCGGTAGTCGGCACCCCTACGGCGCGGCTGTTCGTCTTCTGATTGCCTGTTCCTTCGGTCATTTTGTCTTCCACAATTCCAGTCGATGGGAACATCTAGCACTGGCAGGCCATGGCCCAATATAGGTAAAAGATGGGGGCCCTAAAATTTTGGAGGCCTTGTGCGATCGACCCACTTGCGCTGGGCTTTCGACAGGCCTAGCCAAGTCTTCCCATCTATATAAGGAATGGGTTGTACCTCCCTGAGGGAATTGATCAATCAATGAAGAATAATTAGTCCCAAATCTCCCTAATATTCTAGTCCCCTCCAAGCCGATTCCGGCCAGCTATCTTCCCGGCGTTGTTTATCCCCTATGAACTAAGGTTCATAACATCTAGTATCCTGAGTCATGGATCCTTTCCCATGACTTGTGCTACAGAAGATTTCCGCATTTTGCATGTGGGTAGCCAGCAACTCTCTGAGGGACTCGCTCCTGCCAGGGCAGATCTGGAGGAGCTTAAGCATGTTCAATCCACTGTCCTCTAGCTCCACAATCTGCTCGTGGCGCAGTTGGAGTCTAACCACCAAGCGGCGGCGGCAACACGGCTGCAGGCTGTGATACGCGGCCTTCTTGGCGAGGCATCATGCACAGAAGTTGCATGCCGCTACTAGGGCGGTGGCAGTGCAGCTTTAGATGCCTGCACGTAGACTGCTGGCATGACTGCAGGCATAGGCGCTACACAAGGAGCTGGTGACCAGAGAGACTGGCCGCCGAACGGTGGCTGCGACACGGCCAGTAGCTGTGTTCTGCAGTTTCCTAGCACGGCGACAACATACGGCGCAGGTGGTGGCAGGGCCATCAGTAGGGCTAGCCGATCCTCCACTGCAAGTTTGCCACCCTGGTCCATCAACCACCAAGGGCTAGCCTCCGCAGGGTGCAGCGGCAACCAGTTCAAGGGCCCAGTCTCCAATGGGCCGTGCCATCTATACTAGGACTTGCGACAGCTGTTGCAGACTGCTGTGTGTGCAGGGCAAGCTATAGGACTGAGTGAGCTGCCACGTCTTGGCCTTTGCAGGCCTAGACGAGATAGTTTCCATCGGATCCAGGAGGGCCATCCTTGGCAAATGTTGGGTTCTTTATTTTAGTTGCAAATAAATTAAAGCCAAGATGTAAAAGGCTTCTAGTCAGAGTTGCACTTGTACATGCAGATCAAGTTAGGCATCAAGTGTGCTGCCATGTACTCCACCTACAGCTTGAGGATGAGCTATCTTCGAAGGGTGGGGGAATGTCATGGGGCAGCAACCAAGGGCCTAGAGGGCCATAGGGATAGGCTTAGGGTTAAGATTAGTTGGATAAGGATTAGATTAGATAAGATTGAGTTAGTTACTTAAGGGCCAAGTACTCCTATCTATGTAAGGACGGGTTGTACCTCTTGGAGGGAATCAATCAATCAATGAAGAATAACAAGTCTCAAATCTCCCTACTAGTCTAGTCTCCCCCTCCAAGCCGACTCTGACCGGCTATCTTCCTGGTGCTATTTATCCCTTATGAACTAGGGTTCACTAGGTTTCATAACAGTTCGATAGAAGATTTACAAAGGAGTGAAGAATATGTCTTCTCAGTGTTGTTATGTAAGTACCGCATCCAATCTAAACTTTTGTACCAAGTATCTGCAATTGTACTGTTATTTGCTATGATCTAAGTGGATCAGCATGTTTGGTGGTTTCTATCTTTCCACTCAACGGCAATTGTGCAGAGTTTCTATGTACACTACTACACAAGTCTGCTATAGGAGCGATGGAAAAGACCCCTACAGGAGCGGTTTTAGGAAGAGCTCCTACTTTCCACGACCGCTCCTGTAAGGTCCTCAGCAGGAGCGGCTCTGCTGAGGACCTTACTGCTGAGTTTCCTAGCATGAGCCGCTCCTGCTGCAAACCTCAGCAGTAGCGGTTTTAGTTTTCCACCACTCCTGCTAAAATTTAAGCCCCCTTAGTTTCATTCCCGCCATGATTTGAAAAAGCCCTTTGTTTTCTGTTTCCTCACCATATTTCCCACCAAATTCGAAAGATGATTAGTTTTTGAAATCGTATGGATTGAAATGTATTGCTTCGGCTATTTTTTGAATCCTAATGCATGCTTTTCTGCTATATACATTTTCGAGCCACATTTACATAAATATTAAGTGTGTCAACCTTGCTGTGCGTGCTAGCTAGTTACAAAACACATCACACATAGATTAGTACATGTTTATACATTGAACACAACAACTTAACTAGAACGTGTGGTATTCCCACTAGACCAATCGACGGTATTTTTCTTCTGTTGCTAAAAATGAATCGTGATCGAAGAATTGCCCTCACCTGGTTGATTACCTCAGTGCATTGTGAAACGACATAGGTTGGCAATGATGTTCATGAGATTAGTCTCAGTGAGAGGCCGACTTGTTTTAGGGATTTCGGGGAGCTGGACCAAAAAAAGATGATGTGAGTGTTAACAGTGCCAAGGTGGTCTTAATTATCTCTCCACATGCAATACATGCAATGAAACGAGATAATGTTTTTGAATACCTACATCTTCAGGATTAGTTCTGTACCTCCTATCGACCCTAAGGTACTCACAAACATAGTATCCACAGTATCCAGTTCCCCTCGTTGCTTGTGGCACTATGTTTTGCAAACAAGTTTAATTAGTTTTAGATTTATAATACAATATTTGAACATATGCATATGCACACGCCTTTTCTTTCATACTAGGAATTTCACTCTGACTTGGATATTGTGCTGACGCTCAGGATAAAATGATAGGTTATACTTTTCTATAGCAATTTTGAAGGCCATGTTATAATTAGAACACACTATAGAAACTCAGATAAGTAGGATGACTTGACATATATAAGAACCAATATGGTAGGTATATATCTTACCACCGTATTATATTCAAAATGGTCCAATATCTCTTGGTTTCGACATCCAAAGATTCCAAGACCAATACTTTGCTGAGCTGCAAAGACCAAAGCGAATGATTATATATGATCAGTGCGTGTTTAATTTTCACTCAGTATCAAAGGCAAGAGTTTTGACATACTCAAAGTTGTATAGAGCAAGGATTTGGTCACGGTTTTCTTTGTGGTGGAACTTCAGGGCAGTGACACTGTATGGGGCAACTTTCCTCTTCGCCTTTCTATGTAATTCTGCCTGGATTGCCTCCCTCTCTGCTTTTGTTTTTCCTGCTTGCAGATCTTTGCTATCGTCTTTTTGCTTGAGTGGTGAGTCGTGTTGACTCTGGTTAATTAGTGAAGGGTTGAAGAACCCGACTATTGTATCGCTACGCCTTTGAGCTATTTGATACTGCATTCTGAAAGGTATATTATAAAACTAATGGATGTTACATACGAGAGTATTATTATATTAATTATGCCCACAGTAATTAATGGGATTGGCTGGAGACTTATAGGCACCAAAGGGTCATTGCAGTGATGTCCACTTGTCCTAGGCGGAACATGTTTTCTAACTCCAAAAAATCGGCAATTGTAGTCTTGGTTAGGGTGTTGAAACATTCACCGGGAATGTGAGTGGATACAAAGTGGACCCCAAGTCTAGATGCCATTAGATACCAATCGTGAAATTTTCTCATCTCCCCTGGCAATCGTTTATCATTAAGAGCCCAATCTGGCAGGAAGTGGTTTGTCAGTGTTCGCATCTTAGAGGGACAATCCGGCATATCGGCAATGTGATCAAGGCTAAGCACGGATATGTAGAATTTTTGGTCTGAAATAAGATTAGTTTCTTTTGTTGCCCTCTTATCCTTTGCCAGGCTCTTTTCCCTTTGATTTCTCCTTTTTCTTTCCTACCAGTAATTTTCTTGAACCATGTTTGCACCTCAGGTGTCAGCAGCCTTTTCATACGTGTGTACCATTTTTGGCAGCCACGCTTGTATCGCCTGTCTATGCTGTCGCTGGCTCCTCGGCCTCTAGAGGTTGTTCTGAATGGAGCCAGCATCTCAATGACTTCTAGAGGTGTAGCTAGCTTCTCGACTGGCTTCTGGAGGTGTAGCTGGTTTCTCAACAACTTCTGGAGGTGTAGCCAGCTTCTCGATGACTTCTAGAGGTGTAGCTGGCTTCTCGGCGAGATCTAGAGAAGTTAGGCACGAATTAGTGTATCGGAGGATCTAAATCTTCATGATCTTGTTCGGGCACAACATGTTCTTCCTCCATTGCATCTCCTATTGCGCCTTGTTCGAGTACTACATGTCTTTGTTCGAGTTCTAGTTATTCTTAGTGGTTCCAGGTTCATGATGTATTTCTTATGCCACAAGATGAACTGATCGACAGACTGGATGAGGAAGTGGATCCCCTCTGGCGTGGGGATGTCTAACCTTTCTGCTTCGTGTTTGGGTTCAATGCTAAGGACTTGGACCTTTGAATAGTCTGGCGGGATCGGAGTGCCATGGAAAAAGCCACTCCCTAGGAATCGCTAGAGCCCTTGCTAACTCTTGTGTCCTTCCATTTATTCCAAGAGGGATGTGTAACTCACAAGGAATCAGAGACGCGATGCTATCGACTACACGTTGATCACCGGATAGAAAAAGGGGTAAGACAAGACATGGTGTTGAACCAAGATCTAGTGATGAGGCAAAACCTGGTAATGAACTAACCAATACACTATACTAACTAATGAACTAACTAATCAACTAACTAATACACTAACTAATACAATATATCGGCGGCGTGGATAGAGGAGGTCGGCAACGGTGGCTCCATCCGTGGCTGGCGGCATGGATGACGACGAGGGCGACGGCGGCAGCTCGGAGCAGAGGAGGCAGGCGATGTGGACGAGGAGGTGAGGTCGGCGGACGGCGACTCGGAGGTGGTGCGCGGACGGCGGCGTGGAGGAGGAGGAGGCGGCGGTGCTGAGGAGAAGGAGGCGGCGGTGCGGCGGCAAAGATGGTGGCGTGGAGGAGGAGGAGGCAACGGCGCAGAGAAGCAGCAGGCGAGGTCGGCGGAGGAGGAGGAGGCGGCAGCGCGGAGGAGGAGGAGGAGACGGTGCGGCGGCGAAGGAGGCATCGCGGAGGTGGTGGAGGAGGCATGGCGGCAAAGGAGGTGGTGCGGAGGAGGAGGCGGCGCGGCGGCAAAAAATTTCGGCAGCCTAACATCGCAAAGAAGAAATGCCCGGACTTCGAATTTTTCGCCTCCCGTGCCCGCGCTTGTATGGGGATCACTTTAGCAGGCGTCCACCACTCCTACTGTCCACTGCAAGAGCGGTGGAACTACTGTGTTTAGTAGGAGTGGTGGACGAGTGTGGTAGCGGTGCCCTAGTGGGCCGCCGCTCCTAGTGGGCCTTCCACCGCTCCTACTTCTTTTCATTTTTTATTTTTATTTTCTATTTTATTCTCATTCATTCTTTTCATTCATTTTTCATTTCTTTTATTCTTTTCATTTCCTATTTTACTTTCATTCATTCTTTTCATTACTTCTTTTCATTTTTTTATTTTTATTTCCTATTTTATTCTCATTCATTCTTTTCATTTACTATTCTAATTTAATTCTTAATCTAATTAACATTGTGTACTTCCTCTCCTGACAAAGCCATGTAGGTAGATTGTATATAGGTCAATATTAGCAGCCATGTGATGTGTGTGATGTTCCTTTCTCCAAAAGGATTCATTCCATCTGTACTAAGTGCAAAGCTCATGTTTCTTGGATCCTTCGCAAACTTCGGATACAATTCATCAAACCTTTGCCAGTGCGTGCCATCAGTTGGGTCTGAAAGCTTTTAGTTCATCCTTTGTTCAGTCACAATACCACCAATGCATCAGCTTCGCAAAGGCAGGGTTTGCAAATATACGCCTTAAACGATCGATTGGATTGAGGTACCACATGACTAGGGCAGGGATTCTTCTCTTGTTCTCATCGATGCCTAACCATGTATCTTCTTCGGAAGGATTGGGTGCAACCTTTTTCTTCCTCTTCTCGCCATTAGAGGAACCTTCACCATCACCACAGTATATGTCATTCCGCTTGTAACGGCTGGCGCCACAAGTTGGGCATTTCTCCAGATTCTCAAATTTCTCTCGATATAAGATGAAGTGATTCGGACATGCACTGTATCCTTTCAACTCCCGCTGTGAATGGGCTAATAACCTTCTTCGCTTGATATGTGTTGGCAAGCACAAAGTTAGGCTTTGGAAGCAACCACGATAAGAGTTTTCACAGATCGTTGAAGCTAGAGTCAGACCACCCCTACTTGGCCTCTAGAATTAACGGCTCGAGTACAAAACGTAGCAAAGACCAATGAGTAGGACAACCCTTTGACTTCTCATACACACTCTTCTTTGCAGCATCCTTTACCACCTTGAAATTCTCTGCCCCTTTTACACCCGCAAGAAGGATATCCGCCTGTTTCAACATTTCTTCAAGGTCATCTACATCTGAATCGGCATCAAGTCCCAAGTCTTCGATACTCTCTAAAGGTACGGAGCAATATGTTCCACCGCCATTGTATTCTTCATCATCGCCACCACAATCCAACATATCAAAATCTGCATTGAAGAATGTGTCATTGTTATCATCCACATCGTCCGCCAATGAGTTCATCTGAGGCCTAGGTTGGTGTCTGTTGGTTTGGGAGGTGCTTGTTGCTCACCGTGATGGATCCTAAACAGAGCTAATCTCTCACAAACTCATCAACGATCAAATGCGATCTAATGTTGACCTGGATCCGTCCAAACCTTCTGATTTATATAGCTTTTGCAAGGGCAACATATGCCGGGAACCTTCTTCTTTATCGCATCCTTCTTCGCATCTTCAATAAATTTATCCTGCTTTCTCATGGTAAGGCCGCCCCATCCTTGGCCAGTTATACATCCAACCACGTGCCATCTATAAATATTAAAAGTTCACAAATATGTAATATCGTATCATCGATGGATAGGGTATTATTAATGAGGCTATTAATAAAGTGTATTTATGAGGGTCTATTTATGAGGGTACTTCATTAATAAGGCTATTAATGAAGTGTATTTATTAAATGTATTTATGAGGGCCTAATCATTAGGACTACAATCATGACGACTACAATCATGAAAGATATTTATGATGGAAATTAATAAGGTATAATCATGAATACAACAAATGATACATTATAAAGTTAATTAATACACCATCCCTCTGCCTAGGTTTCAAACTAGATCTAAATCTAGAAGAAGAGATCCACTAATAGAGAGTAAATACAACTCTTAAAACTAACAACCAATTGCATGCTAGTACCAAGTTGAGACAACCCTAATCTAGTCCATTACCCTAAAGCATCTAATGGTATAAGATAATAATCCTCCATACACATGAGAGGCAGAGAGAATGCCATTTAAATCCTATCTACTTTTACCACTAATGCTTTAAAGATACTCAAATTAGATGCATAGAGAGTGGAGGTTTACCTTGTAGCTTACAACTTCTAAGAAATATAAAAAAAAGCTCCCTCTCCTATTTTTCAATTTTTGGCCACCATCAGCTAGCTTTCAAAAACTAGAACAGCAGCTCCATTCTCGAGTCTACAGGAAGCCAAGAAAGAAGAATAGGCTATTATATGTGGCAGAAAAGCAGGAGCGGTGCATGGTACAAACCGCTCCTGCTATTCTATTACAGGAGCTGGTGCACGGCTACAACCTGCTCCTGTCAAGAAATAGCAGGAGCGGTTGGTGTCTTGCACCGCTCCTGCTAAGGGTCCCCCAATAGGAGCGGTGGACCGAACCAACCGCTCCTGCTAACATCCCTTAGCAGGAGCGGTTCACCACACCAGCCGCTCCTACAAATAGCAGGAGCGGTTCGTGTGGTTTACCGCTCCTGATTAGTATGCAGCAGGGAGCGTTTCGTCTAGTGGGACCCGCTCTGAGAGCAATAGGAGCGGCTCTTTATTGAAACCGATCCCACCATGAATTGAGAGGCACTCCTACGGTGAAGTATTCTAGCAGTGGTAGTTGCCGATTCGGCTGTGTTGGCCAACTAGCAGAAATACTGATGGCCTTTAATGTCGGATGTTGAATTTTTGTTTGCATATATTGCAAGCATTTCCAAGATATACACTATATCACACTTTTTTAGATAAAAGAAAGTTTTATTCCAATCCTTAGACATGGACATGCCCATTTGTTATTAAGAAGAGCCAGCAATCCAATAGCAAAGCGCCAACAAATAGAAAAACGATTTGAAATTTATGCAAATGGGAAACTCAATCGTCTAAGCAAAAAGCCTATTGATAAACATCCACCTATGCGTCGCGAAAATCTCCATGCATATTGACTCTCTAACGTGTGGCATGTCTTTTTTTCATCATAACTTGTATGTGCATTTATTTTTTCCTCCTCTTGTGGCGGACCCAAATCTTGTCCATCTCACAGCAATGTGGTTGCGGCCATATGTTTAAGCCTTTGGAACAAAGGGTATACTGGAGAATGTTGTAGGATTTAATTAAATCCTATAGGGAATTTTTCTACTGTAGCTCTTTGGAATAAATGATTGAATTCCTACGAAACCTATAAAATTCCTATGGAATGGCCCATTGCATGGAGATTTTGGAGGAATTTTAACATGAGGTCCAACCTATTGGAAACTTTCCTTTGTGTCTATCTCTCTCCTCTAAATCCTGTGTTTTTCCTACACTACATCTAAACGTTTCATTAGGAAACTTTTCTGTGTTTTCAATTCCTATAGGATTGCAGATGCCATGCAACTGTATTCCTATAGTTTTTCCTATTTCTATGTTTTTCCTATTTCTGTGTTTTATAAAAAAATTGAAATATTCCCCCTAGATACAGTATTAATAACTTTGTTTTTGAACATTGTTTTGTTGTATTGATGTATCCTTAGTTTATGTGGCTCATGTTAAGAGAGAGTGCACACACAAGGACATTAACATTGTAATGGCTAGAGGATATAGCTAAATATTAACTGTCGTGGCTAGCTAGTCCAAGCTGTTTTGATCCACATCTAATAGATTTGCTAAAAGGTTGGTAGCGTTGCATAAAGCCTGGAAACGTTCTTTCACCTCGCCTACCACTGAAATGACATGGCATTAAATTCTAGATGAGAGCACCTATGTCAACTTAAACCCGACTGAATATATTCCACTACACAGAACCCAATCAACTGAACAAAGCTCAGTTCACAAGGTTCAAAACACTCTTATTACATTACATGATTCTTGCAGTCCAAGTCAAATTAAAGGAGATGATATAGCTTACTATGCTGTACCATATACACCTGAGTTCAAATCAGACAAAACAGTGGCAATGATATGATGGTACGTTATCGGCATTCAGAATATATGGCAGTAATCTGCTTGAAAATATAGGCTTTCTCCAACTTACGTGTAGTATCATGTGCAGAGATGGACCGACCAGAATTAGTTACATTGATCAAGAACACCATGCATAATACAAAATTCAAAAGGATGATGAAGATGCCATATAACTATGCATGCTGAACCACATAAATTAAGATGCCAGATCTACAAGACCACCATCATTTCTTAAGATATAAGCTTAGTTAGTGTTATACTTGCATCCAATATATCAA
The DNA here is from genome assembly GCA_030272315.1 of Paspalum vaginatum. Classification (NCBI taxonomy): domain Eukaryota; kingdom Viridiplantae; phylum Streptophyta; class Magnoliopsida; order Poales; family Poaceae; genus Paspalum; species Paspalum vaginatum. The sequence goes on from CM059012.1 coordinate 22,757,212, forward strand.
CGATTCAATGCTACATATAGACGATATCATGTGACAACGTGTACAATTATTAGACTGTATCGATCACAAGTTTGATAATTATAATGACCAAGCAAGACCACAATACAATAATTTATACTTTTAGATTGTACCTGGTTTGGAAAGGGATCAAAGATTAGAGTTAACTGATGTCCAGTACTACAGGAGGGATTCAGAAGACCTAGAGAGTGTCTCGTAGGCTCGGAGTAAAGATAAAAGAGGACTTCATAATGATTTTTTTCTCCCTTTGAGAGCCAATGGACTGGCTCCATTGCCTCTGGAGTGATGAGTGATTGTCAACAGAAGCCAAAGACCCAGAAGTACTTGGGCACAAGACCTCTGATGGACAGGAGGCCCTCCGATGGACTGGAAGTAGAAGGATGCCCTCCGAAGGACTAAAGGCATGCTCGACGTCGGTCCGCCATGGGAGTTCGGTACATGGAGGAGCTGGCATGGCGACGGCAGGAGCAAGACCTCCGAAGGACTGCGAGGTGACCCCGATGGACAGGGGATACCGGGTGACACCTGCGATGCTCCAGCCCGAGTACATGGCACGAAAGATGGGCGACGGCGTTGGCGGATTCGTTCAAATCCTGCCACCCTACCACCAAGTTACCAGACTCAGCGAATGGGCTCATTCTCGCTGAGATAGAGTGGAGTGGGCCGTTTCAGGCCCAGGAAGGAAACCCTAAAGTTTTCTGATTTCTGACTTCAAAACCGGGGGACAATCGGCGGATTTAGACTACTAGCCATGTGGATGTCATTTGGGAGTTAGCTTGCAGGCGAAGAAGATCAAGACTCCATCATGGTCGTCCGTCCCCGAGAAAGTCGAGTCTTTTCAGTGTTGGCCCCTACGGGCGTTTCTGTAATATAGGGGTCTTAGTGAAAAATGTGTCGATTAGGCCAGAGCTATAAATACCTAAGTAGCTGGTCATTTAGATGATGCTTCCACCTCTAAAAACCCTAGGCTTAGTCTCCAACCACCCAAGTGCTTAGAGAGCAAATCGGGTGCTTAGCTCAGGATTTGAGAGTCCCCTATGCAAGTACTTTGCATTTGTAGGAGGATGAAGGGTGGTAGGCTGAGTTGAGCCTTGTAAGAACAGATTTCCTCATCTAATCAAGGCAAGAATCGTCCTATTTTCAGTGCTCATGTGTGCAGCCATCTTTCCCTCCTCTTTCTAGTTGGTTTTTGGATAGAACTCAACGGTTTTTGGTGATTTGTGTTGCCCACGAGTTAATCATGTTCTATTGGCTCTTTTGACTTGCTAGGACGTGGAGATTATGACTTAGTTCATCTCAATCCTGCTAGATTGCCATGAGCAGGCTTCCTTTGAGCTTTCCCCTTTCTTGCCCAAAGATTGCCATCTCATGAGATCTAAAATTCCCGCTGATCCCTTAGTCACTTTGTGTTGATCTCTTGGAAAAAGCTTTGGAATAGGGTCTAGATAGTGTGTATCAAAATTTCGTGAAGATTGGACAAGCTTTGGTCAGGTTTGGGTTGGAAAACCCCCTATTTGCGACTCTACCGGACAATCCGGCAGAGGCCACCGGACAGTTCCGGCAGCGCCCACCGGACAGTTCGGTGTTGGGCGCTGGCCGAGCCATCCCACCGAATAGTCCTGGCAGAGGAGACTGGACTATCCAAGTGCCACCGGACAGTCCTGGCCCCTGCTACCGGACAGTCCTGGCCCATGGAAGGGTAGCTACTGTGTTTTTGCTTATTGCCTTTTCCGCTGTGTTTTTGCTTTGGATTTTTGCATTCCCCACTTCTAGACTATTCTCTTTGCTTGCTGTGAGTCAGTGGGACGCATTTGGTGCGATGAGTGTTCGTGTGGCGGATTTTGCAAAGTTCGTTGCATCGGTGCCCTCTTTGAGTCGGAATCTCAGTTTTTCTCGCATTGGTGCGTATCCTCTTAGTGGACAGCACCCTTGCACTGCTAGACACGTATCTGTTTAGTGGATGGTGTCTAGTTCTTCTCTTTAGCACCAGTTTCGGGGATTTGTGAATTTGAGTTTTAAAGTGCTCCTATTCACCCCCCCTCTAGTCACACATCTCGGTCCTACAATTAGTATCAAAGCCAGTTAGGTTTCTTCATATCTTCACCTGTGAGAAACTAGTAGCGACTATGGCGCACTCTGGGAAGGTTTCGGTTCTCGGCTCGGATGGCTATCCCTACTGGAAGGGTAGGATGAAAGCTTTCTTGCTATGCCAGAGCGAGGACATATGGAATGCTACACAGAGTATGACTTTGACGGTGCTACCCCGTTGCCAAGCGTACCACACCGACGCTCAGTTGCTCAGCACTGAGGTGAACTACAAGGTGGTGAACTTTCTCTTCTCTGGACTTGGTCCGGCGGACTATGAGAGGGTGAGCCACCTTAGTAGCCACCCGTGAGATCTGGTCCCTGCTCAGTGCACACCATGAGGGAACGGTGACAGTTAAGGGATTGGCTTGTTGAGACTTACCGGCGTGAGTATGAGAACTTTGTTCAGAAGCTAGGGAGAGTCTATCGATGTCTTGCTTAGTCGTTTTCAGTCAATCATCAACAAGCTTCATGTCAACTCCGCTCCCGACCCTCTCCCATACTCTGACCATCAGCAGGCTATCAAGCAGCTGTATTCCTTGGACAGGAATGTGTGGGAGATCAAGAAGAACTCCATTCTTGAGTTCGGCAGGATATGACACCTTGGGAGTTGAGGAGCTTTACAAGCAAGCTCAAGGCTACAGAGGTTGATTACCAGATCACAGATATTCTCACTGGTACCTGCTCCAAGAGCCTGGCCTTGGCTTCCAGCTCCAAGGAAGTTGCTACTAACCCCCCATTTCAAGGTTTTTCATTCTCTGCTTTGATGTCTGTGACAGAGGAGCTGTTGGCGTCACTTGGGGATGATGAGCTTTGTCTGGTGTCTAGTCACTTCTAGCGCGCCTATGACAACTGGATGAACAAGAAGAAGGGTGAGAAGCTCAAGTGCTTTGAGTGCGGAGATGTCAGCCACTTCATCGCCGAGTGCTCGATCAAGCAGAACGACTACTACAAGAAGGGCAAGAACCACTCCCACAACTTTAGCAAGCACCGCTCCGGTAAGCATGACTACGACAAGCGCGACCACACCAAGCACTGCTCCGGCAAGATCAAGAACTTCAGGAAGGCTTTCAAGAGCTACCAGAAGGACAACCGGAAGCGGGACAAGGCCTTCTTCGCTGAGCTTGGTGGTCTTTGCAGCAGGATCATCTTCCTCCTCCTCCTCGTCTTCGTCAAGCTCAAGCGATGAGGAGATCATCACCAAGCGGGACAAGAGGAGGGACCAAGGCGGTCCAGCTGGCCTCTGCTTCGTCTCCACCAAGTCCAAACGGAAGCACAAGATGAACCGAAGATCATTTTGCTCCATGGCGCTTGAGGACAAGGACGATAAGGGCAACTGACAACGACTCCTCCAATGAAGTGGTAACTCCTGAGCAAGCTGAGATCCTTGATATGCTGGAGAGGAATAGTCGTGAGTTGAAAGCCTAGGATAAGTTGTTGGAGAAGGCAGCCAAGAAGCTGTAGAAGCAGAAAGCTGTTGGCGGTCGTTATAACCCATTGTGACCACCAACATTTCATGTTCCAAGGGTGATTTTATGCAAGGTTCATACATATTAACCGGTTCCACGAGTTGTGTACAAAAGTCTTGTAGGAACACTTGCCACGGTGCAAAAACATACAAGACAGGGTGAGACATGATGAACCAAGAAGGAAGGCTGAAAATGGGCTGAGGACCCAGGCCGCCCGGCCTCTTTCCAGGCCGCCTGGCCTGCCTCCGACTCCGAATGCCACCATTCTTCACCTGCATGCAAGGGACAACATGTCAAACACAAATCCACCGTGGCAACTAAGAGAAGAAGCACAAACACATCGGAAGGCCTCAACCTCACCAATCCAGCCCACAGATTGGTTAAGTCAGCAATCCAGGGGAGTCCCATCCAATGGCTAAGGAAGAAACACAAAGAGAATCCAATGGTTGAGGCAAAAGCACACAAGGATAACTGCCAACTGACCTACAACCGCCTTGGGGAGTCAATATCAACCGAAGGATGAAGTAAGGCAATGGATCCAAGGGCACCCCAGGCCGCCCGGCCTCCTGCCAGGCTGCCCGACCTCCTACCAGGCCGCCCGGCCTGTCACACGCCCTTGTAACCGCCATACCGACCCTACAAGTACCCCCTCACTCCCTTGGCACTATAAATACCCCTTGGTAGCTCATTAGTGAGTGTGTGTGTAGCTATTGTGGCATAGTAGCACTTGGTGTGAAGTGTATAGTGTGGAGAAGTGAAGTTATCCCTTAGCTTGTAGAGAGAGTGCCTCTTGTATCAAGGAGAGTAGTGAGGAGAAGAGTGCGGGAGCCGGATCTCTCTTTGCTCCCCTACTTGTATTCTCAGCGGAAGGATATTCAATTCCAGATTGAGTAAAGTTCCTTGTCCTCTACCTCTATTATTTCATACTTACTTTGCCTTCATACTTTGTCTTATACTTGTCTATTTACAGGAACCTTGTGCATGCTTGTAGTGTTAGGCTATATAGTAGTGCTTGCTTTTCTGGCTCATTACCAGTTAGTAGTAGACTCTCTGAGTGGCACGACGGTGTTCATACTTAGAGTTTACCTTGGTTGGTCGGCTATCCTATGCAGCTCTAGTTGGTAGACACATTAGGTGACAGCTCTTGTGTTCTCAGTATTCCAATCTCGTACGTCCGGATAGACTCGCTGACGATATAGCCTTATCCTATAGTACCCGCCTTTCTCAGCTGGGTAATCAACACTCTGGTGCCTGGGTAGTGGTGCTACAGCTTTGGTGTCTATGTTTACATGACAAGTATATCTCTTTGCATGCTTAGTATAGTAAGGTGATCTAACATTTGTTGAGAACCTTGCTCCCCTATCTTTTATCCTCTACATTGCTAGCTTCACTAGTTCGGTTGGTTGTGTTACGTGTTATTATACTCCTCATTCTCTGTGGATTCCATACCCTAGAATACTCTTGGGTGAAAGAGCTACAACGCGTTTACCGTGCAGCTTGCGGAATTATATATGAAGGCTAAGGAATGCCAACAAAGCCAAGCTTGCTAATGATTTTGCTGAAATTGCAGAGGCCGAAGAGTGTGCTAGCCCAACCTAGTGACTTCGAGCGCCCTATCTATGAGTCCCTCATGAGTGAGCTTTGTGAGCAGAAGAGCAAGTATGCTCATCTAGTAGAGGAGATGGATAGGCTGAAGGTTGAGTTTGGCAAGCTCCAGTCTAAACTGGATGAGCCTACCTTGAGTGAAGTGCTTGAGTGTGAGTCTTGCCTCCACCTAGCTGTTGACATAGCTGAGCTGAAGCTGAAGTGTGAGGGGCAGCTTAAGGAGTTGGATGAGCTCAAGGGCTAGACCTACAGCTTTTGGGTGCAGTGCACGGTCTGTCCTACCTTGAGGAGTGAGCTTGACCAGGTGAGAGCTGACTTAGAGATGCTTTCAGCACCTTCTGATACGTGTGAGAGTTGTCTCACTTTGAGACTACAGTTGGTGGAGAAGGATGCCAGCCATTAGGAAGCTTGAAAAGTCTGCTCCTAGCGATTCCCTCTCTAGACTGTCCTACTTGTGTTGCCCAGACCTTGTTTCTGGAGGATCTGAGATAGGAGAAACTGACCTTGGTTGATGAGAACAATCGGTTGAGAGAGGTGCTCAGTTGGATGTATGCTAGAGAGCCCCAACTAAGGATGATTTCAGAGAGCACTAGGAGAGTAGAGGGTGACACCAGTGGACTTGGGTTAGGAGAGGGCAGTACTGCAGATAAGAAGAAGAGTACCCCAGTTAAGCTTAAGACTGGCTCTCCTCAGCCTAGCCCTACTAGTTGATGGGGTTTACCATGAGCCTTCCAAGGCTACCCCAAAGAAGTAGTTCTGGACACCCAAGCCCTCACAGGCTAAGCTGGACAGAGTAGTGACTGAGATCCTCAAGCCTCCAGTGAGCAAGGAGAGAATACAGTAGCCTGTTCCACCCAAGGCTACTCCACCTAAGCCCAAAACTCAGCCTAACCCCACTCCCAAGAGGTCTGTCTAACACTGTGACTTTTGCCAGCGGAATGGCCACTTGGAGGAGTTCTGCTTCAGGAGGAAGCGAGCTTGAGAGGCAGGAGAGGGCCTGGAGAAACCAAGGATCAGTTCTACCATGGGGTGGTAGGCAGGATCCTCCCTATAGCGGTGAGATAAGAGACCTGCTTTGCTAGTGGTGAGAGAGGAGGCGGCTTTGAGCCTTCGTGCTCCTAGTGGTGAGAGACGCTTTGCCAGCCAGGGCTCGTAGTCGTTTTCAGCGCGGCTATGGACCTCAGTGACCGAGGCTTTGGTAGAGGGTTTGAGAGCTCACGCTTTGGAGGTCGTGGGTACCCTAGATCGTCATGATGCTTACTTTGGCTGTGCTTTTCCCACCTTTGAGCAGATGGCTCGGAACTGGTTCAGCAGTTTCACTAACCCCATTGCCAGGACCATTTGCTCAGCTCTCGCTTTCCATGATTTTGCAGGATCGAGGCCTAGAGGACATATGGATCATGGACTCCGGCTAGCTCTAGGCACATGACAGGGCACCGCAGATGGTTCTCCAGCCTCAACCCCGTGAGCTACCAAAGAATACATCACATTCGGGGATAATGGTAAAGGGAAAGTGTTGGGTATTGGTTCTATTGCGCTTTCTGGCAAGCTTTCCCTGAGAGAAGTTGCTTTGGTGAGGAATTTGGGGTTCAATTTGGTTTCTGTCTCACAACTTCTCAAGGAAGGGTATGAGGTTCGCTTTAAGGAGGGTTCTTCTCGTATGCTTGATGCTAAGGAAAATCTTGTTTGTCGGATTTTTCCATATGGGCAGGTTTTTAAGGTTGACCTTGCATCTGTTTCTGGCCCTCCTCGGTGTTTGGAAGCTAATCCTTCTGCTGATATTTGGAAGTGGCATAGGAGGCTAGGCCATTTGAGTTTTGATCTGCTTGTTAGGTTGAGCTCGATGGGTCTAATCCGAGGATTGCCCAATTTGAAAGCAGAAAAGGACTTAGTATGCCACCCCTATCATCATGGCAAGATGGTTGCCGCTTCTCATGCACCTGTCAATCAGGAGATGACTTCTTACCTAGGGTTAGCTTCTACATATGGACACGGTTGGTCCTGCTCGGGTACAGTCAGTTAGTGGGAAGTGGTATGTGATTGTTGTTGTAGACTGACTTTTCTCGCTTTTCGTGGGTGTTCTTCATGGAATTCAAAGATGAGGCTTTCAGTTCTGTTTGGGATCTGGTCTTGAGGTTAAGAAATGAGAGTCATAAGGCCATGAGGGCTATCCACAGTGACAATGGCGGAGAATTTCGTAACTCTCATTTTGAAACCTTCTGTCGTGACCTAGGTCTTGATCATCAATTCTCATCTCCTTATACCCCACCTCAGAACGGTGTTGTGGAACGAAAGAACCACACACTTGTAGAGATGGCGCGGACGATGCTTGATGAGCATAGGACTCCACGACGCTTTTGGGCTGAAGGCTATGAATACAAGCCTGTTACATTGCCAACCGCATCTTCCTACGAGCTTTCTTAGGGAAAACTTCATATGAGCTTCGGTTTGGTAGGTAGCCCAGCGTCAAGCACCTGCGTCCATTTGGCTACAGATGCTTTGTGCTCAAAAAGGTGGGGCATTTGGACAAATTTGAATCTCGCTGCTTGGATTGTATTTTCCTTGGGTATGCCTCTAGCTCTAGGGCATATAGAGTGTGGATCCTTGATACCAAACAAGTGGTTGAGACCTGTGAAGTTTCCTTTGATGAATCTATGCCTTGCACAACCCCTGCATTTGAGCTTTCAGGTGATGATGAAGAAGGAGCTTCCATCTTTGAAGATGAGGAAGTTCAAGTAGATGCTGGTGATGCAGGAGCCACTGCACCAGCATGCAGCTCTTGCCCCCTCTACTACGAGCTTTGAAGATGAAGGAGGACCCTTGCCAACAGGCTTCCTTCTCACTCCCCCGACCGCAAGCTCGAGCAGAGGTTGGCCCTGCTAAGGACGCAGAGGAGGTGACCTCGGAGATTGTTCCATCTCGGTAGGTACAGCGGGATCACCCTTCACATGGGATCATTGGTGATTTGCATGCGAGGACTTTGAGGTCCCAGACAGGTTCTATCATCTTCTTTGCTCATGCTGCTTTTGTTGCCTCCTTTGAGCCCAAGGATGTTGGACACACACTTTCTGATGGTAATTGGGTTAATGCCATGCATGAGGAGTTAGAAAACTTTGAGAGGAATGAGGTTTGGGTTTTGGTAGAGCTACCGCCACATTGCAATCATATTGGTACAAAATGGGTTTTCAAAAATAAGCAAGGGGAGGATGGCATTGTTATGCGGAACAAGACTAGACTTGTGTCTAAGGGTTTTTGTCAAAAAGAGGGGATAGACTATGAGGAAACGTTTGCTCCAGTTGCACGCCTGGAAGCTATACGTATTCTCTTAGCCTTTGCAGCTTCTATGGGTTTCAAGCTTTTTCAAATGGATGTGAAGTCTACTTTTCTAAATGGTTTCACTCAAGAAGAAGTTTATGTCAAGCAACCCCCTGGATTTGAAAATGCCAAATACCCTAACCATGTTTACAAATTGCAAAAAGCCTTGTATGGTTTGAAACAAGCCCCTAGAGCTTGGTATGAGAGATTGAAAACATTTTTGCTAAAGCAGGGTTTCAAAATGGGGAGTGTTGATAAGACCTTGTTTCTCCTCAAGCATGGTAGCGATCTCCTTATCCAGATTTACGTGGATGATATAATCTTTGGTGGCTCGTCTCACTCTCTTGTTACCAAGTTTTCTGAGCAGATGTCGAAGGAGTTTGAGATGAGCATGATGGGAGAGTTGCAGTTTTTCCTTAGACTGCAAATCAAGCAGGGGTGTGAAGGAATCTTCATCCATCAAGCCAAGTACATGAATGACATTCTGAAGAAGTTTGATAAGGGAGTCCTCAAGCCTATGGCGACTCCCATGTCAACACAAATGGCGCTTGATGCAGATGAAGAAGGGGAGGTTGTTGACCAGAGTGAGTACCGAGGGATGATCGGCTCACTTATGTACCTGACGGCGACTAGGCCGGACATCCAGTTCGCGGTTTGCCTTTGTGCGTGTTTTCAAGCCTCACTGAGGACATCACACCATCAAGCGGTGAAGCACATCTTCAGGTATCTGAAATACACTCCTGAGCTTGGTCTTTGGTTCTCTTCAGCTTCTATGCTCTCTCTCATAGGGTATTCAAATGCTGACTTTGCGGGTTGTCGGCTGGAGCGCAAGTCTACTTCTGGCACCTGCCAGTTTCTCGGTTCTTCTCTTGTCTCTTGGTCCTCACGCAAGCAATCTAGCGTAGCCACTTCCACAACAGAAGCCGAATACATTGCTGCTGCTAGTTGCTGCTCCCAGCTGCTTTGGATGAAGTCCACCTTGAGTGTCTTTGGTCTCACCTTTAGGAAGATCCCTCTCCTAATAGATTCTACTTCTGCTATTCCTGTAGCTAAGAACCCCATCTTGCACTCCAGAACTAAACACATAGACGTGAGGTTTCACTTTCTGAGAGATCACTATGAGAAGGGAGACATAGACTTCATCCATACGGAGACCGAGAACCAGTTGGCAGATATCTTTACCAAGCCCTTAGAGCTTAGCGCAGTTTGCTCGCTTGCGTGGGGAGCTTATTGTTTGGTACCCCTTTTAGGTTGGGGTAACTTTGCTGTAGTTTAGGTTTTGTTTTGCTTTTTCTTTGCTTTTCCTTGTTTTCTTTGCATTTTTTTATCATATAATGCATTGCATTGTATCATATGCATTTTCACTATCACTAGCACAAGAGCTCTTCTGGAATAACTAGTTAGTACTTGCTTGTGCCAGATTGTACAGTTGCTTGCTTGATCATGGTTGGCTAAGCTTCTTGAGTCTGTCTACTATCATTTGTGAGCTAAGTCACTTTTATTTCTTAAAAATCACAAACCATGATCACCACTTGACTTGGCTACCTAGCATGTGTAGGAATGTTGAATGCTATGCTATCTTCTTATGCTTGGATATGCCAGTCGTAGTGCCTTTGTTGAGTTTATGCCTAGGCATTTATAACACCTTGCCTAAACCTAAAATCTGAATTAAATCTGTACATGTGTGTCTTTTGAGCTGGGATGAAAAGATCTAGGTGGGTTCGCTTGTCACACTGTTCTAGTTTGAGATAGCTTGTCCTTTGCACCTTGGCATGAACTTGGACTAGGCTGTGTATGACCAAAACCTTGTCTTAAGCTTCTGATGGTTTTCTGAACCTAGGCTTGGCATTGGTTGGTAAGAAGTGGCAAAGACAAGTGAATAACCCTTGGCACATGATCTGATCTGCATGAAGTTACAATTTGCTAAATCTCAAATCTGCAAGTCACTTAATTGCTTATGGCTGTTGTATATGCTTTGGTTGAGAGTAGCACACCTTGTTTGTTTTGCTAGCATCTTGCTATTCATGCCTATCTTGCTAGATGCTTTTCATGTTGGTGATGCTTTCTTTTCAAAAACCCTGAAAAACATGCTCCCGATCTGTATGAGATAGATTCAATTGAGCTTGTTGCATGCTTCCTTGCCCTTACTTGCTCTGTATGCTAGAACTTGTATTTACTAGCTTTTCATCCCTGCTAAGCTCTTCATGGTACACTTTCCTGCATTTCATGGCATATTTTGAGGGGGAGTTGTCTAGTTCAGGGGAGCTGGATTCGATGAATCCTTGATGTGTCCATTGTCAACAAGGGGGAAAGATGTTGACCTGTTCTTGGACCAAGGGGGAGAATTAGTTGAGGAGGAGCTGTGCATTCAGAAATTTGAGCTTTTAGCATGCTCTTGCATCGGTGCGTTCAGCCTTTTGCCTCCTTCTGGAGGAAGCGATGCTTTGCCTAAGCATGGCTGTGTTGAGCTCATTTGCCTCCTTCTTGAGGGGTCATGCTTTAGTTTGATCAACTGCGTTGAGCAGTTTCCTTTGTCTTAGGGGGTCGATCTTTTGGTTTTCTTTTTGTTGCCTCATTTTGCCCTTCTTTGCTTGTGCTTGGTTTTTGCGGCATTTTGAGCAACTTTCTTCTTTTTCTGTTTCTTTTCGGTTTTACGCTTGTTTTTCTTGTCTTTGTTCTATTTTAGGTTACAGGTAGAAGGTATTGACAATGCACTCATCAAGGGGGAGATTGAGAGCCAATGGACCGCCTCCATTGCCTCTGGAGTGATGAGTGATTGTCAACAGAAGCCAAAGACCCAGAAGGACTTGGGCACAATACCTCCAATGGACAGGAGGCCCTCCGATGGACTGGAGGTGGAAGGAAGCCCTCCGAAGGACTAGCGGCATGCTCGATGTCGGTCAGCCATGGGAGTTCGGTACACGGAGAAGCGGCATGGCGACGGCACGAGTAAGGCCTCCGAAGGACCGCGAGGCGACCCCGATGGACTGGGGATGCCGGGTGCCACCGCGGTGCTCCAGCCCGAGTACATGGCGCAAAGACGGGTGAGGGCGTTGGTGGATTCGCTCAAATCTGCCACCCTACCACTAAGTTATCAGAATCGGCGAATGGGCTCATTCTCGCCGAGATAGAGTGGAGTGGGCCAGTTTCAGGCCCATGAAGGAAACCCTAAAGTTTCCCTGTTTCTGACTTCAAAACTGGGGGTCGATCGGCGGATTTGGACTACTGGCCATGTGGACGTCATCCGGGAGTTAGCTTGCAGGCGAAGAAGATCAAGACTCCATCGTGGTCCTCCGTCCCCGAGAAAGTCGAGCCTTTTAAGTTTTGGACCCTACGGACGTTTCAAGTAATATAGGGGTCTTAGTGTAAAATGTGTCGATTGGGCCAGGGGCTATAAATACCTAAGTGGCTAGTCATTTAGATGATGCTTCCACCTCTGAAAACCTAGGCTTAGTCTCCAACCAGCTACGTGCTTAGAGAGCAAATTCAGGTGCTTAGCTTAGGATTTGAGAGTCCCCTAGGCTAATACTTTGCATTAGTGGGAGGATGAAGGGTGGTAGGCTGAGTTGAGCCTTGTAAGAACAGATTTCCTCATCTAATCAAGGCAAGAATCGTCCTATTTTCGTGCTCATGTGTGCAGCCGTCTTCCCTCCCCCCTTCTAGTTGGTTTTTGGATGGAACTCAAGGGTTTTTGGTGATTTGTGTTGCCCATGAGTTAATCCTGTTCTATTGGCTCTTTTGGACTTGCTAGGATGTGGAGATTATGATTTAGTTCATCTCAATCCCGCAGAATTGCCACGAGCAAGCTTCCTTTGAGTTTTTCCCTTTCTTGCCCAAAGATTGTCATCTCACGAGATCTGAAATTCCCGCTGATCCCTTGGTCACTTTGCGTTGATCTCTTCGGAAAAGCTTTGGAATAGGGTTCAGATAGCATGTGCAAAATTTCGTGAAGATTGGACAAGCTTTGGTCAGGTTTGGGTTGGAAAACCCCCTGTCTGCGACTCTAATAGATAGTCCGGCTGCGCCCACCGGACAATCCGGTTCCGGCAGCGCCCACCGGACAGTTCAGTGTTGGGCTCTGGCCGGGCCATCCCACCGGACAGTCTGGCAGAGGAGACCGTACTATCCGGTGCCACCGGACAGTCCAGGCCTAAGGCAGGGTAGCTGCTGTGTTTTTGCTGATTGTCTTTTCCGCTGTGTTTTTCCTTCGGATTTTTGCATTCCCCACTTCCAGACTATTCTCTTTGGTTGCTGTGAGTCAGTGAGACGCACTTTTGGTGCAGGTGAGTGTCGTGTGGTGGATTTTGCAAAATTCGTTGCCTCAGGTGCCCTTTTTGAGTCGGATCTCGGTTTTTCTCGCATTGGTGCATATCCTCTCAGTGGACGGACACCCTTGCACTGCTAGACACGTATCTGTTCAGTGGACGGTGTTAGTTCTTCTCTTTAGCACCAGTTTCGAGGATTTGTGAATTTGAGTTTTAAAGTGCTCCTATTCACCCCCTCCAGTCACATGTCTCGGTCTTACACCCTCGAAACATGTTGACCGTCACATATATGATATGGCTTATGTATTTAGAGAAATTTCAAGTTCCGTTGAAATTTATACAGTAAAAGTTATGAATAATTGTGAAGTATAGGAAAAGAACTGCACCTGGTTGCTATGGAAGATTCTCAAAGAAAGGTACAATTAATATATAGTATCCAGTTTTTTAGATGTGCAAGAACGAGTGAACATGAACGATCATAGTATTATCTGATTCCAATGCATTTCCTAGTAATATAGTGGTGATTTATTATTTCATTCTTCACACACGGCTAACTGCTCAGAAGTGCCTCTAAAAATTCTTCATACTGTGATGCTTTCAATCAGATAGTTCACATTGCAGTGGCTTATCATGAACTAGGTAGCAATAATTAAAACTATGCAAGATCTAAACATATCTACCTTGTTCCTTTGCCCATCCAGATAAGATGTGTTTGAGGACGATAACGAATATTGCACCAAATTCAGTGCCAGTTCGCAATCGAGATACCCCTAAACCTACCATGTTCCAAACTGCCTCCGGTTTCAAATAAGTGGCATTCTAGACATTACCGCGGGCACCCCTAGACACCACTTTTACCATTAATTAATTATATTAATAAAATTCAAAACATACTAAAAGCGTAATATTATAGAGTTGCTACAAAAGAAAAATATGCATTTTCAAAAATAATATACATTATTTAATAATATAGTGACAATCAAAATTAAAGTGTATTGACAACATGTACATATTAAAAATGTCAATTATTTGCCCTGAGATTAAATAGAACCTTCCTGCACATGTTGCCTCACATATGATTATCAAGTCTAAAATTCAGATCAAAGCAAAACACAGAGTTAACAGTATAATATGCTCTCAGCATGCTGAATATACAATAGAAGCAAACAGTGTGATTGAGAGACCATCTAGAAGCATCCCGTCAAAATATACACTTCCTTAAGATTGCAAGTATCATGTGCAGAGATGGATCGATCTGAATTAGTTAAAGTGACTAAGCAAGACCTGAATACAAAACTCAAAAGGATGAATATGCCATAGCTAACTCTAATCATGCTGTATCACATATATTATTGAAGCCAGCGCAACAAGACACTCATAAGATATAAGCCTGTCATTGTTATCCTTCCATTCAATATATCAATGATTTCAACGCTACATATATAGATATCATGTAACTGCATGTATAGATGGATCCAACACAAGTGTGATAATTATAAAGACTAAGCAAGACCACAATTCGAAATTATTTTATAGAATGTACTATATTTAGAGAACTATGTGAATTCAGTATAAAATCTATATGTAAAAGGCACGAATAATTGACAAATATTGAAAAAGCATTCCACCGGGTTTCAAGATGTGCAAGAACGATTGACAAATTGACAATATATTATAGCAAGTTTTACAATAAAAAAAAGAAAAAAAAGATGTGCTTTGGGTCCACCTTGTCTGGGGAAATGCTATAGTAATGGTAGTCTTCCTGGAGTGGGAGAAAAGGGTGTTTTTGGTGGATGGACATCCTCTTACAAGGAAATCGCTTCAGTCATAGTGTGTGATGCTAAATCTTGGTCACTCTAGCAAGGAAGATCTATGGAATATGAAGTTAGAACTCAGCGCTACCATGAATTTTTATCATGAAATATTTTAAGATCTCCGAGTAGAACTTATAAACTACTTTTTCACACACCCATGTCACAAAAAGCTTTTTGGCAGTTGAATCTCTTTGGGCTTATATTGTCTGGATTCTGAGGATCACTACACCATGGCACACTTTTACCCATAGTGAACTATTGGCAAAAGGTCAATATTGATGACATATATTCCGTGGGCAATACTTAAACCCTTTATCAACACCTAATCTGCCGGCAATCAATTAATAGGGCTACATATTATCTGTTGCCATTTCTGTATTGACTGATCAATAGTTGGCAAAAGAAAACTAGACAATGTATCTATGGCGTAAGGGGTGGGTCCAATACTCCGGTTGGTACCCGGCGGGAGTTACCAAATTTTCACCACTGCCCGCGCTCCGTGCCCCAACACCTAAAAGCCGCTGGCCTTATCTCTTCCGTCTGGTGCTCCCGCAGCCGCAGCCACAAAACCTAGATCCCCAATTCTCTTTCTCCACCGGCTGCCACCAGACCCACGCCTGCCACTTTGCACGTCCCCGCACCCCATGTCCACCGCTGCCCGTCTGGTTAGGGTTCCCCTTGGCCGCCGCAACCCCCCATCTCTCTATCTCTCAGTTTTTTCTTTCTCTGTTCTACATGCACAGGCGAGGCGGCTAGCGGCAGCATGGTCGATGTTGGCCTGTGCCGCCCACAAGCGGTGGTGCAGGCGGTGGCTGGCGTGCCCATGCTGCTGTTGGGGCGTGGGCAGCATGCCCATGTGGCTTGCACGCCCATGCTATGGCGGGGAAGCGCGATGGGTAGTGGCTCCCGGCGGTAGTACGCGCGGCCCACCCGCAGGCGCGTGCGGCTTCGGCAGCGGTTGCCCCGCGACAGTGGTAGTGGAGCGGTGGTGCAGTCAGCTTGCTTGCCTGCCCGTGGCGGCGCTCTCACGCCCTGCGGCTATGGCGGTGTTGCCTATGCATGGAACGGCGTAGGAATGGGCTGGGATGAGGCAGGAACTGATCAGGGCCTGCGAGGTCGAGCTGCGTACCATGGCATCTGCTTTCCTGCTTGGTGAATGGTGATGCAGTGACTAATCAGAGAGGCGCACAAGGGGGATGGCAGTGGAAACACCCACCATTTGTTCTTGATTTGCCTTATGTTGTGCAGGACGCCATGTGTTTGCATTATTGCCTAAGCAGGTCTGACAAATTCCTGCATTTTTTCTACAGGTCCACACTAAGTTCTTCAGCAAGCGGACCTAGTTCAATTGTTGGAAATATGATTAGCCATCAAGTAAGATGTCGGCAATTCTTAATAACTGTCGGCAAAAGTTTAACTGTCGGAGAAGGGTCTAAATGTGGGCAAAGGTACCCTATTTGTCCGCAGTCTAAATGTCGGCAAATGTATGAACTATCGGCATAGCCTAAGCCAACAGCTTATACAACGACTGTTATACAAGTGTCAGCGAAACTTTGGCCCACACTTTATATTCCCGAAAAGGTAGCTTCTGCCGACAGAACTAAGTGTCCAAAAGTATGCCACGGTTTAGTGGATCTGCTATTTTACTCCACCAAAAG
The DNA here is from genome assembly GCA_030272315.1 of Paspalum vaginatum. Classification (NCBI taxonomy): domain Eukaryota; kingdom Viridiplantae; phylum Streptophyta; class Magnoliopsida; order Poales; family Poaceae; genus Paspalum; species Paspalum vaginatum. The sequence goes on from CM059012.1 coordinate 22,773,441, forward strand.
CCTACAAACAACTCGTGGAACACAAGAGTGTACATGCCCTCTTTAGGCCAGGATTGTAACGAAGTTAGGGTCCAATATGTCATGTGTAATCGTACAATAGAAAAGCATTGATTTCCGTGCATCTCGTTTTTTGTGTCTGGGAGATGTATTCGCCCCTCTGCTGAAGTGATGCGCTCCAATACACATCCGACACAACATTTGGCGGGCTTCGCTGCTCTTTACAGCCACCAACGCCATAGAATCGATTCCAAACATGCCCTTAGTTGGTTCGAGAAAAGTTCTAACCCACATAAACACAAGATCTTCTTTAGCTTCATTCTTCACGATCAATAAGCACTAGAGAGAGTTTCTCCAACAAACACAAATGACCCTACCAACATCTGAGTGTTCTTTGCTGACCACAAAATGATGGAACTCTAAAGCACATGTTCCTATCCTGCCCCTTTGCTAAGCCCATGTAGCGTCTCAGCATCCAGGTTGGTAACCAAGATGACCCGCTTGGCTGTTTCAGCAAGCCTCCGAGTGCAGTTAGGGCTTGGTCTTGGTCAATACACGCATATGCTTTGTTTTTCTTATCCTATTGAATTACCATGTGCATGTTTAGTCAAGGAACATTTCAGGCCCCTTGTCATCAGTTCATCAAAGAGGCTGGCGTGCAGCTGTAATCCCAGATCTCGTACGTGCATGTGGCACGTCCTCATCCAGCCAGTTGGATCTTTAATAACATATGGAAGACTAACAAAATGTTGGCCTATATGGAGTCTTTGTTATATTCATACTACTTAACAATATATAGCTTGGTAGGTCCAGTCTTGTGGTAACTAATAAGCAATATTCCTTCGGTGAGAAATCTATGGAATGAACTTTGTGGTTGTTGTTTTTCTTTGGTGTTACTATCAGACACACCTCATTTCTTTTAGGGTAAGGAACATCTGTACTACTACAGAAGTGGCTAGCAGGAACGCCCCCCAAGAGAGGTTAGAGGCGGTTCTGGAAGGGAGCCGCCCCTGCTAGCCTAAAAGCGGGCCCCAGCTTGAGAACCGCCTCTGGTATTGACTTAGCAGAGGCGACTCATGTTATGGACCGCCTCTGCTAAGTCAGATAGCAGGGGCGGTTCATAAAGTGCAAAGCTCATGCTAAGTCAGGAGCGGTGCGCTGTATGAACCGCCCCTACTACCTTATTTACCATAGGCGGCTCATGTTAAGGACCGCTCCTGATATTAGCAGGGGCGGTTCATGCTGTGAGCCGCTCCTGGTTCTATGCCATAATAAATACCGAGGTTCTTCTTCCTATTCAAGCTTCCTACCCGTACAGCAAGCTTGAGCTAGCATTAATGGCGCTCAAGAATTGAGAAATAGAGGGGGAGGTTTTTCTTTTCGTTTTCTTTGGAGTTCCAAGCTAATGGAGGTACGACTACACTCTCATTGCATTTAATTTGATTATCATGTAGGAAATGATGTGGTGATTTCACTCTAGATCTATGCCTTCTTCTCTCTCATATAGTGGTAATTTCTTTCTAGATCTAGCCGTAGATGTAGGACTATCCAAAACTAATCTTTGGTTAGCATTTATATGTACTCTCTCACTCAAACTATAGTAATTTTTAGCTCTATTTAGTGTATATATCACGTAAGAGTTTTAGCTCTCATATAGTGATTTTTAGCTCTATTTTAATTTTAGCATGTATATGTGGAGAAGAAAGGTTATGTTAGTTCATGCTTAGCTATTTATGATTATATAGGTCCGGAGCTATTTATGTCCACTTTATTTGTATATTCCTTATTAATTAATGCATTGATTTGTATATCCAATTTACTTTAATTTTAATTCCACTTTAATTTTAATGCATTGAGTTTAATTTTAATGCATGGAGTTCATATTTGAATGCATGGAGTTTAATTCTATAGATGGACCGTGCATGGATGTATGACTGGAAAAGGATGGAGAGGCTTTATCCCGAGCAAGTAGAGAAATTTCTTGAAGTTGCAAAGAATGATGCATTGATTAAGGAGGTTGTGGGTATCTGTTGCCCATGTAGAAATTGCAAAAATCTTAAGGTGTATTCAGATCCTAGGGCAATTAGATCTCATTTGATTGTTGATGGATTTGTAAAACACTACTACTGTTTGGACACATCACAGAGAGAAAGATAGATCGGGGGATGCAGCAGATGCTATCGAACAGATCGCTGTATGAGTTCATCGTTGAGGAAGAGAATGTGTTCGACCTTGAGGAATTCTTCGATGCTAATGATCATGAGGAACAAGCCGCATGTGATTATGAAAGCATACCTTCTGGTAGTCTCGACGGCATGTGCATCGATGATGATGCCAAAGACGACGATGCTGATGATCTTGAAGAAATGCTTAAGCACTTTAACGCAGATATCCTGTTTGGGAATGCGAAAGGGTTAGAGCATTTCAAAAGGGTAAAGGAAGCTGCAAAGCAAAGTGTGTATGAGCAGTCAAAGGGTTGTCCGAGTCATTGGTCAGTGCTATGGTTTGTGCTAGAGTTGTTGATTCTGAAGGCCAAGTACGGATGGTCTGACTCTAGCTTCAATGATCTATTGGCACTCTTAGCGTGGTTGCTTCCGAAGTCTAACTTTGTGCTTATCAACACATACCAAGCAAAGAAGGTTATTAGCCCCTTGACCATGGGAGTTAAAAGAATACACACTTGCCCGAACCATTGTATATTATACCGAGGGAAATTATTCGAGAATCTGGAGAAATGCCTAACTTGTGGAGCTGGCCGTTACAAGCGGAATGACATATGCAATGAAGACGGTGCCACCGATGGCAAGAAGAGGAAGAAGGGTACAAAAACAAATGAACATGATCGTACGAAAGAAGCAGATGCATGCTTAGGCCTAGACGAGACCAAAAGAAGAATCCCTGCCCTAGTTATGTGGTACCTCAATCTAATTGATCGCTTGAGGCGTATGTTTGCTAATCCTGTCTTGGCTAGGCTAATGGTCTGGTGGTTTTTTGAATGGACTCGCGATGAGGAAAAGCTTGCTCACCCAGCCGATGGTTCGCAATGGAAACATTTCGATGACATGTATCCTGAGTTTTCAAAGGATCCAAGGAATGTGAGATTTGCACTTAGTACAGATGGAATGAACCCGTTTGGAGAGAAGAGTAGAACACACAGTACATGGCCGGGCATATTGACAATGTACAACCTTCCCACATGGCTTTGTTAGAAGCGAAAGTATTTATTATTATGCATCTTGATACAAGGCCCTAAACAGCCTGGCATTGATATAGATGTCTTCCTCGAGCCTTTGATGGAAGATATGGCAAAGCTTTGGCATGAGGGGGTGAAGATATATGATGCGTTTGCTAAGGAGGAATTCACATTAAAAGGGATTATAACAAATACAATCAACGATTACCCTGCGCTGTTCTCACTTAGCGGACAGATCAAAGGAAAGACAGGATGTTTAGTATGCTTGGATGACACACCATTTGTGTTTCTAGATGGGTCAAGGAAAGTTGTCTATCTAAAGTATTGACGCTGCTTAGTTAAAGGACACAGGTATCGTAGGAAGGTGTTGTACAAGAGCTTTGATGGCAAGGCTGAGTCAAGTTTTGCGCCGAGGAGAAGACACGATAGCAAACATGTGTTTGATATGGTCAAGATGATCAAGGTTTGCTATGGGAAGAAGAACAAGAGAGCTAAGGCCACTATAGATGGCGTGCCTTTCAAGAAGATGTCAATCTTCTTCAAGTATTTGCCATACTGGAAGGACTTAGAGGTTCCACATGCAATCGATGGTATGCAAGTAAAGAAGAACGTGTTTGATAGCACTATTTGTTTGTTGATGGATACAAAGGGGAAGACAAAGGATGGGTTGAAGTCACGATGAGATCTAGAAAAGATGGAAATCAGAAGTGAGCTCCACCCCATTGTTCGTGGCAATGGAAAATTCATGCTTCCTACAGCAAGCTACAACCTGATGGTGGAAGAGAAAAGGGATGTATGTCTATGCCTACGTGGTATAAAAGTCTCTACCGGTTTGGCATCTAATATAAAGAAGCTAGTTTCCATGAAAAATTTGACGATAAGTGGGTACAATGCTCATGATTGCCATATGATGATGACAGTGTTCCTCACAGTAGCTATTAGGGCTATCAAGCATGTATACGTTCGGATGGTAATAACTCGAATCGTCTACTATACTTGGTCCATGCACTTGGTCCACTGTACTTGCATGAAATGTGGACGTATGAGCATTTCATGTCGACTCTAAACTGTTATGTTCTTAATCGTGCGTGCCCTAAGGGATCTATGATAGAGGCCTACTGTACAGAAGAAGTCATTGAGTGCTGTCAGGATTACTTGGTGGATAAGAAAGGTATCGGGCTAGTTGCATCTCATCATACGGAAAGGTTGGCTGGTAAAGGCACCAGGGGGAGGAAAATATTCGTTGACAGTGATTACAAAGAAGTAGAAACTGCACATGTTAGTATCTTAAATCAGATAGAGATGATGACTCCATTGATCGAGGCACACCTCAATATTATTCGTGCAGAAAACAGCGACCGATCTGAGGTGTGGATCTTGAAGCTCTAGATGGCTCATGGACCAAAACATAGAGGATGGGACAACTACCTAGGAAATAACGATGAAACGACTTTGTATGGGTCCTTCTGCACAGGTCACAACATGGCAAGCGTATGATATAAATGGATATACGTTCTATACGTCCGTAAAGGATAGAAAAGGCCAATGTCAGAACAGTGGGATTAGGACTGATGCCATTGATGACTCAACTGGCCAAAAGGTCACATATTTTGGCGTTATCGATGAGATTTGGGAGTTAGACTATGGATTAAGCATACATATTCCCATCTTTAAATGCCAATGGGTGAAACACCCACAAGGTGTCAAGGTGGACAACTATGGCCTCACAATTGTTGACCTAGCCAATGTTGAATACAAAGATGACCCTTGGGTACTTGCCAGACATGTCGCACAGGTTCTCTATATCTTTGACCCATCCCAAAAGAAGCAAAAGCATATAGTTGCCTCAAGGAAACAGAGTATCATCGGGGTTGATGGTGTCGACGACAATGATGCCTACAACGGGTACGACACACTAGACTTCTTTACAGACCTACCAAACAAGATTAAGTCTATAGAAGCAAGCCACAACGGTGTGAAGCCCTGGCTACACACGGATGGAGAGCCAAAAATTGTAACCGCCTAATTAATGCACCATGAGCATTTATATTTTGGTATTGAACTATATTTATAATTTATGGTATTGAACTATGTTTGGAATTTATGCTACTGGACTATGTTTGTAATTCGGTGGTAGTATTGGACTATGTTTGTAATTTATGGTATTGGACAATGTTTGGAATTTAAGGTACTGGACTAGGTTTATTTGCAATGCATTGATATTATGGTATTGCACAATGTTACCTTTATATTATTTGCATTCAATGGAATTAAAATGTACAATGTTATGGTATTTAATTAAAAAAATTATATAGTAGGATTAGTGGATGATAAAAACCGCTCCTACTAATATATTAGTAGGAGCGGCTGATATAAAGAGCCACTGAGCGGCGAGTATATTGAGCCGCTCCTACTAAATATTATGAATTTAATTGCATTTTCATGATTTCCCGTGGAAGTTAATAATACACAAATAGACTCAAAAATTCATGAGATTTGGTGGAGGAGCAATGTATGTTCACGAAGCATTCTCAAAAAATTTAGACAAGAAACTCCAAAGGATGTCGGTGTTTCTTTCACATGGCTTCCACGCACCGTTCATGTTCCACGTGAAGTCGCCCTAGTTATTCAAGTTTCAACTTGCCGCATAGTTCAAGTTATTATTTCCATATGGGCACTTCAAGTTACCTTTGTATTTCATGTTTGTTGGCCTAGGTCGATTGTCTGCAATTTTCGGACAACACTGTAATATTTAATGAATTTAATTGCATTTTTATGATTTTCCGCGGAAAGAAATTAATAATACACAAATAGACTCAGAAATTCAAGAAATTTGGCAGAGGGGCAATGTATGTTCACGTAGCATTATCAAAAAAGTTTGGACAAAAGCTCCAAAGTGTGTCGATGTTTCTTTCACATGGCTTCCACGCAACATTCACGTTACACGTGAAGTCGCCCTAGTTATTGAAGTTTCAATTTGACACATAGTTCTAGTTATTATTTCCATGTGGGGGCTTCAAGTTACCTTTGTATTTCATGTTTGTTGGCGTAGGTCGATTGTCTACAATTTTCAGACAACACTGTAATATTTAATGAATTTAATTGCATTTTCATGATTTCCCGCGGAAAAAATTAATAATACACAAAGAGACTTAGAAATTCAAGAAATTTGGCGGAGAGTCAATGTTTGTTCACGTAGCATCCTCAAAAAAATTTGGACAAGAAACTCCAAAGTGTGTCGGTGTTTCTTTCACATAGCTTCCACGCGCTGTCCACGTTACACGTGAAGTCGCCTTAAATATTCAAATTTCAACTTGACCCATAGTTCTAGTTATTTTTTCCATGTGGGGGCTTCAAGTTACCTTTATCTTTCATGTTTGTTAGCCTAGGTCAATTGTCTGCAATTTTCGGACAAAACTGTAATATTTTATGAATTTTATCGCATTTCATGATATTCCACGAAAAGAAATTAATAATACACAAACAGACTCAGAAATTCATGAAATTTGGCAGAGGCGCAATATATGTTCACGTAGCATTCTTGAAAGAGTTTGGACAACAAACTCCAAAGGGTGTCGGTATTTCTTTCACATGGCTTCCACGCGTTGTTCGGATTACACGTGAAGTCTCTATAGTTATTTAAGTTTTAACATGACCCGTAGTTCTAGTTATTTTTCCATGTGGGCGCTTAAGTTACCTTTGTATTTCATGTTTGTTAGCCTAGGTCGATTGTCTGCGATTTTCGGACAAAACTGTAATATTTTATGAATTTAATTGCATTTTCACGATTTCCCTCGGAAAAAAATTAATAATACACAAATAGACTCAGAAATTCATGAAATTTGGCGGAGGGGCAATGTATGCTCACATAGCATCCTCAAAAAAGTTTAGACAGAAAACTCGAAAGGGTGTCGGTGTTTCTTTCACATAGCTTCCACGCGCCGTTCAGATTAGACGTGAAGTCGCCCTAAATATTCAAGTTTCAACTTAACCCATAGTTCTAGTTATTTTTTCCATGTGGGGGCTTCAAGTTGCCATTGTATTTCATGTTTGTTAGCCTAGATCGACTGTCTGCAATTTTCAGACAACGCTGTAATATTTTATGAATTTAATTACGTTTTCATGATTTCCCGCGGAAATAAATTAATAATACACAAATAGACTCAGAAATTTATGAAATTTGGCAGAGGGGCGATGTATGTTCATGTAGCATCCTCAAAAAAATTCAGACAAAAAACTCCAAAGGGTGTCGGTGTTTCTTTCATAGGGCTTAAACGCACCATTTACGTTACACGTGAAGTCGCCCGAGTTGGTTATTCAAGTTTCAACTTGCCGCATAGTTCAAGTTATTATTTCTATGTGGGAACTTCAAGTTACCTTTGTATTTCATGTTTGTTGGCCTAGGTCGATTGTCTGCAATTTTCGGAAAATACTGTAATATTTAATGAATTTAATTGCATTTTCATGATTTTCCGCGGAAAGAAATTAATAATACACAAATAGACTCAGAAATTCAAGAAAGTTGGCAGAGGGGCAATGTATGTTCACGTAGCATTATCAAAAAAGTTTAGACAAAAGCGCCAAAGCGTGTCGGTGTTTATTTCACATGGCTTCCACGCAACGTTCACGTTACACGTGAAGTCGCCCTAGTTATTGAAGTTTCAATTTGACACATAGTTCTAGTTATTATTTCCAAGTGGGGGCTTCAAGTTACCTTTGTATTTCATATTTGTTGGCCTAGGTCAATTGTCTGCAATTTTCGGACAACACTGTAATATTTTATGAATTTAATTGCATTTTCATGATTTTCCTCAGAAAGAAATTAATAACACACAAATAGACTCAGAAATTCAAGAAATTTGGCGGAGGGGCAATGTATGTTCACGTAGCATCATAAAAAAAATTTGGACAAAAACTCCAAAGTGTGTCGGTGTTTCTTTCGCATGGCTTGCACGCGCCCTTCACGTTACACGTGAAGTCGCGCTAGTTATTGAAGTTTCAACTTGACACATAGTTCTATTTATTATTTCCATGTGGGGGCTTCAAATTACCTTTGTATTTCATCTTTGTTGGCCTAGTTTGATTGTCTGAAATTTTCAGACAACACTGTAATATTTTATGAATTTAATTGCACTTTCATGATTTCCTGCGGGAAGAAATTAATAATACACAAATAGACACAGAAATCCATAAAATTTGACAGAGGGGCAATGTATGCTCACGTAGCATCCTTAAAAAAGTTTATACAAGAAACTCCAAATTGTGTCGGTGTTTCTTTCACGTGGCTTCCACGCGCTGTTCACGTTACACATGAAGTCACTCTAGTTATTTAAGTTTCAACTTGACCCATAGTTCTCGTTATTTTACCATGTGGGGGTTTCAAGTTATCTTTGTATTTCATGTTTGTTAGCCTAGGTCAATTCTCTGTAATTTTCGGATAACACTGTAATATTTTATGAATTTAATTGCATTTTCCTGATATCCCGCGGAAAGAAATTAATAATACACAAATAGACTCAGAAATTCATGAAATTTGATGGAGGGGCAATGTATGGTCACATAGAATCCTCAAAAAAGTTTAGAGAACAAACACCCAAGGGTGTCGGTGTTTGTTTCACATGGTTTACACTTGCCGTTCACGTTACATAACCAGAGTGACTTCACGTTACACGTGAAGTCACTCTGGTTATTTAAGTTTCAACTTGACCCATAGTTCTAGTTATTTTTCCATGTGGGGGCTTCAAATTACCTTTGTATTTCATGTTTGTTAGCCTAGGTCGATTGTCTGCGATTTTCGGACAACATTGTAATATTTTATGAATTTAATTGTATTTTTATGATTTTCCACGGAAAGAAATTAATAATACACAAATAGACTCAAAAATTCAAGAAATTTGGCGTAGAGGCAATGTATGTTCACGTAGCATCACCGAAAAAATTTGGGCAAAAACTCCAAAGTGTGTCGGTGTTTCTTTCCCATGGCTTTCACGCGCCGTTCTCGTTACACGTGAAGTCGCGCTTGTTATTGAAGTTTCAACTTGACACATAGTTCTAATTATTATTTCCATGTGGAGGCTTCAAATTACCTTTGTATTTCATGTTTGTTGGCATTGTGTGATGCCCTCGGCATCTCAAGTGTCTTGACACACAATTAGATTAGTGTTAATTATGGATTTGGACTTAATAGAGCTCAGAGAGGAACAATAACTAGGCCGATAAATCACTAAGCAAAAATTTTCAAGTTAAATATGCAAAACCTTGCGTTGTTTGGTTGAATAGTTAAAAAAATTTACGTTTTCACGCAAGACATTAAAGACAAAAGTTTTAGTTCAAGATGTTGTCTTCAAAATTACTATTTTGACCATTTCCAAAAATTAGGTGTTAAGGGTCTCAAAAGTTCAAACCAGACCAACGCAGACTACACTTAGGAAATCCTGCAAGACAAGGGATTTCACGTTTCTCAAAATTCATTCTAAAATTGCTTTTGATTTCACCATAGCACTTCAAAATATTCATTTCTATGAAATGAAATTGGATTCATTACCTTTCAAATGCATCTGATCTCAAAATGTTTGGACTTCATTTGATACCCTAGAACTTGAAAACAAGAAAGACTCTAAATCAAGAAAAACTGTGGTTTGGCCAAACCTTTAGCTACATTTATGCTTGTAGCTCAAAACATAATGTGATCTAACCCAAACTCTCTATACCAAACTTCTAAATAATTTCATGATAGACAACTTTGGTAATTGGTGTTTTGGCACGCACAAAGGTTGCTTAGGGTTTGAGGCCTTTCTCTGTCAACCTGCAAAATCTGTTCAAACCTGACCTACTTTGTAAATTCAAATTTTCTTAGCCTTACAACCATTATCATGCAAGACTCTAATTGAAAAAGTTGTAGATCATGATATTCTAAACAACAATGGTATAAAACTCCCCTTGTGAAAATAGACCTAAAATTGACTTATGGAATTTCTAAGCAGAAAGGTACAGTTGGTCAAACTGGAGTCAGTTTGTTCAAATTCAAATTTCTCCAAAAATTTCAATAGAACTTGGTACCAAGATTTTTGAAAAAAATGTAGATCACGAAGAGAGCTTCAATTCATCCAATTGGAGATTTACGTGATTCGGACTCTAAATGGGTCAAATTCGTGATTTTCAGAGAAGAGAAAAACCAATCCAAATGTGTTTCTTCTTTTTCCTTTTATTTTCCCTTTCCCTCTCACTGACGGGTGGGCCCGTCGATCCTGGGCGAATGACGTCGTCCAGGCCATGTCCTCCATGCGGCCGCCGGCCGCCGGCGTCGCTGCCCGACCTGCCCCGCGCCTCGGCTTCACCCGGACGGAATGCCGACCCCGTTCATCACTCATTCGCTCACTCCCCTCCCTGTCTCTTTCCATCGCGAGACCAGGACACGAGCCACCATTGTTGGAGCTCAGTGAGATCGTGCGCCACCGTGTCTTGGCTGCCTCCGCCCTCCTTCCACCTCCCCAGCGCGCGTCTCAGTGTCGCCTTGCCGCAAGCTACGACTTCCCTAAACCCTAGCCCACCGCCGTCGCCTCTAGCACCTGCCCCCACGCGCCGCCGCCATTACCATCGGCCCGAGCTCAAGCTCACCATGGACGGCCACCCCTGGCGCATCCCCTCGCCTCCTTGACTCCACCGCCAGACTCCCCACCTCGTCGCGCATCTCACGCACCCCTAGAAGCGCTGCTCCTCCACTCCCCGCCGCGGATCCCGGCCGTGTTGCCGCTCAGAGCTGCGCCCTCACCCCACGAGTTCACCGCATGTTCCCCGGCTGCTCCGACCACCTCTCACGTCTAGACCTAGAGAATCAGGTTCGCTGTCGACGAGAACACCTTCCCAGACTCGAATCCGGCGATCCCGCCGCACCTACGCGCCGGCGCAACCTCCGCCTTCCCTCCTCTGTGCGCGTCGTCCTGAGGAAGAAGAAGAAGAGATGGTTTTTCTAAGAAGCCCCTACAGTTATGGTTATTTTGTCTACGGTTTCATGTGTCTTGAGAAAACTACCTATAACCCCCAGATCTACTGTTGTTTCATATTTTAACCCGAGCCTTTGCGTTTTTGCAGATCCAACCTTGATCTTTGCGGGAATGACATGTATTATTCTATGAGCCTTGTAAAAACTGCTTGCTGCCCCTGTTATCTAGCGTTAATTACGAAGGAGTCCATTTTCAGGGTTATATTTGACTAACTTCCGGATTTGGCATATGAACTTTGAAATTCTATCGAAATTAGTAGGAAAATCATAAAAATATGAAACTTATTTTGTTTGGTTGCTTATGAGCAGGTGTATACAGTGGGCTAAGTCTAGAGCTGTGAAATGACCATTTTGCCCCTGCTTCCATGCATGTCTTGTTTTATTAGTTAATTAGCAAAAGTAGGGTAAATGTGCTCCAAAACTTATGAAATTTGGGTTCTGTGCCGTTCATGTTAAGTATGTGCACATATTTGTTTGGTAGCCAAAGATTCCACTATTTAATTACTGTCCTACCCCTAGACTTGCTTTTAGTGCTATTTAGTGTGTTACAAAAATGCCACCAAAATTCATGTAGCTATCCTACTGTGTAAGTATGCTTATGTGGATTTTTCATGTATTTCGATTGTTGTTACTTGAGGGGTCCATTAATAGTTACTTTAGTAAAGTTAAAAGTAAAAAAAATATGAAAAGGGATGTTAATGTACTTGTATGAACTCGTGATTGATCTTGTGAACTCCACTTAGTATATTTAATCTTGCTATATCAAAATGAAACCTTGGAAAAAGAAATTATTACATACTTCACATGCATGTCCCATTCTCATATGCCTAGGTTGCATATCCTTAACCAGAAAAGTACTGTATAGTTGAATGAAAATAACGATAACTCAAGATGAGCTAGGTTATAAATATAAGTTGTTCACTTATACTTGTTTTCATTTGGTATGATAAGAGCAACTTGGAATTTGCAATGCTTCATTGTGTTCTTCTCCTGTACCTTGCATGATGTGTTTGGCTGCTAAATAAAAATAAACACCACCACATTCCACGCTTGTGTATTAGAAATCCACGTAATATGGATTGTTTGTATCGGGTCACATTATTAATATGTCGGCATTGTGATCAGTAGTTCGCTAGTAGTATATGTGCGATTGTATGGGTGTGTGCTTGCTCGGTTTCTATAAGAGTACTCCCTGTTTGAATAGTTTATCAATCGTCTTTCTATTTGTCCTTGAAACGATTGTTTGTGTATATGTGTACTAGATATTCATGCACCTTGTTGACTGTATCATACATATCATTCATATAGTGGCGCTCGTTGTAGATACGTGATCAATAAGCAATTGCGTGGAGCTACTTCAACCAACGGTGGTCCAAACGACCAACTAAGCCCCAAGCACGATCTGGAGGGCTCATCAGTCGTGTTTGGAAGGAGGAGTTGTCCAAGTGATCAAGGGGTTGTCTAGGGCAAAGCCTCACAACCTGGCAAACTAACATTAGCTTAGTTTGTTGGTTTGGTTGAAAATAAGCAAAGGTAGGCAGGACCATGAATTTCCCAGCTAATATTATTTTGATTGATGATTACGCATCCGCATTAGGAGTTGATTGAAAACTTAGACTCCCTGGCCGCCCTGGAGCTAGCACCTATACCTAGAATTCATAGGGCGAGTTGCTTAGAATTGCTAGGTGCGAGTAGACACGAGTGAAAGGAGTCACTCGTCGCGTAGGTGGTTTCAAAAATCACAAAAACTTTTACTATTGAGAAAGTAACAGTTATGCTTATGATTTAAATGGAGACCGGGCGGAGAATAATTTTATTTTGGGATGTGTGTTGTTGTACTGTTTGGCTCCGCTCGAGTAGTTTAAGGCCTGTCCGCTGTTCGTCTGCTGATCGGCATAACATTGCTAGAGTGCTTATTCGGGATATGGGACCGGAAAAGTCTTTCCTGGGCTCGTCCGAAGCACAGAGACACGTTCCTACCCGCTGGTTGAGAGGAAGGTGGCCCAGGGGAGCTTGGTACTCATGGTGGGGAGACTGAGATGTCGGCAGGCTCGTCATGGGGGCACAACACGGGGGCTAGGCGGAAGTGAATCAAACTTGGGACGAGACGGGTTAAGATTGGGGCTATATGTGGGAACGCGATGGCCAGTAAGCATATACCCCTAGCATGGCATGATAGTTATTCCCGTGAATTAAAAATCGATTCGAATCGCTGATGCCCACCAGGTGTGGGAATGCCAATATCACTGTCGGGCAACGTAGTAACTACCTAAATCTTTTATAATTATTACTCATGTTTTCAAATACTACATGCTTGTATTGCTGTGTTGCTTACATTTTTGCAAGTTATTATTATTATTATGGAGTTATATGCAAATGATGAAACTTGTTAAGTGATGACATTATATCTTTGACTAAAATCAATGCTAAGGATCCACATGTTAGTAAGCTAGCTTTGCGTCGGCCGTAAGCCTCTGCATTAAATCCTACTGAGTAATTAGTACTCAGGGTTTACCCCCACCTTTTGAGTATAGGTACCGACGATATCTGGACAAGTGCTTGGAGGAGGGTAGTACCGGTGGGCTCGGTGCTGCTCGCCTCGATCATCATTGCATGAAGACTACTAAAGTATTTTGCTTCCGCTGTGAGATGTTTTCGAATTCGCTTCCGCTATCTGATTCAAACTTGCCTTTCGTATAGCATTATGTTGAAACTTGTATCTTTATTTTGAACTGGTTTGTAAAAATAAGTTTACTTATACTATATTCAACTGCCTGTCATGATGTAACTGTTGTGGCTCCATCGTGGGCTGGATGTGTATGGTATCGGTTCCTCTGGGAAAAGGTAATATCGGGAGCCGAATGACTCTCGACGGACGACCGGGTTTAGTTCGGTCTAATTGCACTGCAAGCCAGAGGTGCCAGGTGTGCTTAGCCCGGATTAAATCGGCGGTTCTGCCACACCTAGGTCCATTGTCTGCAATTTTCAGACAACACTGTAATATTTTATGAATTTAATTCCATTTTGATGATTTCCCGCGGAAAGAAATTAATAATACAGAAATAAACTCAGAAATTCATATAATTTGGCGTTGGGGCAATGTATGTTCACGTAGCATACTCAAAAAAGTTTGGACAAGAAACTCCAAAGTATGTCGGTGTTTCTTTCACATTGCTTCCACGCGTTGTTCATGTTACACGTGAAGTCGCTCTGGTTATTTAAGTTTCAACTTGACCTATAATTCTAGTTATTTTTCCATGTGTTGGCTTCAAGTTACCTTTGTATTTCATGTTTGTTAGCCTAGGTCGATTGTCTGCAATTTTCAGACAACACTGTAATATTTTATGAATTTAATTGCATTTTAATGATTTCCAGCGGAAAGAAATTAATAATACACAAATAAACTCAAAAGTTCTTAAAATTTGGCAGAGAGGTATTGTATGTTCACGTAGCATTCTCAAAAAAGTTTAGACAAAAAACTCCTAAGTGTGTCGGTGTTTTTTCCACATGCCTTCCACACGCCGTTAGTGTTACACCTAGAGTCGCTCTAGTTATTTAAGTTTCAACTTGACCCATAGTTCTATTGTTTTTCCATGTGGGGGCTTCAAGTTTCCTTTGTATTTCATGTTTGTTGGACTAGGTTGATTGTCTGCAATTTTCGAACAACACTGTAATATTTTATGAATCTAATTCAATTTTCATGATTTTCCGTGAAAAGAAATTAATAATACACAAATAGATCCAGAAATCCATTAAATTTAGCAGAGGGGCAATGTATGTTCACATAGCATCCCCGAAAAAGTTTGGACAAAAAACATGAAAGGGTGTCGGTGTTTCTTTCACATGGCTTCCACATGTCGTTCACGTTGCACGTGAAGTCGCCCTGGTTATTAAAGTTTCAACTTGACCGATATTTCTAGTTATTTTTCTATGTGTCGGCTTCAAGTTACATTTGTATTTCATGTTTATTGGTCAAGGTCGATTTTCTGCAATTTTCGGACAACACTGTAATATTTTAGGAATTTAATTGCATTTTGATGATTTCCCGCGGAAAGAAATTAATAATACACCGATAGACTCAGAAATTCAAGAAATTTGGCGGAGGGGCAATGTATGTTCACGTAGCATACTAAAAAAAGTTTGGACAAAAACTCCAAAGTGTGTCGGTGTTTCTTTCACGTGGCTTCCACGCGCCATTCACGTTACACGTGAAGTCACCCTAGTTATTTAAGTTTAAACTTGACATATAGTTCTAGTTATTATTTCTATGTGTAGGCTTCAAATTACCTTTGTATTTAATGTTTGTTGGCCTAGGTCGATTGTCTGCAATTTTCAAACAACACTGTAATATTTTATGAATTTAATTGTATTTTCATGATTTTCCACGGAAAGAAATTAATAATACACAAATAGACTCAGAAATTCAAGAAATTTGGCAGCGGGCAATGTATGTTCACGTAGCATCCTCAAAAAAGTTTGGACAAAAAACTCTAAAATGCGTCGGTGTTTTTTTCACATTGCTTCCACGCGATGTTCACGTGTAAACGTGAAGTCGCCCTAAATATTCAAGTTTTAACTTGACCTAGAGTTCTAGTTATTTTTTCTATGTGGGGGCTTCAAGTTACCTTTGTATTTCATGTTTGTTGGACTAGGTCGATTGTCTGCTACTTTCGAAGAACACTGTAATATTTTATGAATTTAATTGCATTTTCATGATTTTCCGCGGAAAGAAATTAATAATACACAAATAGACTCAGAAATTAAAGAAATTTGGTGAAAGGGCAATGTATGTTCACATGGCATCCTCAAAAAATTTTGGACAAAAAACTCCAAAGTGTGTCGGTGTTTCTTTCACATTGCTTACACGCGCCGTTCATGTTGCACGTCAAGTCGCCCTAAATATTCAAGTGTCAATTTGACCCATAGTTCTAGTTATTTTTTCGATGTGGAGGCGTATAGTTACCTTTGTATTTCATGTTTGTTGGCCTAGGTCAATTGTCTGCAATTTTCGAACAACAGTGTAATTTTTTATGAATTTAATTGAATTTTCATGATTTTCCTCGAAAAGAAAGTAATAATACACAAATAGACTTAGAAATTCATTAAATTTGGCAGAGGGGCAATTTATGTTCACATAGCATCCCCGAAAAAATTTAGACAAAAAATGCGAAAGGGTGTCGGTGTTTCTTTCACATGGCTTCCACGCGCCGTTCACGTTACACGTGAAGTCTTCCTGGTTATTGAAGTTTCAACTTGACCAATATTTCTAGTTATTTTTCTATGTGGGGGCTTCAAGTTACATTTGTATTTCATGTTTGTTGTCCTAGGTCGATTGTTTGCAATTTTTGGACAAACACTATAATATTTTATGAATTTAATTGCATTTTGATGATTTTCCGCGAAAAGAAATTAATAATACACCAATAGACTCAGAAATTCAAGAAATTTGGCGGAGGGGCAATGAATGTTCACGTAGCATACTCAAAAAGTTTGGACAAAAAACTACAAAGTGTGTCGGTGTTTCTTTCACATGGGTTCCACGCGCTCTTCACGTTACACGTGAAGTCGCTCTAGTTATTTAAGGTTCAACTTAACCCATATTTCTGGTTATTTTTTCAAGTGGGGGTTTGAAGTTACCTTTGTATTTCATGTTTGTTAGCCTAGGTCGATTGTCTGCGATTTTCGGACAACGCTGTAATATTTTATGAATTTAATTGTATTTTCGTGATTTCCCCCGGAAAGAAATTAATAACACACAAATAGATTCAGAAATTAAAGTTGGCGAAGGGGCAATGTATGTTCGTGTAGCATCATCAAAAAAGTTTCGACAAAAACTCCAAAGTGTGTCGTTGTTTCTTTCACATAGCTTCCACGCGCTGTTCACGTTACACGTGAATTCGCCCTAATTATTGAAGTTTCAACTTGACACATAGTTCTAGTTATTATTTCCATGTGGACTCTTCAAATTACCTTTCTATTTTATGTTTGTTGGTCTAGGTTGATTGTGTGCAATTTTCAAACAACACTGTAATATTTTATGAATTTAATTGCATTTTCATGATTTCCCACGGAAAGAAATTAATAATACACAAATAGACTCAGAAATTCATGAAATTTGGCAAAGGAGCAATGTATGTTCACATAGCATCCTAAAAAAATTAGACAAGAAACTCCAAAGAGTGTCGGTGTTTTTTTCACATGGCTTCCACGTGTCGTTCACATTACCAATTAAGTCGCCCAAGTTAATTATTCAAGCTTCAACTCGCCGGATAGTTCAAGTTATTATTTTCATGTGGGCACTTCAAGTTACTTTTGTATTTCATGTTTATTGGCCTAGGTCTATTGTCAGCAATTTTCGGACAACACTGTGATATTTAATGAATTTAATTGCATTTTCATGATTTTCCGCTGAAAGAAATTAATAATATACAAATAGACTCAGAAATTTAAGAAATTTGGTGGAGGGGCAATGCATGTTCACGTAGCATCCTAAAAAAAGTTTAGATGAGAAACTCCAAAGTGTGTCAGTGTTTCTTTCACATGGCTTCCACGCGCCGTTCACGTTACAAGTGAAGTCGCTCTAGTTATTTAAGTTTCAACTTAACCCATAGTTCTAGTTATTATTTCCATGCGGAGGATTCAAGTTACTTTTTTATTTCTTATTTGTTGGCCTAGGACGATTGTCTGCAATTTTCAGACAACACTGTAATATTTTATGAATTTAATACAGAAATAGACTCAGAAATTCAAAAAATTTGGCGGAGGGGCAATTCGTGTTCACATAGCATCCTCAAAAAAGTTTGGATAACAAACTCCAAAGGGTGTCGGTGTTTCTTTCACATGGCTTCTACGCGCCATTCATGTTACAAGTGAAGTCGCCGTAAATATTGAAGTTTCAACATGATCCATAGTTCTAGTTATTTTTTCCATGTGGGGGCTTCAAGTTACCTTTGTATTTCATGTTTGTTGGCCTAGGTCGATTGTCTGCAATTTTCGGACAACAATGTAATATTTTATGAATTTAATTGCATTTTGATGATTTCCCGAGGAAAGAAATTAATAATACAGAAATAGACTCAGAAATTCATAAAATTTGGCTGAGGAACAATGTATGTTCACGTAGCTTACTCAAACAAGTTTGGACAAGAAACTCCAAAGTTTGTCGGTGTTTCTTCCATATGGCTTCCACGCGCCGCTCACGTTACACCTGAAGTCGCTGTAATTATTTAAGTTTCAACTTGACCCATAGTTCTAGTTATTTTTCCATGTGGGGGCTTCAAGTTACCTTTGTATTTCATGTTTGTTAGCCTAGGTCGATTGTCTGTAATTTTCGAACAACAATGTAATATTTTATGAATTTAATTGCAGTTTCGTGATTTCCCGCAGAAAAAAATTAATAATACATGAATAGACTTAGAAATTCATCAAACTTGACGGAGGGGCAATGTATGTCACATAGCATCCTCGAAAAAGTTTAGACAAAAAACTCCAAAGGGTGTTGGTGTTTCTTTCACATGACTTACACGCGCCGTTCACGTTACACGTGAAGTCGCCCTGATTATTGAAGTTTCAACTTGACCCATATTTCTTGTTATTTTTCTATGTGGAGGCTTTAAGTTATCTTTGTATTTCGTGTATGTTGGCCTAGGTCGATTGTCTGCGATTTTCGGACAGGACTGTAATATTTTATGAATTTAATTGCATTTTGGCGATTTCCCGCGGAAAGAAATTAATAATACACAAATAGACTCAGAAATTCATAAAATTTGGCCGAGGACCAATGTATGTTCACGTAGCATCTTCGAAAAAGTTTGGACAAGAAACTCCAAAGTGTGTCGGTGTTTCTTCCACCTGGCTTCCACGCGTCGTTCACGTTACACTTGAAGTCGCTCTGGTTATTTAAGTTTCAACTTGACCCATAGTTCTAGTTATTATTTCTAAATGGATTCTTTAAGTTACCTTTGTATTTAATGTTTGTTGGCCTAGGTCGATTGTCTGCAATTTTCAGACAACACTGTAATATTTTATAAATTTAATTGCATTTTCATGATTTCCCACGGAAAGAAATTAATAATACACAAATAGACTTAAAAATTCAAGAAATTTGGCGGAGGAGCAATGTATGTTCACTTAGCATACTCAAAAAAAAATTGGACAAGAAACTTCAAAGTGTGTCGGTGTTTGTTACACATGGCTTCCGCGCGCCGTTCACATTACACGCGAAGTCGCTCTAGTTATTGAAGTTTCTACTTAACCCATAGTTCTAGTTATTTTTCCATATGGGGGCTTCAAGTTACCTTTTTATTTCATGTTTATTAGGCTAGGTCGATTGTCTGCAATTTTAGGACAACATTGTAATATTTTATGAATTTAATTGCATTTTCATGATTTCCCGCGGAAAGAAATTAATAATACACAAATAGACTTAGAAATTCATGAAATTTGGCGGAGGGACAATGTATGTTCACATAGCATTCTCAAAAAAGTTTGGACAAAAAACTCCAAAGGGTGTAGGTGTTTCTTTCACGTGGTTTCCACGCGCCATTCACGTTACCCGTGAAGTCGCCCTAGTTATTCAAGTTTCAACTTGACCTATAGTTCAAGTTATTTTTTCCATGTGGGGCTTCCATTTACCTTTGTATTTCATGTTTGTTGGCCTAGGTTGATTTTCTGCAATTTTCGGAAAACACTGTAATATTTTATGAATTTAATTGCATTTTCATGATTTCCCGCGGAAAGAAATTAATAATACACAAATAGACTCAGAAATTCATGAAATTTGACAGAGGGGCGGTGTATGTTCACTTAGCTTTCTCAAACTAGTTTGGACAATAAACTCCAATGGGTATCAGTGTTTCTTTCACATGGCTTCCACGCGTATTAATTTTACACAAATAGACTGTAATATTTTATAAATTCATATTTGTATTTCTTGTAATTTATATGTAGTTATTAACAATATGTAAAAAATGTGAAAAAAATTGTCAAGAATGGTGTTCGAACTCAAGCCTACACATACACAGATAACAAACAAACCAACTGAGTTAAGAGTCATTCATACTATAGAAGCTCCTCAAATCTTTAAAAACAGGGCGTGCCCTAGTAGTAGGTACTTAGCAGGAGCGGTTGGTAGTGTCCACCGCTCCTACCATTCACTTAGCAGGAGCGGTTGGTAGTGTCCACCGCTCCTACCATTCACTTAGCAGGAGCGGTTGGTACCACCGCTCCTGCTAAGTGAATGGTAGGAGTGGTTGACACTGTCCAGCGCTCCTGCTAAGTCCGACCTATATAACTAAGCGTGGGCAAGAGGTGAAATTTTTCTAAGTCTTGGTGGTTCATTTTCCTCGAGGACGCCGGCAGGCTGCCAAAAATTTCGCCTCTCTAGCCACCACCGCCAAGCTCGAGCACCTCCGTCGCCCCCGCAGTCCTCCATCCTCGTTGTCGCCGCCCGTCCTGTCCCCGACCTCACCGAACGCCGCCGCCCTCAACATTCAGCGCCAAGCACCGCCGCGGCTGCCGTCTCGCCCGACGCGGCACCATCCCTGACCTCGAGGTCACCGACTGCCACCCCGCACTCACCGTCCCCGACTTGGAGCGCCATCGACCACCTCCGCGCCCCGCGCCGTCCCCATCGACCTCAAGCGCCACCCTTGATCGACCTCAGGCACCGTCGCGGCCCGCGTTGAGCACACCGACCGCCACCTCGCGCCGCTGCGTCCTAGGTCGGTTGCTCACACTACTGTCCTCCCCTCCCGTCCCCCATGCAGTTTTAGGTGCATTTTCTTGTTTTCATGTATTTGTGAGATTTTTATATGTTTGTATGCTGTACTTGATCATTTATTTGTGTATGTTGTATTTTCGTTAATTCATTCATGTATCTTTTACTCTTATATTCATGTATTATGTATTTTCGTTAATTTATTCATGTAATTTATATGTATTTTCGTTAATTTATTCATTAGGCATTCATTTTCATGTCTTCTATTTTTATTCATGTATCTATTTCGTTAATGTAGCTTTTACTCTTATATTTGTGTATTATGTATTTTTGTTAATTTATTCATGTAATTTATATGCATTTTCGTTAATTTATTCATTAAGGCATGCATTTTCATGTCTTCTATTTTTATTCATGTATCTATTTCGTTAATGTATCTTTTACTCTTATATTCGTGTATTATGTATTTTCGTTAATTTATTCATTAGGGCATACATTTTCATGTCTTTTATTTTTTCATGTATTCTATATTTTCAATATGTTAGATTAACCTCGAAATGGATAACTCGTCTAAAGCAATGCAAGGAAAAGACGATTTTAATATATTTCTAGTGGATAACTCTTTTCTCCAGACATTTTTCGTTAACGATGCCGAAGGACCTCTGGAGAATGTCCCCGACCATGACAATGACAATGAGTTTGTCGAACCTAGAAGATCCTCACGCTGAAAAGGCTCTTGCCAATAAATGTGCAAGACGAGAACGAGTTGAAGCGATCCGGATTATGAACCATCGGCCGATGAGGTGCAAGGAGCCACTGATGAGGTGCAAAATCGAGCTCATGTGAACTAGATACCTATAGTGCCCTCAGTTGCAACTGCTAGAAATTAATCATTTATGTTAAATCTATTGATGTGGTTTCCTAGGATGATCAAGCATTGCAAGTTGAGACCACTGCCACACCAAGGACTAGCGGGACAAAGCGAAGGAAACGCTCCAAGAACACGGTACCTACCACGGTTTACACCGTGGACGCCGTTGGGCCTACTAGAGATCCCATCGAGCGAACTTCGGTACTACCTGAAATTTCGCAACACTGTGAGGGGCCCTAGTGTGGACCATGGATGGAGCCCTCTATCTCCGATTGGAGAAAGATGCCTAGCGCGACGAAAACATTCCTGTGGATATAGCTGCAAAAAGTATTTCGGTACCCAAGGGGGGTCGAGGAAGTAAGCCAAGGATTACGCACTTAAGCAGTTTGGCCAAGCCTATCGTCGATGGAGGTCAGATCTCAACACCAAATATGTGAAGCAAAACCTTACTCCATTCAATGAGTATGGTAGGATCACACCTGCGCAGTGGGATGAGTTTGTCAGGCAGAAGATGAGTGAAGAAGGCCTAGAGTTAAGCAAACTTAACTCGGCCAGTGCAAAGTTAAATGTGCACAAGCCTCATCTTAGCCCAGGAGGGTACAGGGCAAAGGTCCCTAAATGGAATAGAGAAAGAGAAGAGATCATTGCTAAAGGGCAACCTGATATGTATGAAGGCTTGAACCAACGTGTGTTCAACTGGCTCAAGGCCCAGGGAGACCAAGTCCGCAGATGGTAATCTTACATTTGTACAGCTCGAGACCGAGGAAGTGGCTCAAAAACTTAAGGAATATGCAGAGCAACAAAGGGCTGCCACGTTCATCCTGGAAAGGGAGAGAGACGCCCTGACCCTAGCCATAGGCACAAAGGAGTACGGAGGCCATGTGCGGGGCATCTCCTCCTAAGCTAAATTGGAAGCTAAGGGTTTGTAGAGGATATTCATATGTACAAGAAGAAGGATCGCTACAAGCAGGAGCTCCGAGAAGCAGCAGAGAAAGTGTTTGCTGAAAAGTTAACCGAAATGTTCAATCAGGAGCTATGGAAGAACACGCACCTCAAATCATTGAGAGGCTGGTCCGCAACCAAACACCCATTAGGGAGATAGCTCAGATCAATCCAAGCACGAAACTTGCTTTTGAAATCACGTCGCCAACACCATGTTCACTGCACATCCCTCTTGGCATCCACGGAAGGACAGAGGAGGTGGGCACAGGCACTTGCGATTCCTACCAAAGGCATGTTCCATGGCAGGCTGATCCCAACAAGTTATACAACTGTTCAAGTCCTTACTGTGGATCCCAAACATCGAGAAGAGCCGATTGATTTCCCAACAGATGAAGGGATAAACTTGCTCGGACAGGAAATACATGAATTCATATTATGGAACATGTCATACATCAAGGCGGCACCTCTACCTCCTACCAATCATGGAAGAACAGAGTGAGCACCAAGGCATGGGAGGACCCATAGAAACACCTCTTACACATCCACCCTCTCCATCTCCTATTGTAACTAATCTCACATCTCCTCGACCTCCTTCACCTTCACCGGTAAATAATCCTACACCTCAGTACACCTCCACCTCCTTCACCTCCACCTCGTTCACCTCCTCCATTAAATAATCCTACACCTTCGTACACCTCCACCTCCTTCACCTCCTCCGATGAATAATCCTACACCTCGTACACCTCCACCTCCTTCACCTCCTCCACTAAATAATCCTACACCTCCATCTGCACCTTCTCCACCTCCTCCACCTCCTACATCTTCAAAAGATCAGGTCGACAAGGTGCCACAAGTGGTACATGCTTTCAAAAAAAAGTGAGCACAGATGCGGCAAAATGGATGTCAAAACTAGGAAAGAGGCAGACAACAACACAAAAGGACACAAAAAATGATGCCTTTGACAATGTGATTGGTGTACGCGACATACCAGATCAGCCAGATTGCCCGAAACATTATGAGTTTGGAAAACCATCCCTTCCTGATTGGGCTATAGAGTGCCTCCCATATGAAATGAGGAGATTCCACAATTGGTACATACGTGCCCATAAACTTGGGCTTAGGTGGATAACTGCACGATATCCTAGGGGAACTTTTCCAAACTCTAGGCAATCAGATTACCATCGTCGACTTCTTAGAGTTTCAGAACATGTTCCGCTTAGGTGAGGTGGACATCACTGCCATGACCCTTTGGTGCATGTAAGTGTCTCTGATCCGATCATTATGCACAAGATATATGATAATCCTTGTGCTAATTAACATTTATATGTTATATTTTCCAAGATGCAATATGAAACAGCTAAGAAAACCACACATGATAAAGAAGTTGGGTTCTTAGCACCGAGCATTATTGCCAAGTCAACCTGGTCGTGGCCTCTAAGACTTCAGGACGATGCTAAAGAGTTGGCAGTGCCAACACTCCAAAGGAAAGAGAAGAACTACGTCATAAGCTATACAAAGAAGCCAGGTTTGAGACCGCGTCGTACATCTGCAATGCATTAAGGTTCTTCCACGAAGAGAACAAGATATATATATATATATATATATATATATATATATATATATGCCCCATGCAACTTTGAGTATGAAATCTTTAACGCCCATCACACTTTTTTCATTCCTTTATTGCATTGTTCGGCCGGGGGTTTAATTAAAGTTTGACTCTAATGCAGCGGCCACTGGATTTGTTTGATCATAATGCCCAAGGATAACACAATCCTGGTCCTTGACTCCTTGGATTATGACGCGAAGAGATATGCTGACTTCATGACATTGATACAAAGGTAAGAAACTAATCAAGTAAGTATGTTTTTGATATGCTAACTTATTTGAATTGTATCTTAAAATAACGCATACAGAATGGGTGTAGAAAGGTTCAATCTGCCGCGTCATCCCAAATGGAAGGATAAGATGGTTCAGAGAACACATTTCAAAGTAAGAGAACACGAACACACATTTTTCATATAAATATGACTATTGATATAGCCGGATCATAACTTGAAGTCGTTATGTACACATAGTATCACAATCAACCGCCAGGAAGCGCATTATGTGGATACCTATGTTTTTGAGTTCCTTCATGTCAATGGAAGGTATAGAAGGAACCCTCAAGAGGTAAGTGATGAGTCAACGCATTGGATCAATTCATTGTTGCATATATATTAACATGTATGTCTAATAATAATTTACAAACGTGTTTTCAATGCAGCTACCCCCAATCCCTAAGATTCAGAACAAGCTCAAGGAGTCGAATATTCTAAATATGGTTGCGGACCTTTGTCGTTTCACGATGCATGAGGTAGTGAACCTATTAGACAGTTTCTTCGACCCAAATTCAGAGATGGCAACGGATGCAAAATTCTGGAAACTTATCAAATGGGAACATCATTCCTTTTAGCTTCATGTGCAAGGGTCCAGAACAATATTTTGTGCCATGTCGTATATATTACTATATATAATTATGTATGTATATATGTGCACTTTACACATTAATCATATGTGATGACAATATATATGTGTTAATTAATCATGTTGCCTAGCTAGGTAATGGTGACTATTAACGTTACATGCTTTGACGTTTAAACATGGCACGAACCACACATCTAGATATGGCGTGAAGCAGGAGCATATTTTAAATTGACCCTGTATATGGAGGGAACGAGGAGCATTTTCAAAAATAATTCAAGGGCTGGATCACAATATAAACCTGCCCCAGCTAGGTATCATAGCAGGACTGGACCCGTATTGTGAACCGCCCTTCGCTAACTACTTTTAGTAGAAAGCGGCCCATAATACGGGCCGCTCCTGATATGATACTAGCAGGGGCAGTTCATATTATGAGCCGCTTCTGCTAGTGTTTTAGTAGGTACTATTGGAAAATAGCAGTAACACATTCAGCAGCTACACTTTCCTCTAACCGCTTCTACAGGGGGTTCTTCAACCGTTCCTACTAGCCACTTTTGTGTACTAGTTGTATTATCCTAGATACATCCCAAGGAAAATAATTATAAATCGACAAAGACAATACATGAATGAGACATCAAGTTGGGATTTTTAATTAATAACCGAAGGAAAACCAACCGAGCGGCCATGTATTAATTTGGCGTCTTTGTCTTTAAGCCAGGAGGCAACCTTTTCATACTTGAACATCAGCGGCTATGAACATAGCCCTTCGTGGCAATTAAGCTCTGCTTACATTTGATATGGTGACGAATCGTTCTATACATTAACAAAGCCTTGGGATTGAGGTTTACTGTCATGCATGAACCGGTCCAACATGGAATAGAATTGGCCCGTCTGGTACTTTGTCGAGGAATGAATTCGTCCGCGGAAATTTCCTATTCTATTGGCCTACGGGAATGGCACGTTAATGAATGAGTTGACGTTGTGACGCAAACCAAATGCAGTTTCTAAGATCAGGTTCAGGATCTCGGATGATTTCAGATGGCCTCAAGATACAGGCCAAATAGGTCGTAATTGTTTGGTTAAACTATAAGAAGAAATTAGCTTCCCCGGTTGTTTTTTCAGCGTGCTTGTTCTGTATACTTTCGACTTTGTTCATGATGCACTTGGCATGGATCTTGAACACGGTGGACCTTTGTATTCCAGTTCCATTATCTTTCTTTCTTTCCTTTTTTTTAGTAGTTCTATTATCTTTCTTGACAACACGAAATCCGGCGGTGTGTTGTCTAGAATTTTTTTTACAATTGGCTATATTACCAGGGGCAAAATTAATTTATACTGTACCGTAGCCTTCTAGAAATGTATTTATTATGTTTCGAATCTCTTCCATGTTCTGAATTGTTTATTAGGTGAATTTGCAACGATGTGGAAGTGTCTGTGACAGTGGAACGCAAAGGAGGACACACCACGTTGACACGGGGGAGGGAAAGCCGCTCGCCACGTCGGCAGGGAACTGCTCACCCACGGCTAGCAGCTACGCGTCGACACAGCAGAGTTAGTGCAAGGCGTCAGTGACGGCATGAGGCAGGAGGAGGGTGAAGAAGATGAAGGTCTAATTATAAATAATGGAGAAGAGCAAGGGCCTAAAAAATAAAAGGAACATATAACGAAGAGGTTAAGTGATTTAGAAATGAATTTTGAGAGTTCGTAGATTTAAATGACACTAGCCTTACAAATGCATGCATCGCACTTTTCTTAGCATATAAGTCTTCGTAGTTCTATATGATACGGCAACTAATCAGTTAACAGGCAATCCGTCATAAAAAGTTGTTTAAATTTGTTTCCATTTACACGATATGGCCAAAACATAAAACATATGTTTGAGTTGGGCCTAAGAAACAAGCAGAAATACATCTGGATCTTAGAGTCGTTGGTTTCCAAACGCACTACAAAGCTGTACGGAGTAGCAATGGGCACCTTACCAGCATTAAAAAAAAGAGGGAAATATGAGTATATATAGGGGTTGGGGGATGGATACCCATCTATCAGATAGAAAGGCGAGCTCTGCCTTGCAAGACTAAGATCTTGGCAGGCTTGTTCACTAATCAGGATGGCGTTCAATGACGATGAGAAGCCTGCTGCTGCTCCCAAAGCAGGTAGCCTCCTTAATTCCACGTGTACATTCTTCTGCATACTACATGTCGAATCAGTATGGAGAGGATGATTGCTTTTTCTTGATCGATGTATTTGTACATATGCACGCAATACATATATGGACCAAATTAAAGCGTGCATGTGAGTATAGTAGTAGATCCACTGTGATTAACATATGCTCCAGTGAATGAACAGCCGTACTGTGCACTAATGCATGTTTATGTCATCAAGCAGCAATCCCAAAACTAGAAATAATTTCACATTGAAAATTGAAACAGACTACACATGGACATACAATAATTCAGATCGAAACCATGAGAGAAACATCGGCCTAACCATCGTTATACATCGATATCAACTCGAGGGCATGCAACTCCACGCGGACCACGTGAACAACGTGCGCTCGACCGTACTACGTGACTATACGTGAGAAGAGGCGATCAGCCCTCGAGTTGATAGCGATGTATAACGTCGTCGGCCTTGCCCTGCAGCAGCTCCCACACGTCCATGACGTGACGCATCTCGGTCATGGCTCCACCGACGGCAAGGCGGATAACGAACTTGCCGTCCACCACGAAGTGCGTCATGAACGCCTGCCCGCTCGCGTTCACCGCCGCGAGGAGCTCCCGGTTCATGCCGTCTAGTGTCGTTTCGTCGTCTTCCCCCGCGAACCTCGGCCGGAGGCGAAAGCATACCAGCGAGAACTTGCGCGGCACCACAACCTCGAAGCGTTCGTCTGCCGCCACCGCCCGCTCGAACCACTTGGCTGCCGTGACGTGCTGGCGAATGTGTGCACGCAGGCCGCCGGCACCGTAGCGCCGCAGCACGACCCAGAGTTTGATGGCGCGGAACCGGCGTGACAGAGAGATCTGCCAGTCCTTGTAGTCTATGGCGGCTGGCTTCCCGGTGCCGTTCGTCCCGACGTTTTTGAGGTACTCCGGGTCGGTGGACAGCGCGGAGGTTAGCTCAAGTGGGTTCGCCACCCACAGACAGCAGCAGTCCGTGTTGGTAAGGAACCATTTGTGTGGGTTCATGCTCACCGAGTCAGCCAGCTCGGCGCCATCTAGATATCCCTGGAACTCCGGGCAGATGGCGGCGCTGCCGGCGTAGGCAGCGTCCACGTGCAGCCACATACCGTGCCGCCGCGCAACCTCCCCGAGCTCGCGCACGGGGTCGACGGCGCCGAGCCCCGTCGTGCCCACCGTGGCGCAGAGGTACAGCGGCACCAGCCCGCGGGCGACGTCGCGATCGACAACGGCGCGGACGGCGTCGGCGGTCAGGCCGTAACCGGAGGCTGACGACGTCTGGATGACGCGGAAGTTGGACGGCGGGATGCCCACGAGCCGCGCGCCCTTCTGGAAGGTGGCGTGCGTCTGGTCGGAAGCGTAGACCACCATCTTCATGATGTTGTCATGCCCCAGCCTGCCCAGCGCGCGGTCCCGTGCGGCGGCCAGCGTGCACACCACGGCCTCGCACGTGCTCCCCTGCAGGACGCCGCCGCCGCCGCCCGAGAAGAGTAGCCGCTGCGGCAGCCCGAGCAGACGGCCCATCCAGTCGACCACGACCGTCTCGAGCTCTGCTGCGGCGGGCGACGCGGCCCACACGAAGGGCACCACGTTGAGGCCGGCCGACAACATCTCCCCTGCGAACCCGGCGGCGCTGGCGTTCATGGGGAAGAAGGCAAAGAAGCTGGGACTCTGCCAGTGGGTGAGCCCTGGCAGGATGTCCCGCCGCACATCCTCCAGTACGTCCTCCATGGGCTCACCGTGCTCTGGCGCCGCCTCAGGGGAGCAACTTGCGTAGCCGACCCGGCTCGAGGTCGGCCGCCCGGACCGGGTACTTGTCCACGTCGCGGTAGTATTCTGCAAGGAAGTCGATGACGGCGCGTGAGTCGCCGGAGAAGGCCTCAGGGTTCAGTGGCCGCACATACGACGCATCGAGCGGCAAGCTGCCCATCGCCTATAACACTCCTTGCTAGTTTGTAGCTACGTGCCTACGTCTACGGGAGGACGAGCAGTACAAAGTGCGGTGTTGTTACGTTTCTTTAGGTATCGGTCTGACAGTATGGCTGTAACATGCAGTATGGGGTGGCTTATATAGCTAGTGTGATTGCACATGTAGCCTAAGTACAGTATATTATTACAGCCTCAACTAGAGATCGCTACTCTTTCCAACCACAAATACTTTATGGAGCAAGCTCATATTTGCCTCTGAAAAAATTCATAACCACATATCTGCCATCGATGTCTCACTAACACGTGGTTCACACCTATGTTACTGATCGCGACAGGTACTAGATTTAATTTAATGAATTTGCATTGCTACGGCACGTAAAGAATTACTCCCTACTAACAAAATTCAATTTCAATCCTGGATCGTTTTTTAAGCGATTTTGGGTGATCTTGACTGATGCGGGATGTGGCACCATGATTAAGAGTCAATTATGTTCAGCTATAAATTGTCATCCATTCATTTGGGCAAGGGAAGCGTGTTCGGTCACTGATCGGTTGGCCTGGTCTGGGATAGGTGCGGAGATTAGGTAAAGGTGAGTGAGGGACAGTGAGGGTTCAGCTGTACCACAAAAATTCTGCAGAAAAACAAATACAGTAGTATGTACAGTATGTCATTGTGTATATAACACTTATCAAGTAGCAAGCCCTTTAAGCCTAAGGGCCTGTTTGGTTCTTGGTAGCTAATAGTTAGCAGCTAAAGAACCAAACAGAATTAGCTAATAAATCACCTAACTATTAGCTAAACTCTTGCTAAGCATTATCTCATTAGCTGGTTCAATCTAGCTAATCCAGCTAATAGCAATTAATAGTACATAAAAAGCATCTTATATCCATTAACTAGTTGAAACCAAACACTTTCTAACTAATTGGTTGCCAACTAATAATTATCTAGCTAATTTTAGATAAGAGCTATTAGCTAGCTAATTATTAGCCGCTAATGGAACCAAACAGAGCCTAAGAGCACATCGGACTAAGGAAAACAGCCCACCAGCACTCCATGTCCAGCACTCTTCCTTGCTTCTGAAGCCCACAAGCAAGCCCAAATAAAATGCACATGTGTCCTACTCCTACATAGATTTCATTTCATTTTTTAACACTAATTTTAATCACTTATCTCATTTGAAAATATTTATAATAATTATTTAATTATAATCCGGAAGAAGTGCATTTTTTACCATCAAGCTATTGTTTGAGTCCAGATTTGACCATAAAACTTCAAAAACAGCTATCATCAATCATAAAACTATAAAAACCGAACATATTTGTTCCGTGGAGTGGTAGAAAGGTGGTTTTTCCTTTTCTTATAACAATAAAAAATAATGTAATATTAAAAAAATCATAACTACTTCATTTTAAATTATAAAAATATTAAAGTAGACAAAAAATTCTAAAAATGTAATATATTCCATAATACTCTACTTAGAGTTATTTGTATTTCAATTATTATCATTCCTAGTAATTTCAATAAAACACTTGGAGTGGTAATAAATGAGATCCTGATAACTCCAAATAGAGTAATAACGAATAGATTGCATTTTTAGAAAAACTTTGGTAGCTTATGCCATATTTTTCTGATTAAAAAGAATGCTGTGATTTTTTATTAATTTTAAAAATTTAAAACTACCTATGAAACCACCGGTGGACCAAATATGTCCAGGTTTTAATAGGTTGATGGTGAATAAGTACCCAGATCTAAAGTTTCACATCAAATCTGAACTTGGATGGTAGTTCCATGTCAAAAATGCACTTCTTCCTTTTTAGATAAAACGTGTCAAAAAAGTCAAATGACTAATAAGTTCAAACAAACAGAGTAAGAAATAGAACCATGGAACAAATCGTAAAATTGACCCCTCCCCCCCCCCCCCTCATTTTAAACCTTGTTGTTGCCACATAGGAAATCATTAAACGCCGTGTGAAGCTTTGGTTTCAATTATTTATTTTGTACTTCATTTGTCCCAATTTATAGGCCGTTTGACTTTTATCATTTGACTTTTATGACAATGTTTGACTTATTTTTTCACTTAAGAAATTCATAATTATCATTAGTTTTATTGCGATTTAGTTTGCATATAATATATTTTAAATTTTAAATATGACTTGAATTTTTCTATATTTTCTATACTATGGTCTGATGTGTAGGATGGTTTGTTACACTGTACCATATGGTCCATTGTTTTCATCTGAATTCCAAAACTAGCGGCCTTAACAATATAAATTGTTCGAGGGTTAGCATGGTTTGTGGGACTCTACCTTCCGGTACACTGTATTCGCTTTCCTCAGATTTTTCATGTCTTCTGTGGAAATGGGATAATGATAGTACAGTTAGTGAGATCATACCTTCTGGTCCATATAACTCCAATTTCCATAGTTTCCATATTTTCTGTCAAATTGGTCCGAAGTATAGGGTGGTCTGTGAGACCGTACCATTTGGTCCATGCATTTCACTGAGCTTTCACTGAACCAACTTCTATCAGGCTAATAGGTACGATCCGTTGAATTTCCAAGTGGTCGGACCATCCGGTCTATAGGGGATTTTTCTGACTTTGATTTTCTTCAAGTGTTCTAATTCAGCCTTTGATTCTCTTGGACCCTAAGCCTTTGTATCTTGCACTTGTGCTGTCCTTGAGTCTTTTGGAATGTGTGTGCATCCATACTCAGCATATCACAAGATCAATGCTACTAACCTTGGAACTTAATTTTCTGAACTTGATTTTCTTCAAATTGTAACACCCTAATTTTTGGTACATGAAAATCTTTGGCAAAATAATTTAATTCACTTAGAGTCTAATTGTTTATGCATGACACCACGACTATTTATGCATTTTCTAATTAGTCAAATAAAATGAATCATAGTAATAACTTGACTGAGCATACATGTTGGTACATAATTTTATTATGTGATTTGAAGTTGTTGGTTTTGAATTTGAATTCATCTATATTTTGCATATATCATTTCATCTTCTCAAACTATCCTAGAAAAGTTCCTTTTTCCCTTTTTCCATTTCTTCTTCTCTTTTGGCCCAGTCTAGGAAGCAGACCGCCTCTTCCCTTTCTTCACCGCGGCCCAGCGCAGCAGCATGGCCCAGTAGCAGCCCGCCCGCGCCTCCTCTCACTCGCTCACAGACAAGCGGGGCCCTCCTGTCATCCCCGCCCAAGCGTGTGCGACATGGACCCCAAGTTCGGGTTGAGCCGGACTCCGTCGCGCCGCCTTCCCTTGCCCCCTCCGCAAGCCACAGGTGTTGCCGCTATATAAGTAGCCGACCCCAACGCCCTAGGTCCCAAAACCCTAGCCCTAGCCCACTGCTCACACACACAAGCTTGCTGTGCCGTTCGTCGAGTTCACGCTGCCGGGTTTTGCATCTACAAGCCACCTCCAATGATGAGGTCTAGCTGCTGAGCTTCGCCATGAGGTATGCCTAAAAGCCTAATCTCGCCCTTTCTTTCACCCTGTTCTGCTGGATTAAGCTCACTGTCGCCACTGATTCACGTAGAAGTCGCCACCGTTCAACGCCGCTCATCGTTATCCCATCTCCGCCAGCCCCACTAACGCAAGGGCATCGTGTTCTTTTCATTATTTTTTCTGATTGAATTCTGATGGTGTTGTTTTGCAGGTTGATTTATGTTGGTTCGAGATCTGGATACTTTTGTGTTTACTGTGAACTTCCTGGAATCAAAATAGACCATGTACCATTTAGGTGGTAAGTCTCATTTATTCCTAGACTAGATCAAGACAAGCTATCAGTATGTTTCTTTGCTATTCTAAGAATCTCTTCAGAAATATATGGCCAGTGCGTCCAAGTTTCCTCTCGTGTGGATCAGGCTTAATGATATTATGTGGTTATTTTATTAGGGTATTTGACCCTATATTATTTTCATATCAATGTGATCTGCCATGTAGGAGATGTATACCACGCCTTCCATCTTGCGGCACATCCGAAAGGTTGCTATACAGATAAGGTTGTGAAAGCTTTTAAAAGCTAATTGTTCATTTTACATCAATGTCCATTAGTCCTGTTCAAATGTTATTCCATGGTTAATACAACAAAATATGTTCTCCTGAGAAACTAGATAATTGACATTGATTTCTCATGTACTGCTTTTGTTGGATATAGAACAACTGATCCAAAAGTTTGTTCTATTATATCAAATTGCTCTTAGTTTTTCGTCTTTTAAATACAAATTAAATATAGCAATCAGCTCCATCATTTTTTAATTATTTCAGTCCACCAGTCACATGCTCTAGAAATATAATCATGTTATATCATACATGTAATTCTAATTTTTTATTTTAAGTTCATAAAGTTATGCAGAATTTCAGTTTCATCTACTTTTGAGGCAAAAATAGTACAAGAACTCCCGCAGCAACGAGTGGGGTTTTCAACCAGTTCATAGTATATGCGTACAAGCGTATATAGTACAGTATGAATCTGATCATATAAATTATCTAGGAATTGTTATTGTACTCCCAAATGATTGTGGATCATCTATTCTATTAAATATTCATGTATTAACTGAGGTATTACCTCCTTAGAGATATAATAGTTTAAAACAATAAAATATATTTATTTATATTCAAAGTAGTTATCTACTGCTAGTTCGAACGTGTTTTAGATCTACCGTGAGTTTCTAACTAGCGTGTAGTTTTGCAAGTACTATCATTTTGAAGATCTAGTAACAACATGTGACCTATTGGATCATATTCTACGTTCAACGTGACATGATCTACCATGATTTCTTACGTGATATAGTGGATCATGAGGCGAACAACACGCCTCTCAAGTCTCAACCTGTTGCACGGCTGCACATGTCACCGATGTGATCTTTTGCACTTATTTGAGAACATAATACGTGACAAGGTCCACAGTTAATGACATGATACAATCAAACTCATGAATATTGTTTAACACGACTGTGTGTTATAACAGCCCATAATACAATTGATCTCCCTAGATTTCAGGCATGGTAACAGCGGATCGATGCATGCGCCTCATGCATGCACACAATAGCCCGCATGAGCACCGGCAAGAGAGTAGTATCACGCTAATAAAGAAATATTTATTTCTTTTTCTTCTATTATTAATTACTTTATCTCCCTAGAATAAAACATGTCAGAAACCCTAAACCCTAAACTGTTGTGATTTATTTGAACTTCTTACGTCACTACAGGAATCAGACAAATTTTCAGGCGGCCAAAAACCGCCGAAAATTGGCAGGAGGCGGTTTATTTTCGGCGAATTTTGGGTAGCCTAGCTGCCCATGGTTATTTTCGGTGGCCAGGCCCAGCTGCTGAAAATAGTGTAGGTCAGTTTTTGGCGGTCTTGGTCTAGCCACCGAAAATTAACGTTTTCTGGGACCAAAACTATCCTGAATTTCTGTTTTTACTCCAAATTTTTGACATTATGTACAGGGAAATGCTCCAATGGACCCATTTCTCAACTGGCACGAGTCGTAAAGCAAACCTGAGTAATTAAAATTAATTAATCTCATCTGGGTAATTAGGGCCCGACCCTATCCAACCCTAAGCCCAGCTCAGCCCAGGTCCTAACGAAGGCTCACGTTCTGTTAATCATCCGTCCGGCAGCCTCTTACCGACGCGCGGTCTTTCCAGCCAGGACCGGCGGAGAGGGAGTGCATCGGCGGCGGAGGCAGCTGTCTCGTCCAGACGGGCGGCGCGGCGACGCCCGGCACTCCGCGTGCCCTCGCCTCCGCCTCCTCCGAACGGGCGGCACTGCACCAACGGAGACGGGCGGCACATGAAGGCGAATTCCCCTCGCGATGGAGCGGCGTGGGAGACAACGACGTGAGCCGAGCAGACACCAGCGGAGGGGCATCGCGGCGGCCAAAGCTAGGTGAATTTACGAAGCATTTGGTACTACTAGTTATGAGGAGAAGCAAGCGGGAGTTCAGTTGGCCGTTTAACAAAAGCACACATCTGAAGCTGTAAAGACCTTAGGTTCATTTGTTTGATAGCGACCTGGTGGCAATACTGCAGCGAGAAGGTGCATTTCATCTCACAAGTGAGCTGTTAGTTTTGTTTATTATGAACTTTTTGGAGCTCTACTTTCCGGCTGCGTGTGCTTGTACAAACTATGCAGGATTGCCGCTTACTCAATCCTGTGATTACTGCGGCAGCTGATTAAGTTTTGGCACCAGCAGCTAAACTGATGTTCACCACAACCATAATATAGCCGGTTGGTACTTGTTCTGCTATCCCTCTCACCGTTCCTATTAGTTTCCTAGTTTCGGAGGTGTTGTTTTAGTTCGTCAAATTTGTTCGCTCTTGTGTCCAGCTTCAGAGCCAAGATATGAGGTTTAGATTTTGTTCAGTTTGCCTTCATTTTCACTGAAGATGTACGTAATGAAGTGAAACGGTGGATCATTACAACGGAGACGACCACGTTGCCAGGTACACCAGAGTAGTTCATTCAAGGCTGAACTTCTGCATTGGGGCCGCGCAGCGTGAGAGATTGTGCGGTGCCTTTAAAACATCAGCCCCACCGTGGCGGCGTGCTGGCATCCTAAGCTAGACCGCACTGGCACCGCGAGTGCACGACCATGTAAAAGAGCACCGAGGCAATAAACCTTGCAAAATCCGCCACACGACACTCACCGCACCAAAGTGCGTCTCACTGACTCACAGCAAGTAAAGAGAATAGTCTGGAAGTGGGGAATGCAAAAATCCGAAACAAAAACACAGCGGAAGAAGCAAAACAGCGAAAACACCGAAGCACACCTGCCTGAGCCGGACTGTCCGGTAGCAGCGGCAGGACTGTCCGGTGGCACCGGATAGTACGGTCTCCTCTGCCAGACTGTCCGGTGGGAGGGCCCCGACAGAAACCAACACCGGACTATCTGGTGGACGCTGCCGGACTATCCGGTGGAACCGGATTGTCCAGTGGCCTCTGCCGGACTGTCCGGTAGGGTCACAGACATGGGGTTTTGAAACCCAAACCTGAACAAATCTTATACAATCTTCAAAAAATTTTGCACAGGCTATCTAGACCATATTCCAAAGCTTTTCCCAAAAGATCATCGCAAAGTGAACAAGGGATGAGTGGGAATTTCAGATCTCATGAGATGGTAATCTTTGGGCAAGAAGGGGGAAAACTCAAAAGAAGCTTGCTCGTGGCAATCCAGTAGGATTGAGATGAACTAAGTCATAATTTCCATGTCCTAGCAAGTCCAAAGGAGCCAATAGAATAGGATTAACTCATGGGCAACACAAATCACCAAAAGCCCTTGAGTTCCATCCAAAAACCAACTAGAAGGGGGGAGAAAGATGGCTGCACACATGAGCACGAATTTGGGATGAATCTTGCCTTGATTAGATGAGGAAATCAGTTCTTACAAGGCTAAACTCAGCCTGCCACCCTTTATCCTCCCACTAATGCAAAGTACTAGCCTACGGGACTCTCAAATCCTAAACTAAGCACCCGATTTAATCTCTAAGCTCTTAGCTGGTTGAAAACTAAGCCTAGGGTTTCTTGAGGTGGAAGAGTCACCTAAATGACCAGCCACTTAGGTATTTATAGCACTAGCCTAATCGACACATTTTACACTAAGACCCCTATATTACAGAAACGCCCGTAGGGGCCAAAAGTGAAAAGACTCAACTTTCTCGGGGACGGACGACCGCGATGGAGTCTTGATCTTCTTCACCTGCAAGCTAACTCCCAGATGACGTCCACGTGGCCAGTAGTCCAAATCCGCCGATCGACCCCCGGTTTTGAAGTCAGAAACTGGGAAACTTTAGGGTTTCCTTCCTAGGCCAAGAACGGCCCACTCCACTCTATCTCGATGAGAACAAGCCCATTCGCCGAGTCTAGTAATTTGGTGGTAGGGTTGCGGATTTGAGCGAATTTGCTAATGCCCTCACCCATCTTCGCCCCAAGTACTCGGGTTGAAGCACCGCGGTGGCACCCAGCCTCCCGTGTCCATCGGGGTCGCCTCTCAGTCCTTCGGAGGTCTTACTCCTACCGTCGCTGTGCCGCTCCTCCGTGTACCGAACTCCCATGGCCGACTGACGTCGAGCATGCCTCCTAGTCCTTTGGAGGGCTTCCATCTACCTCCAGTCCATCAGAGGGCCTCCTGTCCATCGGAGGTCTTGTGCCCAAGTCCTTCTGGGTCTTTGGCTTCTGTTGACAATCACTCATCACTGCAGAGGCAATGGAGCTAGTCCATTGGCTCTCACCCCGACCATCTATCAACAGTCGGAGCAAACCATCAGCTTCAGCAGGAGCAATCACTGGTGCGACTTTGATGAGCCAGGCCGCTATCCCCTCGTCGTCAGTCCAATTGTGCGTTCGACCCTCTTGCACAAGGTACTGATCGACGGAGGGAGTGGCCACAACATCCTCTTTGAGAGGACACTCCTCACGCTGGGGCTCAGTGTCCAGGATCTAGAGGAGTCGGACACGCCGTTCTATGGCATAGTGCTAGGGCGGGGCACTCAACCACTTGGGCACATCACCCTGCTCGTCACCTTCAGCGACAAGAGCAACTGGAGGAACTGAGTACATCCGGTTCGAGGTGGCTCGCATCGTACTCCTCCTACAACGCCATCCTCGGGAGACTGGCCCTCGCCAAATTCATGGTGATCCCGCACCACTCCTACTTGGTGCTCAAGATGCCGGGGCCCAATGGCATCTTTTCTATCAGGGGCGACTTCAAGATCTCCCACAAGTGTGACAAGGCAGCGCTCGTGGCATTAGAAGACCTCGAGTACGAAGCTGCACAGGAGGAAGTAAAGGCTCTGGCTGCAAAGATTCTGCCAACTATTCCTGCAGCCGATGACACTAGGAGCGCCATGCAGTCGGCGGTCCCGATGAAGCAGATCAGCCTGGGTCTCAGCGACCCCAAGAAGACAGTCACCATCGGGGCTAGCCTCGACCCCAAATAGGAAGACACGCTCATCCAGCTCCTCCACCAGAACTAGGACATGCTTCGCCTGGCAGCCATCAGACATGCCTGGCAGTCCCTAGGGAGCTGGTTGAGCACAAATTGAAGATTAACCCGAATGCCAAACCAGTGAAGCAGAAGCTGCGCCGCTTCTCCAATGAGAAGAAGGAGGTGATTAGGGCAGAGGTGGCCCGGCTGACAGGGGCCTGCTTCATTAGAGAAGTGTTCCATCTGTAATGGTTAGCAAATCCGGTTCTTGTAATGAAAGAGATTAAGGAATGGAGGATGTGCATTGATTATACCGAGCTCAACAAACACTGCCCGAAGGACCCCTTCGTGCTTGCCTAGAATAGATCAGGTCGTAGACTCCATGGCAGGCTGCGCTCTGCTCTCTTTTCTGGATTGCTACTCGAGCTATCACTAGATCTCCCTAGCCCCAGAGGACCAGGAGAAGACTTCCTTCATCACTCTCTACGGGGCCTACTACTACAAGACCAAGTCTTTCGGACTGAAGAACGCTGCGGCTACTTAGCAGTGGAGCATCCAAGCCTGCCTCTCTAAGTAGTGGGGTAGGAACGTCGAGGCATACGGCGATGATGTGGTCATCAAGAATAGGAGCCCAGATGACTTCATTAGGGACATCGAGGAAACCTTCGATAGCCTCAGGGTCTACCGATGGAAGTTGAATCCTGAGAAATGCGTCTTCGGTGTACCGTCCGGCAATCTCCTGGGTTTCATCGTAAGCAACCGGGGTATCGAGGCCAATCCAGAGAAGATATCGGCAATCACAAGCATGCAGCCGCCTACGTCATAGAAGCAAGTTCAAAAGCTCACTGGGTGCATGGCCGCCCTGAGCAGATTCATCTCGCATCTCGGTGACCGGGGGCTTCCCTTCTTCAAGCTCCTCAAGAAGGCTCGACTCTTTCAAGTGGACCAAGGATGCATAGAAGGCTCTAGACGAGCTCAAGGCGTTCCTTTCTTCACCACCAGTCCTGACCACTCCAATCCGAGCCCAAGGCAACACGTCCGCAGAGGACCTCTACCTCTACTTGTCGTGCACCAACCACGTGGTGAGTACAGCACTCATCGTAGAAAGGGCGGATCCAGCACACGTCTACAAGATCCAGCACCCAGTGTACTTCATCAGTGAGGTCCTCATTCTGGCAAAGATAAGGTATCCTCAAGTCCAGAAGCTTTTGTATGTGGTTCTGATCACATGTCGCAAGCTGAGACACTACTTCGAGGAACACCAAGTGGTGGTCGTCACTGCTTTCCCCATCGGGGACATTCTGCGTAACAAGGAAGCAGCTGGCAGAATAGCCAAGTGGGCATGCGAGTTGGGCACGTACGACATCAACTTCAAGCCTAGGATTGTGATAAAGTCACATGGTGTTAGCAGACTTCATCCCAGAGTAGACGGAACAGCAAGTCCCCACAAATCCAGAAAAGTCGAAGCACTGGGTAATGTACTTCGATGGGTCCTTGAACCTAGAGGGAGCAGGGGCCAGAATTCTCTTCATATCGTCCAAGGGCGAGTAGCTCAAATACGTCCTCTAGCTCAAGTTCAAGCTCTCCAACAACTGCGGCAGAATATGAGGCGCTGATCCACGGACTGCGCATTGCGGAGTTGCTCGCCATCAATAGACTACTCGTGTATGGCGATTCCCTTGGTGATAATTAACTAGGTCAATAAAGACTGGAGCTTCTCATCAGAAAAGATGTCCTGCCTACTTTGCCAAAGTCAAGAAACTCGAAGGCAAATTTTGGGGGATAGAGTTCCACCACATACTGAGGGATAACAACGTGGCAGCCGACGTTCTTTCGAAGCTGGGTTCCAAGCGGGCGGAGGTACCACCCGAAATATTTGTCCAAGTCCTTGACAAGCCGATGGTAGAACAGGAAGGAGAACAAGACATGCATAAAGACAAACTAGTCAGAGGAGCAGGTGCTTGTCATCAAGCCCGACTGGAGGGCAGAAATCATCAAGTGCACAAAAACTGGAACCCTCCCAGAGCCGAAGTCAGCGGGAGATAGAGTGCACCGAAGAAGC
This sequence comes from Paspalum vaginatum, assembly GCA_030272315.1. NCBI lineage: Eukaryota > Viridiplantae > Streptophyta > Magnoliopsida > Poales > Poaceae > Paspalum > Paspalum vaginatum. The sequence continues at coordinate 22,813,738 of CM059012.1, forward strand.
AAGAGCTACACATTGATCAGTGATCAGCTAGTATCACTGAGCCGCGGCATCCGGCGTACTCCTGAAATGCATCCCGCATGAGGAAGGTGTCAACCTCCTCAACGAGATCCACTTGGGTTCATGCGCCAACCACGCGGCATCGAAGACACTCGTTCGACAAGGCATTCAGTGTAGCATTCTATTGGCCAACGGCGAAAGCAAGACGCTGAGACAATTGTCAGAACCTGCAAAGGTTGCCAGTTTTTCGCGCGACAACAGCACCTCCCTGCCTCAGAGCTATAGAACATCCCGGTATCCTGGCCCTTCGCATGCTGGGGGCTGGACAAGATTGGCCCATTCAAAAAGAATCCTAGGGGATATGATCACATCCTTGTGGGCAGTCGATAAGTTCACAAAGTGGATAGAGTACAAACCCATCAACAAGTTGACAACTGCCAAGGCCATCGAGTTCATTGAGGAAATCATGCACAGATTCGGCGTCCCATCAGAAATTGTGATGCCCCCGGCATCTCAAAAGTCTTAACACGCGATTAGATTAGCGATAATCAAGGATTTGGCTTAATCATGCTTAGAGAAGAGCAACAACTAGGCTAGTAAACCACTAAGTCGAAAATTTCAAGTTGAATATGCAAAACTTTGTGTAGTTTGGTTGAGTAGTTGAACACTTACACATTTTCGTGCAAGACATCCAATACAAAAGTTTTAGTTCAAGATATTTCCTTCAAATGTGCTATCTTGACCATTTTCAAAATCAGATGTTAAGGGACTCAAAAGTTCGAACCAAGCTCAGTTAACCTACACTCAGGAAATTTTGCCAAGTCTGGAGCTGACACTCTTTCCCAAACTTCATTCTGAAATTACTTTCGATTTGACTATACAACTTCAAAATCTTCCTTTCTATGAAATGAAATTGAACTTATCACCTTTCAAATGCATCTGACTTCAAAATGATTGGACTTTATTTGATGCTTCAAAAGTTAGAAACAAGAAATACTCTACATGGAGTAGACCTGCATTTTGACCAAACCTCTGAACACATCTGTGGTTGTATTTCAAAATCTATTGTGATTTAAGCTAAACTTTATATACCAAACTTGTAGAAAATTTCATGGGGAATAACTTTGATATTTTGTGTGTTGACATGCATAAAGGTTTGCAAGGTGTTTTAGCTCATTTTCTGTCTACACTTGAACTCTGTCCAAGTAGACCTGAATGGAAAGTTCAAATTTTGAGCAAACAAAAGACATGATCATGCAAGACTTTGTATATGAAAGTTGTAGAAAATGAAATTGTGAACAACATTAGTATAGAAAAGTTTTCATGAAAGTGCACCTAAAATGGACTTATGGAATTTTCAAATTAGAAGGTGTTGTTGGTCAAAGTGGGGACACAGCTTTTGAATTCAAATTTCTCCAAAAATTTGAACATAACATGGTGACACAAGTTAAAGCAAAGTTGTAGATCATGAAGTTTAGATCACTTCTGGTATTTTGAGTTTCATCTAATTCGTCCTCTAGGGTGATCAAAAATGTGAATTTCAAATATGTCTCCAGCTGGTCAAACCTCCTTCATTTCCATTTTCGAGATTTTCCTTTTTCTTCTGTGACAATGACACGCGGGCCCCACTGGTCAGCTCGCTTTGGGTCCGCGTGGGGACGACAGCTCCGTGGGCCCCACTTTGTCTCCTCATCCATTTCTCCATGCACTCGGTCCATAGTTTCCTTCTATTCCCCTCGCGTGGGTCCCGACTGTCAATGGGCCTTGGTCCAGTGGACTCGGTCCGCGCCGCGTCGCCCTTCTCCCTCCCTGCTCTGGCTCACCCACGCGGCACTGGCTTCCTGCCGAGTGCGCCATGGGCGCCGGCCATGCCGACCGCCCTCGCTCGGTCCCCGAGCTCCCCCTCCCTCTATTTCCTTCGAAGGGAAGCCGCCCCGTCTCCGCCCCACACTGCGCGCCTCTCCTCCCCTTGCCTCGACGCCGCTCCGCTCTCCCTGCCCAAGCTCCAGTGCACTGCCGCCATGGCCTGCCCCGGCCGGAGCTCATCCTCAAGCTCGCGCCTCCACCCTCTACACCTTCCTACCTCAGTTCTAGCACGAGCCTCGGCTTCTCCCCGTTCTCCTCCACCGATTCCCCTGTGTCCATGAAGCCCGATGCCACCACTGGCCTCCTCCCACGCTGTGTGCCACCGAGACGCGCAGAAGCACTGCCAACCTCACCGTGGACGGGCCTGCTCCGGTGCCTCCCCGTAGCCCTAATCATCGGCGCCGGATTCGCTTCGACACCCCGCAGCTCACAGGACCCGACGGTGGCCCTACCCTGCCACTCCTTCGCCGGATCAGACCGAGCCACCGTCGTCGGACTCGACACCGTCTGCCTTCGGTTCACGCCCGTTCCCCGCTCCCTCGACCCTCCTCAAGCAGCCTTCGTCTTGGGGAAAAGCGAAGACCTACTGCCTGGGACACCTTCCGCAAGTGGCTCGGCTCCAAGTTCGGTCCTCACGCCGCCGGTAGAGCGCCGCCTTTCCCTTTCCCCGCGCGCGGTTCGTCCCGGGCTGAAGGTAGAAGACGACTCAGCCCACTTTGCAATTTAGTCCCTATCGATTTATATTTTTGTGTTTCTATTTTGTGTGCTGTTGTATGTGTCTCGCAGAACTTACGTGGTAGCCCCTGGATCTACAATTATTTGCGTACAAGACCTCCCATCTAGGGTTTTCATTTTTTTAAATGTATTTTCTTAAGCTGAAACTTTGGAAATTCGTAATAAATCAAATAAAAATCAGAAAAATACAAACTTTGTTGCAGTGTACTCCTATTAACTAGATCTACAGAATGGATATGATGGTTGGGTATGAAAATACCTTTTTGCCCCTGTTAATGTGCATGCATGAAAAACCTTAATAAATAGGAAATGTGGGTAAAATGAGCTTCAAAAATTACGAAATTTGGGCAGAGGCCTTATTAACATGTGTAGGCTCTGTATAAATTTTGGTAGCCCTAGCATTGACTGTTTAATTACTATTTTGCCCTTGATTTGTATTTAAGCGTATATTTAATTTAAGAAAAGGTTGCTATGGTGAAAAATGCTCCAAGTGACTTTAGGGGCTTGATATGAGCTCTAGGTTATGAACATGACTCATTGCTAGAGTAGGAGGTGGTGCATGTAAGATTTTGGCTCTGATTTGAAAATGGTAGAAATAATGCATATTTACGTAAATAATAGGAAATGTGAGACTAGTATATTAATAAATGCTACCATGGATCATATTTGGAAACTTAGGAGTATGTAAACCTTAGCCACTAAGTTGGAGTGCAATGTAGGTCTTCACTACTGTTTTAGAAATGCGTGATAGAAATGTTAACCTAGCTAGGTGGAAAAGAGTTGTTTAAGTGAGCTCGGCCATTCCGCATGAGTCGGTACTACCCTGTCACACATCCCCACGTTGTTATGTGTGACAAGCTAAGTCATCTTAAGTGATGGCTTGTACGATTTCTTAATGCTAAACGAGTTTCATTACAAAAAATGCATAACTTTATTCCATAAATCATGATTCCTTGCATCGCACTCGCATCATGAAGCAAGCATTGCACTAATACGTGCTCCAATTGCACTATGTCATGCATATAGATCCCGCGAGCGAAGAACACCCGCCGGACCAATCGATCGTAGAGGAGCCCGAGGAGGAGCTACACCAGGAGCCGGAACACCAGCAGTGGAGGCCCGACTTCGCTCAGGAGGCAGCTACTAACACTAGTGAGGAAGGTAGGCAGGACCATGATTTCTCCCAGCTAATATGATAATTGATTGTTTCATTACGCATTCGCATTAGGAGTTGATTGAAAACAATTGCATTAGATCTCCTGGCCGCCTTGGCCCTAGCACCTATATCTAAAGTTCGTAGGACGAGTTGCCTAGAATTGCTAGGTGCGAGTAGACACGAGTGCAAGGAGTCACTCGTCGCGTAGGTGAATTCAAATATTACAAAACTTTTACTATTGGGAAAGTAATACTATGCTCATGATTTAAATGGAGACCGGGCGGAGAATAATCTTATTTTGTGGTGTACGTTGTTGTATCATTTGGCTCCGCCCGTGTCGTTTAAGGCCCGTCCGCTGTTCGCCTATTGGTCGGCATAACATTGCTAGAGTGCTTAACCGGAGAATGGGACCGGTGAAGTCTTACCTGGGTTTGTCCGAAGTTTTCGAGGCTCCGCCCATCCACTTGCTGGAGGCCGATGGGCCCGGGGGCGCTTGTACTCGAAGGAGGGCTGACCCAGGGCACTGTGGTATAGCTCCTGAGAGGGCACAACCCGGGGGTTAGGTGGGGGCGCTTTGAATCTTGGGACAAGACAGGTGGAGATCGGGGCTATATGTGGGAACGCGATGGCTAGTAAGCATATACCCCTGGCATGATAGTTATTCCCGGGAATTAAAATCAATTCGAATCACTGATGCCTACCAGGTGTAGGAATGCCAATACCTTTGACGTTCAACGTAGTAACTACTTAAACACTCTGGATTTAATACTCATGATTTTTGGAATACCACATGTTTAAATTGAACTGTTTACCTTACTGCAAGTTACTATTATGTTGGAGGTTATACAAATGATGAAAACTTGCTACTTATGTTACACATGATACTGTTTAAAACCAAAGGCTAAGGATCCACTTGCTAGTAAGCCGCTTCGCGTCAGCGGTAAGCCAAATCCATTAAGACCTACTGAGTAATTAGTACTCAGGGTTTGCCCCCATAGTTTGAGCGCAGGTATGGAGTTCATGGTCTGCACTTGTGTTGGAGGTGGCGCATGTCCTCACTTAGGATGAAACGGCATGAGTGGCTCAAGGGCAACATCGGTGGGCTCGATGTTGTTACCTCTAATGCAAATCTTTTGATGATATCATGGTGACCTCTGAACTTATAATTCCGCTGCGAGAAACTTTTGAACTTGCTACTTTATAACACTATGTTGGACTTGTACTTTATTCAAAACCGGTTTGTAACTAAGTCTATTATTATACTATTCAACTGCCTGTGATGATGTATCTGTTGTGGCTCCATCGTGGGTCAGATGTGTATGATGTCGGTTCCTCTGGGAAATGGTAATATCGAGGGTCAAATGACTCTCGACGGACGACCGGGTTTAGTTTGGACTAAACACATTGTGAGCCAGAGGTGGCAGATGTGCTTAGTCCGGATTAAATCGGCGGTTCCGCCACAGAAATCATCACCGATGTGGGTACGAACTTCTCTGCGGACGCCTTCTTCGACTTCTACAAAAAGCAACGGGACCCTAGTGTGCTACGCGTCCGTCCATCATTCGCGAGCCAACGGTCAAGTGGAGCATGCCAATGGCATGATTCTCCATGGGCTCAAGCCAGCCATCTTCGACAAACTCTAGCTGTACGAGGGTAAATGGCTCAAGCAACTGCCATATGTAATCTAGGGGCAACGCACTCAGCCTTCTAAGGCCATCAACAACAACACCCCGTTCTTCATGGTCAACGGTTTAGAAGCAGTATTACCCACGGATCTTGTTCACGGGGCTCCCAGAGTGGAGTTCAGGAATATACCAGCCGTGGAACAGTCAAGGATCGAAGATGTCGACCTCATGGAAGTCGAGCGCTTGCACGTCGCCCTCAAGTCCGTCAAGAACCAGCAGGCGTTGAAGCGTTATTATGACAAGAACGTGAAGCTGGGCTCCTACAATGTTGGCGACCTCATTCTCAAGTGCAAGACCTCCACGGCTAGGCAATCCAAGATGAGTTCCCCTTGGGAGGGTCCCTACCTCATCAAAGAGGTCCTAGGGCGAGCCACCTTCAAGCTCAGCGAGCCAGAAGGGAGGGAGCTACCAAACACTTGGAACTCAGAGCACCTGCGGCGTTTCTATCCATAGGCCGGGTGGTTTCAGGCACTCGGCTGAGCTCTCGTCCAGCACTCCATCATCAAGCACTCTCACACAAGTCCTAGCACTCAGATTGTACGGGTCGAGCACCCTGAATGCTCATTTTTTGGCAACAACCAAGCCGAGCACGGCCTCAGCAGCCTATGAATGAAAAGTCACCTTCGTTCCCTCCTTAGCTCTCGATCATGTAATACAGTTACATCTACGAGAAAACCCCAGCAACCTGAGCTGGGCCTTTTGTGTTGACTCACTAACAAGGGCGACAACCAAGCCGCACTAGTCGAGTACTATGCCTTAAACAGCACCCGGCGACAACCAAGCCGCGGAAAAGACACCCTACTGAGCTCTCACCAGCGACAACCAAGCTGCCAAAAGAGTGACTGCCACGTGCAGCACCCTAAAAACCAACCAGCGACAACCAAGCTACGTAAAGGGTCATAACATCCGAGGCTCTTACCAGCCACAGCCAAGCTGCCAAAAGAGCAATCGCTAACATGCAAAGATCCAAAGCTCTAACCAGCGACAACCAAGCTGCTGAAAGAGTAATCGCTAACTGCTACACCAAAACTCTAACACCTAGCGACAACCAAGCTATGAATAGAGTGACAAGCAAAAGGAGCTCTCATCGGTGATAACAACGCCGCCCAAAGAGCAAATCCAAAAAGCTACGTTTCAATACCGCCTCTGGCAGCGTTCAAGCCATGCGCACGATATGTTTTTCCCGACGCACTTTGGGGTACAGCTACGTTTTCCATACACAATTACATAGGTTGTCCTTAAACTACTCTGCTGGGGACCCCCCTGGTCTTCTCCAGCGCAGACAAACTGGAAGGCTTTAGCAGCGGCTAATGCAACAAGCCAAGCATCCTGCTGGTAGCGGGCGAATACCTCCTGTGTAGTCCCGGCCTTGGGACCGGGTGCGGTTGCAGTGAGGTCCACCTCAGGATAGTAGGTCTTGATCGTAGCCACCACGTCGGTAATGGCCTCCTGGACGGCCTCTCTGAAGAATGCCTCGGTGGAGCTGATAGCCCTAGGCAACCTCTCGGCGATGGACCGGCCCTCATCATCTGGAGCCAACAGGTCAATGAGAGTCCTGACCCCAGTCTCCAAGGTTTCGTACCGCCCTTCCAGTTGGCTATAACAGGTGGCCTGGCTCCCAAGCTCGGTCAGGTCCGCTGCATGCTGTTCAGAAAGCCTTGTTAGCTCAGCCTCGAGCGCTTTGGTGTCATCGCGTGCCCGGTCCCGCGCAGCAGTGAGCTCGTCGATGCTTTTCAAGTATCGGGATCTCTCTTCGAGACTCTGTGCCTAGTCGCCTTCGAGTAAAGATCGGGAAGTAGTGAGCAATGTATACAACATGTCAAGATCTTTGGCAGTTACCTCATATGAAGTCTTCAGTTGGGTGACTTCGCCCTTTAGCCTCAGGGACTCGTCTTCCACTGCATTCTTCCCTTGTTTGAGGAGCTCGATCTCACGCCATTGTTCCTCGACAGCCCAAGAAATTTGCTCCATTAGGTCAGATTTTTCTGTACACAAATCAATCAGAAGCCACCCGGTCAGAGACCTCAACTTAAGGCGTAACAGTCCAAGCTAGGAATCGCCTCTTACCTGAAGCTTTCTGTTTCGCGATAGCCAGTTGCTTTTTCAGCTCGACGTTCTCGGTATATATGCGGAACACCTCACGAAAGCAGTCCTACGTTATCAACAGAGAAAGTAAGGATACATCCAAATAGCGCAAGGAATAAGTCACCTTTGAGAGGACGACATATGGCGCATTACAGTCATATTCGCGATCGACACAGGAGCCGGATCCCCTGATTCTTGTGCCACCAGCTCCCTCGAGTCACCTCCAGCCTCACTGTCTGCAGGGGGCTTCGGCAGACTGGCCCCTGCGGTGCCACTAATGGCGACCGAGTCCTACCTACGCTCTGCCTCTTCAGGAGTTTGCTCCAAAAGATCTTCTGGTCGAGAGGAGCCGGCGGTGTTAGGCGCCTCCTCTCGACTCGCAGACTTCCTAGAACCTTCATCCAGGCAGGGCACATCCAACTCCGGGGATGGTGCGTCCTTGGGTGGGGATGGAGTTGCCTCGCGTTCTAGAACCTCGCTCAGTCTCTCCGCTTCCTAGTCAGGGAGTGGCGCTGAGGTGTTGCTAAATGTCTCCTAGGAGGCCACCTCGGCAAGCCTACCAAAATCAAATGAGAAATGGGTAGTTTGGCTCATGGTGCAAAACAAGGACAGCAAGGCTAGAATGCGACTTACGATGGCAGCCAGATTTTGTTCCTCACCACTCTAACCAGTGGCTTCACCCGGCTGCTGAAGGACTTAGGCTTGTTCTCAGCAACGTCCGGCTTCCCAACCGCTCAGTGCTTCCTGGTGCAAAGAGCTTCATCGTCGGAAGGCTCATTCTCCTCCCCGACAGTGTCCACTATGCGCAGCGTTTTGATGGTCGTGGTGGAGCTGCGCTTGCGGACGGCAAGACGAGTCCCCCTTCACTCTACTTCTGTGGCCGAAGCCTCCTTAGACCTCACGGGCTCTTTACCAGCCTGCTCTTCGTCTACAACCTTGGTGTAGAAGTTGGATGGCATTCCTCCGGTCGTGGCATCATCAGGATCAGAAAACTAATACTCAGAGCTATCGTTCCTCTTCATCCAGGCTGGGGCCTACCCCAGATATGGCGGCTCAGAATAGAACCTAAAGCAGGCACCCTACACTCACAATAACAAAGGGATTCATCTTTTCCTCTCTAGTACAGAAGCTACACAACCTTTCAAGATCAGAAGAACGCCGGCGCTGCATACCTGGTCCGGCGGGTTGTAGACTGAGTACGAACATGGGGCGCCATGGTTGGTGATCTTCCCAGTGAAGAAGGTCTTGATTCGGGCTTTGATCTCTGCACGGGTGATCTCCCTAGTGACCTCACGAGTGGGGTCGTTCAGGCCAGTGTAGAAGCACGCCGGATGGACTCTGTCCTTCAGGGGCTGAATGGTGTGGTGTACAAAGTCAATCGCCACAGCCATGGCAGTCAGGCCCTGGTTCTTCAAATTGGTGATCTTCTCCAGCAGTGCCATCACATCCTCCATCTGGTCATCGGGCATGCCCTCTTGCCAGCTGTCTCCGCCCATAGGGATACACCCAGAATAATCAGGCACTGACTTCTCTGAGTTCTCCATCCGGAACAATTTGTCAGTCCATCCCTTGTTGGATGACAGCAGCGGCAGGTCTAGATACCGAGGCTTCATGCTATCATGGAGTTGGAAGCCGTCTCCTCCAATGTACAGAGGCTGACCATCTTTGCTGTGATGCTTGCAGAAAAAGAGAAACCACCAGAGATTGAAATGGGGCGGAATCCCCAAGAAGGCCTCGCACAGATGCACGAATATCGAGAGTTGAATGATGGAATTGGGGTTGAGATTGAGAAGTTCCAACATGTAGTAGTGGACCAATCCACGCAGAAATGAACAAATAGGGAGTCCGAGGCCTCGATAGAAATACCAAGTGAAGACTGGAGTAAGGAAGAGAAAAACCTCGAGGTATAGGCACCCAATATGGGTTCGCCACATACCAGTAGACCTTGCAGGAAGGAGACCCAGCCTCTGGAGTTCCTTTGGGTGGAAGTCTTCCACCGACATCACCGTCCAAGCCAGCTTCGGATCTAGGGGCTCGCCCGCCATGGCTGAGCTCGACCCCTCCTGCCCAGCGGAGGCGACGGTCTTCGAGCTCCTTTTCGGCGCCATCTCCCCGAGGCTGCGTTTGGTGACCTTATATTTCTAGCGCATTCAGCGGTTGGCGGAGCAGGGGAGTTTACAGCGGTGGGAATGGTCGGTGGCGGCAGTTCAAACCCTATAAATTTGGGGGAAGAAGATGAGTGCGTGGTGGGTTTTCAACCGGTGCCATTTCCTTTTAACAGACCATACTGTCACTCTTAACAGAACCGCCGCGCTGTCAAGGGGCGAAAGCAGCAATGGCTAACACAATTTCATACCAATCCAACGCTTGCGCAAGGACTTCGGTCGAAGGCACCGCACTCACCTCTCGAGGTCAAGCGACTAGTACCACTTGGGTTTCACCGTCAAGTTCTTTACAGCACTCGGCTCAGATTCATGATGAGTCGGGGAGCGGTCCGAGCATTCATATCCTGGAGGCTCACTTCTAGCGGGCTTTAGAAGAGAAATATACAACATGCCTTATGCCAGGGTGTACTCAGATGATGTCTCAAACATAGGCAATCACATGACAACAAGGCATACAGAGCTTTTACGTTTCAAATTCAGTACAACACAGAAAAGCAAGCAGTATTCAAGAACAAACAGAAAGGCTGATTGCAGAAGGTGTTCTCCATTAATACATTAAGAAATACTAACATGAAGATACATGAAGGCCTATTTTACTACAGCCTATGTCTACTATTGCTAAGCGGCGTGGCAGGCCCCTAATCGGTGGCTCCCGGAGGCATGACGCGGCAGCTCTTGAGGACGCAGGGGGTAGCGTAGCCTCCATCGTCATCGTCACCGCAGCCGTCGTCACCTCCACCATTGGTGCCGTCGACGGCACCGCCATCGTTGTCGTCACCATCATCGTCCTCGTCATCGTCGTCCTCATCATCGTCAGGCCCACCAAGACTGGGGTGGTTTAGCCCTCGGATAACAGCCCTCTCCTTGGTGTCGTAACCTTCGGAGTCAGTCCCCTCCGAGTCCGCCAGCTGGACCTCCTCCTCAGATTCTATAGAGTCATCGCTACTGGGGTCGAGGGAGGGCTCATCGTCGCTCAAGCCTCCGAAGAGGGCCTCCTCCTTTGAGTCCTCAAACTCCTTGCGCATCAGACCTCTATCGCCGGCCATGGTGATCGCACGGGCAAGGTGGCATGGGGAGGAAAAGGCTATTTAGTTGCCGGAGAAGACAGACGTGTTTTGCGATGGCAACGGCGGTGAAAGGGGCATCTGTCACCCGGGGTTATATAGTGGCAGGCACGTCCCTTCACTTTCCATATAGTACGGATCCCTACGAGCGTAGCTCTTCATATCTCAGACGAAGCACGTAGCAGTTAACACCTTGGGTGGCAGTTCAGAAAAGCAGATCAGGCAGATATTCCATTCATACGGTTTCGCCAGAAACTGGGGGACGCGGCGCTTCGTATTCTTGGCAATTTCAAGAATTGGATTTGACACATCAGGAGTTCAGCACTCGGGTTCCACGCACCAGGAGTGGGGGCACTCGGAGTTCAGCACTCGGTTATCATGCACCCAGAGTGGGAGCACCCGGAGTCCACCACTCGAGATTCGGCAGTCGGACTGGAAGCTCTTGAACATTAATTGTTCTAAAGGGTTATAGTGCACTCCGTTCAAGCTCCAAGTCGTTTTCATTAACCCCTTGAATCTTGGGGGCTGCGGGAGTGTCATAGAGAAGTTTTTCTCATAAATTTTTTGTGGCAACATCTGGAGACGGCAGGTCCCAAAGTCCAGATCGATGGCGATTTGACATTTCGGTGAATGAGTTCGGCCTATGCGGCCCGGTAGCCGGGAACGTCTCGATGAATTGGTTAGCAGGAGGCACAAAGAGCATTTGTCGACATCAACCAGTCAGCAGAAAAATACAAGGATAAGGCAATCTCAACTTTATTTATGGACTGAAAGCAACTCAAAGTACAACAAGTGGTTTGTATAAGAAGAAACAACGGGAAAGATATCGGGTGTGACCCCTACGCCAGCAGGTGGGAGCTCATCCTCTGGCCTACGTTTGCACATTTCGAACGAGGTGTAGTGCTGCGTAGGCTGTTACCTACGTTGCAGCCCGAGGTCATCGACATATCTGTGGGGGGAGCTCGGATGACCTCAGGAGATATAGATAAGAACCGCCGGCTCAAACCTTCGAGCAGAGAGAGTCACTGTCTCCTCGACTCGCTCAGGCTTGGGGGTGGCATCCTAGCAGCAAGGAACCTCCCAGCCGGTGGGGGGACAGCACCAGCGTTCTAGTGTTGATGCAGCCAGATCTATGATCAGTTACCTCCAAGATTCAGTGAGGCAAATGGCCACGGACCTGAGCTTCACCGACACCGAAGGGTATGAGAGACCTCCTTAGAAGCCTCTCATAACCAGATCAAAGATCAGGAAAACCCTGATGGTAGTGGGGATTTAGAAGAATCTCACAACTAGAGAAGGACCTGAACTAATGGAGGGCTATGGCTATCCATAGAAAAGCCTTAGCTGTGGTTGGGCTCACGAAGATATACATCCTGCCTAGTGAAGAGCTGAAGGCACTAGGGACGCCTATTTAAAGAAGGCCTAGGAGGAGATTCGACCGGCGGGGTGTTGGCGGTAGTATCACGTGCCAATACTATCAGTACGGGTATATCTGTGGCTGTCCGAAGGTCCAACAAAGGAGGGTCGCCAGTGCAGCGCGAAAGCAGGGCCCAGGTACAGGAACCCAATGACCGGCCGATGGTCATGGGAACACAGTGTATGCTTGGGGCCAAGTGTGAAGCAATAATTGAAGACGAGAAAGATGCACCACTCGGCGGTGGTGCAGCAGGAGCGCCTAGGGCACTCGGTTGAAGGGTGTCTGACTGCAGAACTCGGATGAGGAGATGTTGCTTAAAGTTTCAAGTTGATTGCTACTCAACTCAACTAGAAACTTGGGTACTACTCCATATGGAGTACATCTGGCGATGGCCTCCATGTAACAGATGGCAGATGGACTCTAGTGTAACCTTCAAGACGATCCCTGCGAGATCGTCATGAAGCTCAGGGGCTTGTGGGAGTCATATACCCTTGAGTACCCTACAACGACCGGTCGGGCTGTCCTCACAAGTGGGCCTGAGAGGTTTCGACCCCTGCCCCAAGGAACCGGCAGGCAGTGGACTCCAAGCAAAACCACTCGGATCTCAGAAAGATAATGTTAGTTAGGGATCTGTTCCTGAAAATTCAGGCATGTAATCTCATGGGCCGATGGTGGCGGCTCCTCAGGGACTTGTTTTGTAACCCTAGCTCCTCAGCCTATATAAGGGGAGCTTGGGGGCGTAGCATAGATCATATCATCTGTTGCTCAAGCATCTAGCAATACCATCCACCTCATACAGGACGTAGGGTATTACGCAACCTAGCGGCCCAAACATGTCTAAGTCACTGTGTTTCTGCGTGCTGTACACCATTCACGATCTTCTTGCCACCCCAACCGATCTCAAAACCACTGCAGGACCTACCCTATGGTGGGCTACTGGGACCAAACTCCCACAACCCCGTACGGCCTTGTGCACCCAACGAGGTACCTCTTGTTCGCCGCGTCAAAGGGTGCCAGTCTCGTGTGGCCGGTGAGGTTGGGGCCGCTCCCTGCCGGGTCTAGTAATGTCACACCCTGGTTTTCAACACAAAACCAGAGCAAAATCATATGTGTACCATGATCTAATCTCACACATATAGAGACAATTAACAGTGATATCATAGACAATGCTTTATTACATACCGTTTAAGCAAGATTTACATTAAGACATCAAGTCTTTAACACAGAGTAGCGGAAGCGTAACTATAACTCTGAGCCATTCCACAGGGAAGCCGACTAGGGGTCATTCACCTAGACCTCCTTGAACCTTCATTTGTACTCCTTTAGGCCTTCATCTTCTGAGTAGCAGTTGGGTATCCACCCAACAAAAAGAAAATTTAAAGGAACAAGCGTGAGTACCCAGCTGTACTCAACAAGCATAACATGAACCATGAGGCTCTAAGGTTGGCTGACACAACTGCATTTGCTTTTTGTTGGTCAAGTTTTATTATCAACTATTTACTAAGGTGAGTAGATAAACCATTAGCCCAAAAGATATTGCATAAAGAATTAATCAACATTATTAGAAACATAACCAACTCCCAAACCAAACCAAGAACCACTAATCAGCATAAAGGATCTGGCCGCTCATAACCGTGAGCACGGCTGACATGTCAGTTTTACAATCTCGAGAGGTTGTACATCTTTAGCCACAAGTCACGGGCTATGCTAGTGGTTCACCTCATTGCCTTAGATGAGATGACTAGCAAGCACACTATGAGACCGTTACAAAAATCACGTTGCCAAAAAGCAACCGCAAGGAATCAAGCGCCGCAATGGTGGTGTCTGCCTCACAAAGGGAGAAGCACACAGCAAACTCAACCTAAGGCAGTGCAGCGACCACAGAAGCTTACTCCCCCTCTTGCCCCGCAGGTAAGTTACTTCAAACCAAAATGACTTAATTAATAGGTCAAGACCGTCCCATTCCTATCTCATGGTAGCACGGTTATCCTAGGTTGTCGCTTTGTCAACCGGTCCTTATGGAGAGTGGCTATGAGTACAACCACTAAGCACAATGCTCTTGCCCCCTAAACCATGTTGCTAAAAAAACCATATTTTAGGAGAGACATGAACCACTCGAGCAGACAGCACAGAGGGTCAAGCTCACGATTAAAATTGCATAAGTCTATTAATCAAATTATTAACAAAAGATACTTGTGTTAGTGCAGCAACTAGCAAAACTTATCCAACATGCATCCCCAAAGGTATAACATCGAGTAAAGAGGCTAATGTATAATCCTTATAGGCTTACAAGTTAGACACATGCATATGAGGTGATTAAAGTGTTATTAGGTTGTCCATGTTATACTTGCCTTCCTTAAAAGTACTCTTGTTGCTGCTCTCACATGTCGATCCTCAACGCAAACAACTAAAACAACAAACAAGGGGAACTAAGAACAATACACTATACAAACAAATGATTTTATAAAAAAAACATAAAAATAACACTAGTCGTTATTAATAACATGGGAGCACAACAAAACGACTAACAAGGAGACAAAGATGGTTAGAAAAGGAAGGGGCTGAATGAATAGTGCCACATTGAGGGATTTGATGGTAGAAGAACGGACAGGGTAGTTTATACAAAACATGAAGAGCTTGATGTGAGTTTGTGACGAATTTGATTTGTCGAATGGCCAATGAGTGTAATAAGATGATCATGGGTTAAGGAACAAAGACTTTCAGCAAGGCTTTGGTAAGGAGGTCAAACTACTGGAGTAAAACATGTCATGACCAGGATGGAGGCAGTAGGTATACTCGCTGAAACTTTGCAAGGACAACGGATCAGGGGTTGGTTGTCAATGGAGATGTCAAATGAATTCTTCAGGGCTATGGTCATTGGTAAGATTTAGGATTGTGATCTTTTGGTATATTTTGGAGGTATCTTGGAACCATATATATTTTAACTAGAGGATGCATCAAGAGGGCTGCTAGTTCAACAGGAAACAAGGATTTGTTAACTGGTGCGTGTGCTGAAAACAGCGGGCAGCTGGATAACCATCGGAAAGACCATCCAAACCAGGTCTACGATGATCCGATAGTCACCACAATTTACAAAGCCATGTGCAAGTGCATGAGCTATACAGTGGTTAAAGGGTTTGGCCTTTGGTTTGATAGATGTTTGGAGAACGACGATTACATTCAGGGCAGCATTGCTGTTTGGACAGCAACGGCAATGAGCATGGCAAGAGCTATAACTCTCGCATTGCTGTGCTTATGGATAAATATTTTACAGAGACATGTTCTAGGATACAAGACACGTCTCAGTCGAAGGGCTTGCAGATTGGACCTCTGGATCTTTGAGAAAACAAATGCCAAAATGGCAGCAGTGCTGCTGTCTGGACTGCAGTGACAACAAGCACAAAGACAGCCATATCTTACTCGTTGCATCACCAATGGCGAAACTGTTTTATAGAGGTGTGTACAAAGATATTGGGCATATCTAATTCGAAGGGCTCGACCGTTAGACTGATGGATCGCTAGCAAAAAATGAACGAAATGCAGCAACACGGCTATCTTGGATAGCAAGACCAGCAGACACATCGACCACCAAAAAGCTGCTCTCTGTGGCTCCGATGGACAAATAAATTTACAACATCTTGTTCAATGATAGGTTCCATGATTCCATAAAAGGATTTGTCATTTGGGTCAACAAATCACCAGGGAGCGCACATGCCAAGTAGGGCAGCATGGCAGTCCACAGGTGTGGCGGGATGTTCCTCACCGAAATCTCACCAAAAGTCGATGGGAAACGATCTACCTCCTCGTATTTGAGTGAGGAAACATGAAAACAGGCAGCATGATATGAGGGGATCCTCACTTTGGGAACAGGTCATGCCGGATGGAGTTGATCAGCAATGATAAGGGACGACACAGTGACTGCTGCACACAATCAGTTGGGGGTGCAGCCTCATCTCAACAGCGGTGTCGATCAAGGCATCATCCTCGAGGTCCTGCACAGTGAGGAAGGTGAGGGAGGTGACTTGTAGAGGTGAGAACATGGAGGGGGCACAGCTCACCCATGAGCTCCACTTGCAGCAAAACAAAGGAGTCGACAACACCGATGCCTGGAAGGATGAACGCAGTGGTAGGATGGATTCTCCATGGCAGGGGCACTCCATTTTGGTGGAGAGGAGGGAGAGGGAAGAAGATGGAGAGGGTATCCATGGCAGGAGGAGAGGAGGGCGCCCTTGTTTGTTTGTGTTGATGAGGGAAAACTGAAAAAAATTGAAGGAGAATTAAGTGAGGGAGTGATAGCAGGGAATTAAGAGCAATTAGAAGGGAGGGTGAATGGAGAGGGGAGGGGTCTTCTAGCAGGGACTAGGGGCAACACCCCCTGCTGCTAGTTCGTGAGAATGAGGGGGATGGGCGACCAGGAAGGGGCTGGGGCAACCTGTGTAAAAGGGGAAGAGGAGGAGGGGAAGGAAGGGGCTGTTTTGTGAAGATTTAGGGCTGGCCCAAGATGTGGACAAAGGTGGGGAAAGAAGAAAGGATTCCAGAGCTTAGTCCAAGGTCAAAATGAGAGGAAAGTCGAGCCTCGACCAATTTGCTAGAGAGGGATTTGGGATACAGTTCAACTTGCAACTGATATAAGATTGAAACAAGATCATGCCATTGTAAAAAGATGGGTGGACATTGATACTTAAGGAGAAATTAGGGTTGACCCGAACTCAGGTTTTCATTTGGTGAAATCTGAGAGGTGGGCTAGGGTTTTTATTTGATGATTCTTCAAACTTTAGATTAGGGATAAATCTTCCGTGAATAAAGATAGAAAGGGCAACAACAATTAGATCCATGATGAATTTGAGTTCATGGAGGAAGGAAATGAGGGAAGAGAGTGTCAGTTGGACTTGGTATTGATATTGAGCTTCAAAATGATATTGATTTATACTATAGAGAGAGAAAGGTGTCAACGGAAATAAATGATGAAAAGGTAAACATGAAGATGAGATATCAAAGATGTGAGGAGAGTGAGGTTTGAGTCATATTTTCTAGGGTTTCAAAATTGACATAGATCAATTGAAAGGAGTGACTTGGTATAGAGGATGATCAACAGGATTGGATTATGGTTTTGAGTTGACAAAACTTTAGGGATTTCTCCAAGGTTTCAATGGTTAAGTTTGAGACAGCGAGAAAGAATAATAGTAATTGAGATGGACTCAAAACCTAGCCGGTTTTGAAATATTTTGAAACATCATTTTACACACAGAAACACTGTGCACCTCGGCATGAATGCAACAAACAAATGAATTCTATTTGGAAAAACTTTTAAAAGCATACTCTTCTCTCAACCCAACAAAACTTACAAGCTCGAATTTTTTTTTAGAAAACCAAGAAATCCTTCATTTTATTCATTGTTATCTATTCACATCCCAAAATTAGAAATTTTGGGGTGTGACAAGTAAGAGTGGCATTTTGCCGGGGGCTGGAAGCTCATCTGGCGCTGCCATTGTGCTGGCCCCCACCACCATGCCGGCCCCGGCCAATCCAGCGCAGACAGGGCGGAAGCGTGGGCGCGTGTTAGTGGGGGAGTCCTTTCGGGGCTCCACCGGGAGCCCCGCCAAGGGGAACCCCTTCGCCCATAAGTCGGCGAAGCTCGCGACCAGGCGGCCTAGGTTACACCCCTTGCCCTAGGAATTTTTTCTTTCGTTTCACTTGATACTGTCTTCCAACTCTGGATTTTTGGTTCCAGGTGGTCGCCGTCTTCCCTAGAATTCGGGGGTGGCTCTAGCGGCGCTGAAGCTAGGGACAGTACCCTCGCCCCACCTCCGCTATCGCCGGGGACTCTAGCAAGCGGCATTGGCAACCTCGAGGTGTAGGAGCAGTGGTGCCCGTGGCCTTCGGAGTTACGTCGCACGACGTAGACCCCGACCCTACAGGGAGGGTGGAGATTCCGCCCCCCGGGGTTAACCCTGATGACGAGCTGGAGCCGGAGGATCTGGGGTCACCTAGGGCGCCAAGCCCCGGGGTGGCCCCGGATGTGGTGGTTATCCCGGACTCTCCCTTGGAGGCCGGTTCTCACAGCGCTGAGGGCAGGGGCTCGGGAGCCCCCAACCAAGTAGCTACAAGCCTGACCCCTAGGGAGATGCCCCTCTCGAGAGCAGTAGAGGAAGGGGACCCTAATAGCCCCTATGTCATTGTTGCCACTGAAGCCAGTGCTGGGCTAGGCTCCTTGTCTGCCGGAATCAACCATAGCGCCGGGACCACTGCCTGGGACACAGCCGCAGAGGCTCTGGGGCTTGTGGTGTCTGAGTCAGATGACGAGGACTGGCCTATGCCCAGTGAGCTCCAACTGTACACGGCGATCCCACACCTGCGGGACGAGTTCTCGTGGATGCGCTGGGGGCTCTAGCTCCTGGAGGACAGCCTAGCCGGCCGGTGGGCCAGGTTCGAGGAGGATCTAGCTGCAGCCCAGGTGTCCGCGCAGAAGGCAGAGTCCTCTATGGCAGCGGCGCACTGGGAGCGTAACGCTACCCAAGAGCTAGGCCCTAAAGGCACTGGCGGATCCCGATGCCACCCGGGAGGAGGCCCGGCAGGCGATCCAAGAGAGGGACGAAACCTATGCGAGCGCGGCCGCCTCTATAAGAAGGGAGGAGGAGGACTTGAAGCTATGCCACCAGGTGCTGAATTCTGACCTGGCGGAGCTCGAGGCAAGCCTTGCGCAGGTCAAGGCCAAGGAGTCGAACGTGGCAATGGACGCCGAGGTGCTCTCCGCGCGCGAAGAGTCTCTGCACCTTAAAAAGGAGCAGCAAGAGGAGCGTGAACGCCAACACGTCCAGCGCTGCCGTGAGGCTCGCGAAGTGGGCGAGGCCCTCGAAGCAAAGTAGTAGGAGTACACCATAGCCAAGGCAACACTGGAGCGCTTGCAGGAGTAGGTGGCTGCCTGTGAAGTTGCCGTCGAGGTTCGGGAGGAAGCCACGGTGAAGGCGATAGAGGAGCGCGACTCGCTTGCCCATTGCGGCAAAGGTGGGATAAGTTGAGGCAGCCCTTGCTAACGCGCAGGGCATCCACAAGGACCATCTCCCGATGTGCTCTCACACGTGCCGCAGAGGATGGCAGGCGTACGATGAAATGCGCCAGATGATCCACAACATGCGCATCACGCTCCCTCCAGCCCCGCGAGCTGCGTCTCTCAACTCCTTCGAGGGGCTGTAGCCTGCCCTCGCTGAGCTCGCCTATGCCTTGGTCAGCGAAAAAGGTTTTCCTTGACGAGGCGGTCGAGGTGGAAGGACGAGAGGTAGGCCTCAAGTGCATCTCGACATGCTTGTACTGCTTAAAAGTAGAGTGCCGGACCTCGACGTACGCCGTCTTGCAGAGGAAGGCCCCGATGACGATCGCATGGATGAGGCAATGGCAGAGTGCAAGCCCGTGGTGGAGGAGATCGTCTCCACCTGCTTGGCCATGCGCGTGTCTGCCTGCTCTGAGGGCTCGGCTGATGGAGAGTAGTTTGCCCCCTGAACTATTTTTTTTTTTGCATGTTGCACTGACTGTGCTTTTGGACTTCACCCAGCAGTATGTTATCGCCTTATGGTCGGACCTCCTTTTTTTATGAATGCTTAGTACTTGCTGTCTTAATGCTTAGGAGTGCGTAGCTCTGTTTATGGTAGGAGTTCTGGTGCCAGACCACGGTAGTGTAGGTGCTGTCCGGTCAGCGCTCTGTGGATGTGGCGGTACCACGCTCTTTTACCCCGACATGTCTTTTCAGATCGGGTCGAGCAAGGGCTCAAGCCGGAGCTCCCCTTTGACCGAAAGGCTATTTGCTTATATGTTTCTTCTTTATTGCTGCCCAGTGAAGTACAGGTCTAACTTGTCTTGTCTCTGCGCGCCCCGGCCAAGCTATGGGGCATGGCTCAGCTTTGAGGTGTCATGTCAGTTTGCCCAAGGGCAGCTTTTGACCATGGGTGCACGCCTCTAGCCGTGGGGACTCTGCGGGTTCCAAGGCGCACCTTTAAGTCTCCGTCCTACCGAGCGGCCAAGCACAGCTGGATCCGTAGCGTCTGTTTGGCTAAACTGGGGGGCTACAGGAACCCTGTGACCCCTAGGGGCCGAGGGAGGCTATAAATAGGGGGTTCCTCCTACTCTTTTTTGCATCCGGCCCTTTGAGTTGTATTCACTTAGGCATAGCTCGGTAGATCTCTTCAAGCCATAGGGCTCTACCTTCCTTCCCAAGCCTCTCTAGTGGGAGTCACTTCTTCCCTCCATATGGGCACAGGGTATTCTCTGCCAAGCCCCGCTATCCAAGGGGGCAAGGCGAACCTT
The DNA here is from genome assembly GCA_030272315.1 of Paspalum vaginatum. Lineage (NCBI taxonomy): Eukaryota > Viridiplantae > Streptophyta > Magnoliopsida > Poales > Poaceae > Paspalum > Paspalum vaginatum. Next base: position 22,834,206 of record CM059012.1, read on the forward strand.
AGAATAGCATGGTCTTGCTTAGCTTGCTTGACTCGAATCTTCTAGTTAAGAGCGTTTCTTAATGTGTACCGCCCCAGCTACGGTGGAAGACCAAGTAGTGGATGTGTGAAGCCACCGGCGCGCAAGGGCCGCGGGCACCCGCTGCCCTGGTGTTCTAGCCTCAGACCCGATTGCTAGGACACTACTGGTACCAAGGCAGTGGCATGTGTGCGAGGGGACGACGTCGTCAAGGAGGAACCGGAGCAGCCCAGTGCAGAGCAGCAGTGAGCCGTCTAGCGGGCTCACAGGATGCAGGCGTTGCCACGTAGAGCCCCCAGAAGAGGATGCTCAGCGGTGCTGGGACACACCGCCAGTGCTGGTGGAAAGCCCCGGGTGTAGACCCTCGCCCGGGCGCCGCGGCATGGTGTCACGGGGGCTGAAACAAGTCTCGTGCCGCTGTGCAGTGCTGACGATGCCGGTGCGGAGGTGGAAAGGCTCCTGCTCCGCATCTCCCCCGAGTGACCAGGCACCACACAAGCTTGTTGAGGACCTTGTGCTCACCATAGTTGACAGGGCGTAGGGCTTCCGAAGTCTTTGACCTCTGGGCAGAGCCCAAAGCTCCCTTTGATCCAAATCTCTGTATGTCTTATATTGTGTGATATATGTTTGAGTGGAGTGATTCCTTGTGTTGATCTTCAAACAAGAACAGTCTTTTCTTGGTGCTTTGTCTATACTCTAGGCCTGCCGATGTTCACCAACGGACCCCGAAGGGTACAGTAGTCTCCGGACCCGTCTCGGAGTAGTTTTGGGCCCGGGGTTGGATCTGGGGGCTCGTCACAACACCCCTGGCCCCTGGGGTTTGTTCCTGGACTTTGTAGGCCCAGGGAAGAAACACCCTTTACTCCCAAGGCCCTCGAGGAAGAGCCCAGGGCTTGGGGATCGTCACCCTACGCAATCATTAAAAAAGAAAGGGTAATAATTCTCCCCTCGAGGGCTTACTACATGTACCTCTGCCATTCTTGCTTGGCGTACCTGGGCATACTTCGAGCTTGGCTCAAATGACTAAGGATAGGGGGTTCAAGATTAGGGAGTGACCAAGGCCGAGAAGCGATGAATTAGTGAAGGCAGACCAAGCCGAGCCATAGCGACCCATCAGTGAAAAACTACGATTTAGCCAAGCCCCGGGTACTGCTTCATACCAGAACATCGAGTCAACTCGCCTTGGACCTCTAACGCTGGCCTCGGACCTCAGCCCTTGCCTAAGAACCAGACTGTTAGCTCGAGTGTCGAAATCAAGGACCCTTCAGGTACATTAAACAAGGCCCCACAAGGGTACTAGAGTAAAATTAGAGTAGATAGCGAGATTGATGATTGATTCATTAGAGCTTTTCGAAAAATAATTTACATTTTTCTACAGTTACAGCACTGCAAGAGCATATTTGATGGCCCCCAGGCAACATGGGAGAGCAGAAGCTATGCTAGGGTGCCTTAAGGATAGAACTTACGCAAGTGCTCGATATTCCATGGGAATGGGAGCTCTTCACAGCTCTCCGTGGCCAGACGTACACAGTTGCATCGAGAGACCTCGATCACGCGGTAGGGGCCCTCCCAGGTGGGGGAAAGTTTGTTCATCCCCACCCGGGTTAAGATGAGTCTGAGCATAAGGTCCCCCCACTTCCAGTGAACGAGGCTTTACATGGCGCTGATGATACCAGCGTATGGCCTACTGGTACCTTACTGCACGGAGGGCGGCTACTAAGCGCTTTTCTTCCAAGAGATCGATATCCACATGCTAGAGTTGATCCTGCATTCCTTTGTCAAAAGCGTTTACTCAGGGGGCTCCCGCTGGTGACCTCAGGGGGCAGCACAGCTTCAACCCCGAAGACCAAGAAAAACGGGGTTTCCCCGGTAGCTCGACTTGGTGTTGTCCTATTCACCCAAAGCACTGAGTCCAGGTGGTCGACCCACTTCTTGCCATGTTTTTCTAAGCTTTCAAATGTACGGGTTTTAAGCCCTTTGAGCATTTCCGCGTTTGCCCTCTCGGCCTACCCATTGCTCTGTGGGTGATGCGAGGAGGCATAGCAGATTTTGATGTCCATATCTTCGCAATAGTCTTGGAAAACAGCACTAGTGAACTGTGTGCCATTGTCGGTGATGACACGGCTTGGAACTCCGAACCGAGAAACAATCCCCCAGAGGAACTTGGTTGTTGTGTGCTTGTCGACCACCCGAACAGCGACGGCCTCAGGCCGCTTAGTAAACTTGTCAATGGCAACATAGAGGTACTAGTAGCTACCGACCGCCTTGGGGAACGGACCGAGAATATCAACCCCCTAGATTGCAAAAGGCCATGACAGGGGGATGAGCTACACGAGCTGAGATGGGGTGTGGATCTGCTTCGCATGGAACTGACATGCCTTGCACTTTTTGACCAACTTAGTCACGTCCTTGAGGGCTGTCGGCCAGTAAAAGCCATGCCAGAAGGCCTTCCCGACCATCGTGCGAGATGCTGAATGTCTCCCACACTCGTCGTCATGGATGTCCATGAGGATATCGTGGCCTTCCTGCCTAGAGACACACTTGAGCAGAATGCCACTTGAAGAGCGGCGGTAGAGGTTCCCTTCTACCACCACATACCTTTTAGCCTGGCGGATTACACGCTTGACAGAAGCCTCATCTGCGGGAAGGATGTTGTCTTTCAGGAAACCCCTGATTTCTTGAATCCAATCCTCAGTGGTTACCTGAGCTTCCTCCCTTACGGGAGGGTGATCTCCCTCCGAGGCTTGAGTTTGCTCGGGGTTTGATTCGTTGGCCCCCGAGGCTTGGGTTTGCCCAAAGTTAGCGTGTCTGGCATCTTGATCCCCCGGCCAGGAGGAACTATCATCTCCTTACTGAGAGACTGCAGTGACTTGTTGGGGGTTGCCCTCCATCCCCTGCTGCAGGGACTCCGTCGAGGGCCGGATTACCCGGTTGTGGAAAACCTCAGGCAGGCGGAAGTGCCCTTGCCGAGGCAAGGGTTGACAGTTCATCCACAAGGGTATTTTCTTCCCACGTGATGTACTTGAACTCAATGACATCGAAAGAGAGCTGGATTTTCTTGACCTTTGTGAGATATGCGACGAGGTTGGCTTTATGGCAAGCGCACTCACTGTTGACTTGGTTGGTCACAAGCTAGGAACCCCCCTTGACCCGGAGCTAGTCGTACCCCAAGACTCAAGGGCAGTCTGCAGCCCCATGATCAAGGCCTCATACTCCGCGGCGATGTTCGAAGTCTTGAACATGATGTAGAACATGCACCGCAGGAGCTCACCCTCAGGGGATGTGAGGACCACAGCGGCCCCCTGAGCTCGTGTGGGTACAAGAGCCAGTCAAAATGTAGCTCCCAAGGGTTCTCGGTGAAGTGGACACATTGCTTGTCAGTAGTGGTGCGTCCAGGAGCTTCCGGAATCGCACCGTCGGCCCCCCGGTGTCCACTCAGTGACGAAGTCTGCTAGAACCTGGCTCTTGATCGCATGTCAGGGAATGAATTCAAGCTCAAATTCTGCCAACTCCACCGTCCACTTGGCGATTCACCCAGTCGCATGCCGATTTCTCAACACGGTCCTGAGCGGATATGACGTTGCGACAGAGATTTTGTGGCTTTGGAAGTAATGCCTCAATTTCCGTAACGCCAAGAGGACGGCGTAGAGCAGCTTTTGCACCTCTGAATATCTTGTGGGGGCATCCCTGAGCACCTTGCTTACGAAGTAAATGGGAATGCTGGGTCTTTCGCGGTTCGAAGGCCGAGCTCCCCCGGCTCAACGTCTGGGAGGTTTAGCCCTGAACAACCGTGGGTCATCTTGTCAGGGATCGAGCCCCACCTGAGCTGTGTCTTCTTTTTGGCAGATGGTCTTCCCGGCTTTCGATGGGCCGAGGCTCGTAGCTATACTCGGAGCCAGGGCAGCCCACACGGGCCGCGCAGGCGCCTCTTGTTCAACAACGAGCACCTTGCTGACCACACCAATTGTGGCCGCTGATATAGAGGTAGAGATGCTCTTCCCTCCCTGAGCGCAACCAGCATCAAGGGCTAGGAAAGGTACCTTTTCAAGTCTTTCGAAGGCCTGTTGAGCCTCTTCTGTCCATTTGAACTAGATTGTCCTTCCTAAGGAGTTTGAAGAAAGGCAGAGCACGCTCCCCCAGTCTCGAGATGAACCGACTGAGGGAACCCATGCTGCCCTGTTAGCTTTTGTACTTCCTTGATGTGGGTCGGGGGTTGCATCCTTTTGATAGCCCATATCTTCTCAGGGTTTCGCCTCGATTCCCCAGTGCGAAACTAGGAAGCCGACAAGCTTTCCCGCAGCAACCCTGAACACGCACTTCTCAGGGTTCAACATCATCTTGTTGCTGCGCAAGCTCTCAAAAACGCCGGCCAAATCCCGGAGGAATGATTCACTCTGATGGGTCTTGACCACGATATCATCGACATACACCTCAACCGTCTTGCCAATGCAATCTTTAAGCGTAACATGAGTTGCATGCACGAAAGTTGCAAGGGCGTTCTTGAGACTGTAAGGCATGTTCACATAACAATATAAGCCACAAGGGGTTATGAAGGATGTCTTCTCCTCATCTTCCCTAGCCATCCTAATTTGGTGGAACCCCGAATACGCATCCAGGAATGAGAGGAGCTCACATCTGGAAGTCGAGTCCACGATTTGGTCTATTCTAGGGAGAGGATATGGATCTTTGGGGCATGCATTGTTAAGGTCGGTGTAGTCGATGCACATCCAGGAGCATGCCCCCAGCCTTGGGGACAACGACGGGGTTCGCAAGCCACTTCGGGTGTTGAACCTCTCGGACGAAGCCCACGCGTAGGAGCTTATTAATCTCGAGGCGGATGAATTCTTGCCTCTCCGCTGATTGTTTGCGAATCTTCCATTGGATCGGCCTCGCTTCAAGGCTGTACTGCGAGCTTATGCTCAATCACCTCCCTAGGAACCCTAGGCATGTCGGAAGGTTGCCAAGCAAACACGTCAACATTGGCCCGGAGGAAAGCGAATGAGCGCGAGTTCCTATTTGGGATCCAAACCCCCGCCGATACGGGCAGTCTGGGAAGCCTCAGCACCAATCTGTATGACCTTCATGAGTATCCGCATCCCTGTTTAGGGAATCTTCTCTGGGCTTCAGGGTTAGGACCTCAGGGTTTGACTCTGGGGCTACAACCTCATCGAGTGGCCCCTGAGTGATGATGAGGACCCTGGTTCCATCAGTCTGAAGCCCCGCTGCCTGGGTGTTCTACGTACCCCTAGGCTGCTACTGCTTGTAACTTCTCAATTGCTATGGCGGCCACAGGGCAATCGCCGGGGATAGTAATGACACCCTTGGGCCTCGACATTTTCATGCACAGAAACCCATAATGAACTGCTACCATGAAGTTATAGAGAAATGGTCGACCACGGATGACATTGTAGGGGAGCCAGAGCTTTGAAACCACAAACTCCACGTGCTCGGTCTAGTAGTTGTCAGGGGTTCCAAAGATAACGGGCAACGTGCACGCACCATGGGGAAAGATAGCCCTGGGCACCACGCCTCCAAAGGGCGGGGCCGGAGTAAGCCTTCCCAGCCAGGATTTGTAGCTGGTGAAATGCCCACGAGGAGAGGACGTTCAACCAGCCCCGCCGTCGATAAGAACATGCTTGAGACAAGCGTTGGCAATGGTTGGGGAGACAATAATAAGGGGCAGCTCGCCTGCGCCTGCCATATTCTGAGGAACGTCCTCAGGGCTAAATGAAATGGGCGTACTGGCCTATTTAAGTGGGCACCGTGCCTTTGGGAGCACTATGACTGCCGACACCAGCCAGTTCAGGATCTTGACAGCGCGGTGTGTCGCCGCACTGCCAACATTGCTTGTGTATAACTGCGATGGTACGCTTAGCAGCCTGAAATTACTCGGTGTTGTCCTCGTCGTCTTTGTCAGGATCCGGCGGATGCTGCAGGCTCTTTGTTCTTCTAGGGTTCGCCTTGTACGGGCCTTCTGCGCCTATCCTGCTGTTCTTGGGGATTGTCCTGCCTTTCCTGAATTCCTTTCTGCTATTCAGGTCATAGGAGCTAGAGTCGTGAAGTGGACACCACCTCCCAGACCGTCCGGCTTTCGAAGGTCCTTTCTGCTTCTTTTCATTACGGTGGGGCGGGTCCTCGGGCTTACCTGCCCCCTAGGTCAAAGGCTTTCTTCTTCTTTTTCTTCCCTTGGCCCTCAGGCCCAGGGGTTCTGCTCTGTCATCCCGAGCTGAACTACCCGGGGCATTATGCCAGGCCCGGCCTTCGGCTGCTCGCACGCACTTATCAGCTAGCGCGAGGAGGTTCACCGATGCCCTAGATCTCACGAGTGGCAAGCTTCTCGAGCATCTTCTCATCCCGTACTCCCTGGCAGGAAGGCGACGATGACCGAAGCCAAGTTTATCCGAGGAATGGTGTGTCGCACTTGACAAAACCACTGGACGAACTGTCAGCAGGGTCTCGTTCGGTTGTTGCCTCACTGCATGGAGGTCTGCTTCTGACCTCGGGCATGAGCAAGTCCCGGCAAAGTCCTGCCACAAATTGTCGGCAGAGTGCCTCCCAGGAGGCAATGGAGCCTTCGGGAAGGTTCGTTAGCCTAGGTTCGAGCGGGCCCTATCAAGGCGACATGGAAGTAGTTCTCCATCACATCATTAGCACCGCCTACGGCAATGATGGCGGTAGCATAGATTTGGAGAAACTCCGCTGGGTCGATTGTCCCATCATACTTCTCCAACAGATGTGGACGAAGCTTCACAGGCCACGGGGCCCACCGAAGGTGAGGAGCAAGGGCTCGACATCCTACCCCGAGGTCCAGCTCCGAGGCACCAGCCCTGGGTGGGACTGCTAACCCTAGGGCACCCAGTCCCCTGAGGGCTTAGGCGTTCATCTGGGGGGCAAGCGTAGTAGCCGGACATATGCGTCTAGCATCCTGATGCTGGTGATCTCGGCTTCATTCAATAGCGAGCCGCACATCCTCCGCCACCTTGTTCCTTTCGAGGACCTCGCGGAGGTCGCGCGGCTCCGGCTATTGATAGTGCTGGTGCTTCGCCGGAGGAGGTTGCCCCCCACCGTGGGGCTGAGCTACACGGGAAAGCAGCGTAGGCTGCTGCTGAAGCGCTCCTGGTTCTCCCGATACACTGGGAAAGCCAATGCGCTCCCCGGCCCGTAGCTACAAACTTGGTGACATCTTGCCTCCACTGCTCGTGTGCCTCCGGTGCCTCATGCGGCGCAGGTGGGTGGTGCAGCAAAGCTTCTGCTGTGTCTAGGGCTCCGACGACATGGTCGGGAATCCAGGCGGCGTCGGGTGCACCGACCCAACTGCCGGCTGGCCTGCAGCTGTGGGACCTCATATGGACTGTGATGCTGCCCCTTTGCACGGGGCTGCTTTGGGCGGCGGGGTTTCGCGCTACTGCTCACGGAACTGGCCACGTGGGGACCGACCCCGTGGGCGCGGGCGGCGGTGGATCACGTCCTGCCGCCCCGCGACGGATTCTGGCCGCCTGCCGAGGGCGGCGCTCTCCTCCATGTATAGTTCAGAGCGGCCAGCCCTCAATGGCGGAGCTGAGGCCACATGCTGTGGCACTCGTTGTGGCGACGGTAGCCGCTGCCCGACGATGGGGCGCTGCCTTGCCATCAGTAGAGCTAGTGGCCGAGCGAATGGCTCCCTCAGGTGTCTGCTCTCTAGCAGCCATCTGAGCCAGCGGCTAGCACGCCCTGCCCCTACCTAGGTGTGCCAATGTCGACGATGCTCGACACCCCGGTACCATACTGGAACTAGCCAAGAGTAGAGTTGCATAGGAACATGGACACTGCCGCTGAGACTGATGAACTGTGAGGAGCCAGAGAGAAGGATTTAGAGAGGTTCGGGCCACCCGAAGGTGTAATACCCTACGTCCTCTTAGGCTGCTACTTGTATAGAAGATGAAGTATGTTTACAAGCGTTGCTAGGGGCCAAAGCTCCTAGAGGTGCGAGGTGAGCTCATGAGTGAATTGGTGTGTGTCCCCTGTCTACGTGCTGCACCGCACCCTTTTATAGCGCAAGGGTGAACGCAGGCGGTACAGAGTTGGTAGCACAGTGCTACATTAGACGGTAAGGCCAGGGTCAATGGCACGTCTCCCCTCCACTGTATGGAGGCGTGGGGTGTTCTATTCCTTCTTTCGGTTGTTGTGACAGGCGAAGGGTCCACTGCTGGTGTCCTGCCCCATCTGCCAGTACGGCGATGCGACCCGCACCCGGCAGGGGGCATGTAAGGGTACCGTTTGGCCTGTGCACTCCCGCTGCATTTAATGCGGCAGGTGGAGTTCCTTCCCCTAGAAGGGTCCTTCCTAGGGCTTGAGTGGTGAGCCCGCCAGGGGTCCCGGGGGCTCGCCATGTGTCTTTACCCGCGCTGGCGTCTCCTAGAGCCCGCCGCATGTGTGGTAATCGTCTTCTCGTAGTTCTCGTCTTTTACTTGACGGGCGCTTCATGTGCGTCTCTGGGGTATGGCTCCCTTGTGACGCCAACAGTATGGTTAACCCGCTGGGTACTGCTACCCGTACCGGTGCGGGTATGGATAAACATCTATACCCGAGGGCGAGTACGGGTATACTAACGGGTATATTTTTTTCTAACGGGTGCGGGTTTAGGATGGTACTACCCGTCAGGTGTGTACCCGTTGCCATCCCTAGACACAGGTGCAGTAGTCAACTTGATGTCGTATGAGGTATTCAAGAAATCTAACAGGAACGACAATGAGCTCATCAAGACCAACGTCATTCTCAACGATTTCAAGGTTGACCCAACTGGAGCAAAAGGTGTTTTTAACGTGGACCTCACAGTTGGAAGCAAGTCAATCCACACTTCCTTTTTTGTTGTGGATACCAAAGGACCTTACTCGACCCTGCTTGGCCGAGACTAGGATTCATGTAAACTGTTGTGTACCGTCAACTATGCACCAATGTCTTATACAATGGGATGGTGATGAAGTTGAGATCATAACTGCCGATGATTCCACCGATGTCACTATCGCCGAATCGTCATTCTGGGGGCAGAAGGAGCAGAGTGCCTTACTGGATGGGAGCAGCTTGATTGGGATTTCATGGAAGATTTAGAGAAAGGATTTGTACCTATTCCAGCAACTGACATTGATGTGTAATGACAAATCTTTCTGTGTAAGGCCGATCTAAACGATGGCTGGATATGTAAAAAATTATTACATTAATATATATTGAATAGCTGATCTAGATGATCGGCCTCCAAAAGAAAAGAGTATAATTAGATATATGGATCTCTGACACGTTAGAGGTTAGAAAGCCGATCTCCTCAATTACTTGAAGACCTCAGCTTGGGGGTCAAGACAAGTTAACACAGCACACAGGATAGTTGGCCGATGTTTCGCCATCAGCCCGAAAAATATAAAAGCTGATAATGGAAAAGCCGATGCGTTGCCATTGACTTTAGGCATAAGGGAAAAGCCGATGCATTGCCATCGACTTTAGGCACCCCCATACACAAAAAAAATTTACAGCCGATGCTTTGTCATCGGCTTTAGAAACCTCCGTACCAAAAGAAGAGGGTACATCATCATCAAGTCTTACATAACATCGTGCCAAGGGGGCAACTGCAGGCACATGCAAAACTATTCCAAGATGTTACCTACAAACTAGTGGAGGAATTGTTGAATGGCTATGATGGCCTTAAGACGGATGGAATCAACAGAAGAAATAATTGCATTGTCTGGCTCATTGGTGCCTAGCGTGAGATGAGCTATTAGTTTCTTTACTTCGACCAAGCCAGACGACAGATCCTCTTTCAACTTTTGCTTGCTTACTCCAATTTCTTCAAGTTTAGATGATGTGGTCTTAATATCATCGTCGATTGTTGAAAGGTTTTGCTGAAGGCATTGGATTTCTTCAGCAATTTCACTCCTTGACTTCTGCAGATATGTGAGCTTTGAAGATAAAGCTAATGAAGCCTTGTCATCATCTAGAGCAGCTTTTTGTTGATTCAAAATCACACATTTGTCAGCAATTTCTTTCCTTAAGGAGGATTATGAGTCTCGCGCCGCAATACGAGCTACGGCTGTTTCCACTTCTTCCCTAAAGAAGCCCAGGTATGCTACTGGATGTAGTACTCATCTCAGATTAGTTGGCAGTTGGTCTACTACTGGCTCCAAGGTTGCGCGAAGTACTTCACTATTCTTGACTAACTATACAACCGGGGTGCCAAGCAATCTGGCCATCTCTTAAAGCCGACTGGCTACATCGGTGAGCATGGACTTGGGAGGCGATGCAACTCTCTCCTGCTCTTACCCAAAGCCGATGTCCAAGGATGAAGGATCAAAATCAAGCAAAGCTGATAAATTGACAAACTACAAAAGACAGCAAGGTCACGTAAAACAGCTGAGTAAAGATAATCTTGCCAAGCAATGAATTTACCTTGGCATTTATGGAAGTCCCTTCATCAGTACTTTGATACATCTCTAGATCAAGATTGTTCTGCTGATGGGAAACGTTGTTGCCATTCGAAGAAAGACTGATTGATGAAAGTTCTGGTGCTTGTTTCTCTCGAATCGGCAAAGTACTACTTTTATCGGTTGAATTTCTTGACCAAGGAAGTATAAGTACATTGACCAGATAAAGAGAAAATTGTTCTCGTTGGGAGACTTACAGCAGAACTAGCATGGTCAGAAATGGATGGAGTAGGGGACCGTGTCTTGGAACTTCTGGTTTTCTTGTAGCTAAGACCCTTGGGCGGTGATCGGCTTGATTCATCACGCCGGCGTTCAGAGCGATCGCCGGAAAGCAGTATCTTGTCAAGAGAAGGCGCTGATCTTCCATACAACGGTACAGGAGATGTGGGAGAATAGCTAAAAGATTCTGAGGGGTACTAGTCTTTCCTCACGCTACATAGAAAGAGAAAATCAACGGTGGTGTAAAGGGTATGGTAAAAACTACTAAGATCAAGTTACCTTTGTTGACGAAGAAGCGTATGATGGGTCGATGTAGCGAAGCATGGTACCAAGAGGACCTCTGAACAGATGAGGTTTCCAAGTTCCCCACCAGGTGTCGAAACCATCCGCAGTATATACAAACTCCATATCACACGAGATGGGAACAAAGAATTCAGAGAAGATGTTGTATGACGGAGAGTTAAAAGTCGTTCAGTGAGATTGGCCCAGCTCTGAAACTTTTGGTGAAAGATGAAGCAAGGAGAGATCTGGTTGAGGCCAAATTGTCGAGCAGCTATAACCGGCTGATATGATTCATAGCCGGGCTTGGTAATTTTGTTACTAATACTCATGCTCACAGGAAGCAGGCAAGGACAAATCATGGTGGCATATATCTGCTGAGTGTCGTCATCATCGGTAAAGTTATCTAGCCTAAAGGAGGGATTTGCAAAATTTTCTGATTTTGAGTAGGCGTTGAAGGTGGCTACGGTACATTCATGGTAGAATAACTTGAACCATTTAGCCATTTCTATTTCATTAAATTTGCTACCTGGAAGCCGATACAATGCCTGACCAAAAGAGGTGCATCAGATGAGTTTGCTTGAAAGAGTAGGAAAGGATGTGTTTTCTAGGCAGGAAATTGAGGAATGTACCATTGAAAGTACAGTTGGCACCAAAGCTGCAGAAACCACCAAGGGTGTGATTATCTTCTCCTACCAAAAAGGGAAGGCCAAAGTAAATACCTTCAGGCCGAAGATTCTTTGGGGAAGCATTTCCACCATTGACGAGCTCGTGGTATCCGCCATGTCTGAGGAAACGAGCTATATTGATGGGAACGATTGGCCGAAGCAGTGTGAAGGAGGTGCGTGGCTTAAGTGTATTTAAAGTTCGACTCCAGAGTCGATTCTCCGGGGAGAGCCGATGAGATATCGGCTGATTCTAGAATGGAACATCACCAGATTAGAGCAAAAGCCAACGTCTGATGCTGTGCTATCAGATCGGCTCATGAGAATACGGCAAGAATAAAATCGCGGTAATGGAAAGAGGCAAGATCCATTTAATAGAAAAGCTTCATTACTAAGGATTTTTACAAAAGGTAATACTGAGCAAAAGTTAACTAAAGAGGCTAATCCTCTTTGAGCTGATGCAACGGATTTTTCGAACCCTAGCGGTTAACTACTGATACTGGCCGATGAAGCGTGTCGGCCAGCGCTGACATTGCCGTCTTCGCTTCTGGCAACAACGAGGATGCAGCACCATTGGCGAGGTCGGTGGCGATGGTTCCTTCCACTTCTTCCCTAAAACGTCAAACCACAGCATATCAACGCTAGAGGTTGGGGAGTCGAGGACGGCACCGACGTCGGTGTAGCTGCTGGTCATGGAGGACTCGGAGTCGATATCACTCCCAAACTCCCAATGACCATCGTCGCCGGTTGGAGGGGAGTTCCAAGAACTCTGGAGACTTCGGCGAGCGCTCCGGGGAAGGCCATGGTGATGGCAATGATGGAGGAGTGGGGTCTAGGCCCTAGAGAGCCAGCCAGGCCCTGTCCGCTTTGGTAAGCAGCTCATCCTCCTCCTCCGAGTTGGCCACCAAAACTAGCGGCATAGGCTCTACTCCTGCTGTCGGCAGGGGAGCAAAGCCCGGTGGCACAACCGTGAAGGGTGGCGGTGGATAGCGGAGGGCTTGGCGACAATGGCAGGGCAGTGCTACTCTCTACATACGATTCCATCGGCTAAAGGATTTTTGCTAGAAAAGTTGGGGTTTTCCTGCCGATGCGAAGGAAGATGGGGAAAAGACGGTAGTCAAGACTGTGGCTAAATACTACTATGGGAGGAAGACGAAGAGGCACCAGGAGCGAGTTTCGAGGAAATAGTGCGGATGGACGTGATGGTAATTGCGGAACCATGTGACTCTTCATCTTTCACATTAAACTTAGCTTTGGAATAATTTTTATTGCCACAGCTAGGGGGGCATGTGTTATCGCCAAAATTTGGCCGATTGATATTTGGGCCGAATTGGTTAATGGGCTGAGCAGAGCCGATCCATGGGTCAAGGAGGTCAGCAGATGGGCTAAGTCTAATCGACGATGGAAGGAGTGATTTTGAGGGGCTTGTGGGCCATGTATCTTTTATTAACTGGTTTTAGTCGAATTAGAAGATAGCCTAGTTAAAAGTTAGGGTTTTTTTGCTAGTTAGAATCGGACTTGACGTCCACGTCTCCGGACTATAAATATGTACCCATACCTATGTAATAAAATTGATGACATTACGCTTCCTACAGCTCGTGTCTCCAACTTCTCTCGGCGCATCACCACCCCTAGAAACTAGGGTTTTCAAGGTAATCGCCATGCTACTTTAATGGTTTTTAAATCCGTTAGGGCATTATGGCGTGAGCCACATGGTGAACCGTGTGCTGAAACGTTTTTTATTGCACGGTTCGCTAGTTATCCCGATGAATCTTGTGACAAGCCTGCTTGTCACGAGATCCGTCAACTGCCTCGATGAATCTCGCAGTGAGCCATCAGTTACCTCGCATGTTGTCGATCTATTTTATGTACCTATGCTTCATGTAGTAGATCGATCTTCATGTAGCTCGGTCTGCACTACCTGATCGCTTCTTACAATCCACGACATATCGTTACAGCGTGTGCACGTGACCTGCCGATAGATCAGCGTAGTTTAAGCACCCTAGCTATATATGTCGTAATTTGTATCTGTCTAGTTATATGAACTTCTTTGAAGGTCCTAGTTAGAAGCCGATTTGATTACACAGATCTGTTATATCATGTTTTTAGTTAGGATTTTACATTTATTTACCTTTGGATGCAGTTTTGGCTATTATAATTATATTCATACATGCTCGATGGATTGCCCGATGCTTCTACATCAGTCGACTGGAGTACACGACAGCCCGTGTTTTCCGATCCTAGCGATCCTGGCGGTAAACTTGACGTTTGCATGTGTACGTTTTACAGGGAGAATAGGAGCCAACAACCGCGACCAACTCACCTCCCTGGCTGCAAGGTCAAGCTAAAGCTAGGTGGCACGCCCGCACCTCCACGCATAACCAGGATCGACTTCCCTCGCTGTGAGCCGATTGGACCCGCACGACAGAGAGACGAGCGCAGCAGCAGCGCGATCCCCGGCTCCCTTGTGCTCTGCGTTCGAACCACACCATCCGCCGGTATTTGAGCGTAACATATATATGCATTAGAGTTCCCGAATAAGATCACTAGCATTTCATTCTCCGGAGGCTTTTTCTGGTTCTTTGATTCACGTATTGTTAGAAAGTTTACTTAAAGATAATAAGCTGCTATCCTAAGTTGTGAGGCTGACAGCGTAATAAAATTCTCGCTCCACAAATCTGTTTAGCTATTTATTTACATGGTTTCTTAGAACTATTTCCAGAGGTGAAGAAAAAATAGATACGTAATTCTGATTGTTCTATTTCTTCTCTGCCGAATAATAATTTATTATAGTGCATTTCATTTTTCAAAAATCTACGTCTAAAATCAGTCCTAAAATCCTGCACTAACGCGTGGAGAAATTACCTTCTTCGTACGACCCTCTACTAGACTACAGCATAAGCCACCATGGTAAATAAAACCCCTGTGTTCGGAATATCTACCTCACTGGCAGCTGGTGGAGCACGTGATGCACATGCGCTGCATTCCACGCATGATATACATGGCCAGCTATACTATACATATCACTATCACCGATTCATAGGCCATAGCCTGGGCTGCATGCTAGCTTTCAATAAACGTGTCCACGTTATGGGACAGTCCTAGAGATCACAATGGGACACGATCCGGATTTCCCGCGGCGAATTCTTCCATCAGGTATTCCCCCACGGGTGGATAAACGGGGACGGGGATGGGAAAGCATTCTCCCGTTAAGCTTAGATATGATGATATTTTCATATATTAATTAATGATAAAATAAATAATTAACTTATCAAGTGATTACTCATTGTACAAATGTATTCATTATGATGTATATATAATGATTTTTTGGCTTTAACAATGCGTATAAGTGACTATGTTTTGTACTAGCAACAAAAAAACATACCTATTAATTATAATTTAAGCGGAGACAGAGATTTCCGTGGAGATTTATTCTCCACAGGAAACGGGGACGGGAAAAAATGTCCCCCGCCAACGTTTGTGGAGATCCCCGTGAGGAGCTTTTTCCTTTACGGGGACGGAGATGGTAAGCTATTCTCCGACTGGTGAATTCTCCCCATTGCCATCCCTAGACAGTCCTGAGGATTCAATATATCATGCTGATCGAACTTGTAGCCATAATATCGAATCGTATGTTTGTTTCTACCAAGGATTTTATGTTCTATGGAATGAGGCAACAAGTTAGCCCAGGCACCAACACAAGCAAGAAAAAATTAACAAGTCTTCTTAACATTGTAGCCAATTTGGATCTTTTTATGCCTTTTCTTCGCTATTTCTCTTGCCTTTTGTGAGGTGTTGCTTCCATAGGAGATAGCTTGGTGTGGGGTGGGTGTGTGCATGAGTACTAGTTTCAGGAATATAATGGTATATTTCACTATCTATTTTTAAGTTGTATCTTAAATAATGATATTATGTGGTTGTTTTTATGTTTGATGGAAGCAGTTTATATGCAAGTTTGTGTAGATTTATATATTGGTTGTATGACTATTTATATATTGGTTATATGACTACAACCACTTGTTTTTATGCTTTTCTAATGCAAGGTGATGATGAATGAGCAGCGACCATGGAGGCAGCACAGGAGGGCTAGGACTCGACGATGGGGCAACGGCGATGGCGACTTTCTCTTTTAGCATTGTCCTGCTAAGATGGAGTGGCTGGATGGCTTGGTGGTCAATTACATTTATTATACCATTTTTGCAAGCTGTGGAGAGCCAAATTGTACAATCAATGAGCGTTAAACATGTTATTTGTTATCTTATTATTTTAATTGCTCTCAATGAAAAACTTATGTGAATAAATATATGATCAGTTCTTCAAAACCTATGAGTATTACGATGAAGAGAATTTATGACTACCAACGTATGTTTTTATGCTCTGTCAATGAAAGGAGGCTGTGTAGCTAGTGGTCTCAAACGGTGTAAAATAATTATGGAATAAGTATAAATATTTCTAGTTGTAAGTGTAAACTTACCAGCTTCTTATACTGCCGTTGGGATTTTACAATTCCATCAACTGCCATGTACTGTTGCAGATTATGCCTCACGTTGTAAGATAATAAGATCATCGTGATTTTTGCTTTTAATATGAAATCTATGATACATTAACCTGCGTTTTACACTTTGTTACGAAATTTTAATCACCTGTGAGGATATTATGATCCGATATGATTGCAGTTCAGCGTTTTAAGCATAGGACAATGAGGCAATCTTGTTTGATAATCCTTCATTTGGATTGTAATCTCGAGACATATCTTTTATGCATCAGTAGCGGCTTTTTTACTTGGACAATGTGATATATATTATCACAACTCTATTGATTAAGGTCACATCGGCCTATTGCATTTAAATTATATAAAGCACAATTCACATGTGTCCATGGTTGACAAGGTTTCTTGACAAGGTTTCTATCATAACAACAAAACAATCCATGCTCATGTCACTGTATTTTTATACTAGCATCAATAATCCGTCAACCTAATATTTACGATCACAACATCCGACGACAGTTTTTATACTTCGTTAACCTAATATTTACAATCGAACCCTGTCCAACTCTGTTGTATGAACCGTTTGTGTTAAACTTTAAATTTGAGAAAGGGCACTAGAGCAACTCCATATTTCTATGCTCTAGCGTTTTATGCTCCTCTTTGTGTTTTTATGCTCGGTATCTACCCCTTTGAGTTATAGAATTTTCAACCCAAAAGCGTAAATTTACGAATTTAAAAAATTAAAAAATATAGTCACAATGCATGTCAAAACATGCAGAAAAATGTCAACATTCTAGTGGTGAAAACCGTTTATGAATTGGATGTTTGAATAAAAAATTATCATAAAAAAACTAGTGTAATAGAATGAACTGCATGCATGCATGTGTGTCAGTTGGACAGAATGTGTCAGAGTCGGTTCATTCCGCGACGACGGAAGCCGAAGTTTATGCTCAGTTATATACAGTTTTATACTTTTTTTTTTACATTTTACGCTAAATGGGTCCGACCCAGCATGCATCCCTGTCCACGCACGCTCGAGGACGGCACCCTGGGCTACTAATGGAAGCCCAATGGCTCTGGCCGTTGGGCGTGCGGCCTAGACGGGTGGGTGCGGCTGGTTGGTTGGCTCAGTTGTTGAATAGTTATTCAATTCTTATATATATATATATATATATATATATATATATTTTGGTACCTATCCAAACAACTTTAGACCGTCCGATCCATGGCGCCGATCAACTCGCGCGCCCATGATGGATGACCCACCTTCTGATCCTGACAATCTCTGATCTCTGGATGCAATAATTTTTTTTGAGAGGCTGGATGCAATAATTTTACCACGGTCTAATGACGTGGTCCCACAACCCGTAGCAGTCACTCTGTCCCCCGGCTCCCCGCTACGCAGCGCTGCACCAGTTATTGCATGCATCGTCTATATGTTTTACTGCACACCCCCTCCCGCAGCAGCGGCAAACTCTGCTCACCCCCACAGTGCATGCATCGCAATACCGCTTCCCATTAGGGGTGAAAAGGGGGCGGATACGGACGGATAGCAGGTCATCCCGTATTCTACCTTAATGTTTTTCAATCGAATTCAGTATCAGATATGGATAGTTTGAAACGGAACGGATACGAATACAGAGATCGGATATTTATCCGGATGGATAACGAGTGGATACGGATATTAATTGGTTGGATACATACGGATACCGAATACTTCTCGAATAAAGCATGAAATGCTTATCATTCCCTATAAAGACAATTGAACATGAGGATTGCATATACCATAGATCAACATGACAATATTGTCATATGTTAAACATATCATACAATAGTCCAACACAATAGTTCAAATATGATGACAGTTTTAGTTACACAATTGTAGAGAGTTTGAGCATGACTTATTTCCTTATATGTTTATATAATATTTTTAATAAGACGAATCATTAAAGTTTTTGAAAGAATCAAACGTGATTTATATTTAAATACGGAGCGAGTATAAAAGATTGGCACACGTGACCCTATGAGCGTATAACATATAGTGATATTTTATATTGTATATGCAACGCGTCAACGTAGAGTTTATATACGTTAACATGCTAAATAATTTATTTTGATTATTTCATCACCAAGATACCGTTAAACAAAAAATTAATGAACTACAAAGTTATAGATCTCATGAAGCACTCAATTTTCATATAAACTTTATTTTCATACGAGTTCATGGGTGAAAGTTATGATTTTTGTAAGCATTAAATACGCAGAAAAAGAAAAACGGGTACCGAAACCCCGGGTACCCGTATCCGACCGAATGTTCCGGGTATTTACCGCGCAGTGGCCGTTCCGTATCCGTTCCGTATCCGGTGAACTTTGATCCGGGTAGTACCCATATCTGTTCCGGATAAAAAAATACCCGTATCCGTATCCGAAATACTGTCCCGTTTTGCTACCCGTATCCGGTACCCGACTCGGGTACCCGTCCCGTTTTCAACCCTACTCCCCGTCCTCCGAACAGCCAAAAATAAAAATTTCTCCCAGCACTCACGTCCGCGGACTAAGCTACGGCATATGATTGGTCCAAGTTCGTTTTGCAATAACAACATACCCCGCGTGAAATACTTTGGTAGCCAAACCATCTCACTACTAATAATGTGTGACAGCATGGGGCTGAACGGAGCACCGTGTGCCGCATGTTCGGCTAGGGAAAGCTGTATCATTTGTATTGTCATATACAAACCATACAACAAAATTCTATAGAAAATTTCCATTTCTTTCACCTTGCTTAAAATGCATCGAGTACCATTTGAAAAAGCAGCAAAATTTGACTTAGAAACACATTGTGCCGTATTCCTATTCATATAATTTGAAATTCTCCGTATTTCATTTTATTTCATTTTTCACTCTTGGTCGTGTAGAAAAACAACCTTTCCGAGGGAAAGGTAAACCTTATACTAGTGACAAGTAGGTGTAGTGTCCACCTCCCATTCATGGTGGCATGGCCCAGCCTCATACGGATATGATGGAGGACGTGGGGCAGGTGGCGGCACCATGCACGTGGATGGGCATACTTTTTGTTTCCTCTAGTAGATGATGGAATATGCGAAACTAAAGGGCTACATGGACAATGCTGATAATTAGTTCCGCTCATACAATTTTCTACATGCTTTTCATCAATGATTTTTTTTATAATCATGATTTTTATCTAATATTTTTAAATATTTGTGTCTAAATAATTATAAATAGAAGAAATTCTTTTAATAGTTCAAATTGTATACCTAATTTATTCTAGACGTATAGCGAGCAGCAGGAGATCATAAAGGCAGGTACAATGGGATGCTTAGTATAGGTGCACCAAAGCTTCAAACTCAACCGTCGCTGGTACTCTTGCAACTGAAGAGAACGGTCAGAGGTCACAAGCGTGAGGTAGAGAAGGAGACATGTTTTTTGTCAGGTTCAGGTATGCACCACCATAGGTGGCGCAATGGTAGCGCGTCTGACTCCAGATCAGAAGGTCGCGTGTTTGATTCACGTCGGGTTCAAGACCCTGGGCTCTAAGCGGATTCTTTTTGCGGGCTTTTTTTTGGCAAATTTAGAGTCAGGCTTGTTTCTTTTTGCTTGTCTCGTGGGCCGGCCTGTCTGGTGTCTGCACACTGGACCCTCCAGTGCCCACAGGTTGGGAATGCGAGGCGTGAGCAATTACGCGCGCTTTCTCCCACGAAAACCCGCGCCGTTTCTTCCTTCGCGCGTTCGGCGGCGGCGGCGGCGGCAACATCAGAGAAAGAGAGAGAGAGGAGGGGGGACCGTCGTCGCCATCGTATCGGCACTGGTAACCACTTTCCTCATCGCCTTTCCCTCTCCTTGGAAACGAACCCCTAACCCGTGTCGATTGCCTCCAGATCCACAAGCCAACCCGCCGCTGACCACCCCCTGAAGCCGACCTCAGTCCCGCGCCGCCACTGGGTCCCTCTGTGGCCTCCGCTGCCTAGGCGCTCCCGCACTGCTAGCATCCCGTGCCCGTTCGTAACGACCAGGCCATCATGGCCACGCCGCCCGGCGACGCTCCTCCCCTCACGGCAGCAAACAATATCCAGGTGCGCCCCCTTGATCCTGCTTCGCCTACTCACCCTCCGTTCGTCGCTGCTAGAATTGATGCCTAGTCATTCTTTCTTTCTTCTTGCAGCCATTCTTCGTGCTCCACAAGGCGGCGGCCGCCGCCGCTTCATCGGTACCATCCTCCCGGGCTCGTCGGCGAATCGATGCCTCACTGCCATCTTCCCCCAGCCCCAAGTCGGCTAAGAGGTCCCATGATGCTGATTGTGAGGATGGGGAAGACTCGGAGGTGTACGAGCGGCTGCGCCTGGAGGCCTTCCACCGAACCTGGTCCAAGATCCAGTCCACCATCGATGTATACTCCTGTCTCCTTTCGCTGGCTCTATTCTGCTTCTCGATTTGTACAAGCTCTGATGAGTTTAATTGTTCTCCACTATGGACCATCCTGGATTGCCACCAGGAGGTCCTCAGGGGCATCAACCTCAAGCTGTTCGATCAGGTGCTGCAGTGGGCGCAGGAGTCATTCACTGCGGTCCGGGCCATCGCAATGCCTTACCACTCTGAAGTCCAGCAGCCGTACCCTCTCCTAACCGACGTCATCGGCACAAGGATCCCCACGGCGTTTGTTCTCACCAGTGAGTGCTCTCTGTCAAATTTCCAATAGGTGCCAATGCAGAAGAGTTGCCTTATTGATGGGTTCAGACGTCACCCTTTTGCAGAGAATGCAGAGTTTGTTGATGACATCACGACATTTCAGGATCTTGCGGCACATCTTCAGTCCAGTGGATGTCACCTAGCCAAGCTGTCAGCAGCTGAATTGTCAGTGAAACATGGAGTTGGCGGTTGCTTTAGGAGCCTGTTGAGGCAGCTACTATCAGATGTTCCAGATGTGAGTGACATTGTTTGGCTTTAATTTGTTATAAGGTGTAGTCTGAGTCCTAACTAGACAGTTTTCATGTTGCCTGTTGCTGTAATTGTCACTACAAAAGGTTGCTGATGTATCTGCACTGGCATCTTGGTACTGCAAAGCTGAGAACTATGATCAGCCTATCATTGTCATAATTGATGATTTCGAGCAATGCTCTGGTGATGTGCTGGGAGAGCTTGTGATGATGCTGAGGTAATTTATGTCCCATTGCATCCATGCATTTATTCCAATCTCCTGGGCATATGCTTCCGTAATCTATGATGAGTTGATGACCAAACATGAATAAGCAAAACTTCAGAATGAAAAAACAATGTCGTTACATCAAACAAATTCCTAAGTACTTGTCAACTCACCTCCTTATCCCATTATGACATCTTTAGGTTTTACACTGTTTTAGTCTTGGTAAGCATAGAGGAGGCATATTGTTGTAGCCCTTACCTCTTTTTATAGGTGCTCCATGCTCCATGGAACTCACCTTATTTTATTCATTGTCAGCAGATATAATACCCAGGCCCATTAGTAGCCTGTAATGGTAGCATAGTTGTCCACTTGGCCCATGTCGCCCATATGTGGCTGTGTTGTGGTGGTGTAGTACCGCCTTAAAATTTTAGGTGGGTAAGTGCCAGCTTATAAGTTATAATCCTTGTCGCTCCAAACATAGTACCTCTAGGTTAAAAAGCGAGGTGGTATGTGTATGTGGGCTTGTTCTATATGTGAGCTGGGGCGCTGGCCTGTTAGCAGACTTTGGATGCACATGAACCCTTGCTGCATGTCCATGTCTTATAGTGTACATTGCTGATGGCCATATGCACTCTTACAGTGCCCGTGGACTGGTAAGAGAGGCGTCCTCATGTACCGAGGGGCAGTTCTAGGCATCTGATACATATTTTGTGTGCTGCCGAGGGTCTTAGCCCTTAAGGGGTGGGTGGTGAATGTAATGCCCCAGCCTATTAGTAGCCTGTAGTGGTAGTGTAGTTGGCCCGTAATCAGATTTTACGCATGGTTGCAGGCATGTCCATATAAATATTATGTAGTTCAACTAAAAGATCCAAGTCTTTATATACTATGGTTGTTCAGACTTGATTTGAACACTTATTAGATAGTATATTTGAAGCTTAATGCATTGCCTCTTTGTTACAGTGAGTGGGTAATTAAAATTCCGGTGTTCTTCGTAATGGGGATAGCCACTACCCTTGATGCACTTAAGAAGCTTATCTCGTCAGAGGCTCTTCAACGACTAGAACCTTGCAAACTTACCTTGGGGTCTCCCTCAGATAGAATGAATGCACTTGTCGAGGCCGTCCTTGTTAAATCCTGCACTGGATTCAGCATCAGCCATGAAGTTGCAATGTTCCTCAGAAATTACTTTTTTAGGCACGATGGGACAATTACTTCTTTTATTAGTGCTCTCAAGGTTGGTGCTTAATGTTATGCTATTATTCCCATCCCCTTTTAATATTACCAACTTTGTTGTTTCTGTTTTCTTCGTTTTCTATGAGCACTAGGACTGAATCAAACTTCAGCTTGCATGCAGTAAGCACTTCTCCATGGAACCTCTGAGCTTTTTGTGCATGGGAATGCTTGAGGAAGATTGCGAGGTTGCCATTATTTGCTATTCTGAAGATCACACAACCTTAATTATGTTTATGTTACTACTAGTAACTGTACTTAGCTTTTAGTTTCTCCTATGTTCTGTTGTCTAACCCTTTGTTGCCATATGTATTTTCTGATTTCACTATGCAAATCTGATCTATGATTGATTTGCTACCCCCTAGGAGTTTTGGCATGATAAGTTTGAGTCACTACCTCAAGCAATGCGGAAATACGCTTTTGATCTTCCTTCATGTACAAGGTATCAGACCTTTTTTGAGATGTACAAGGTATAGAACTAGATAACACAGCTTTCAATCATCATCGTACTTTAATACTTTATTTGTAAATTTGCATTACAGTGCAAAGAAGTCAAGTAGCAATAATATGGTACAAGGATTGTCTAAGCTTCTGAAAATGCAGAAGGATTGGAGTTCTGTTCTCTTGGTGAGTTTCTATTGCATCCGTGGTGAATTGTTGTATTTTTTATGTTAAATCTGCCAATCAGCAATTAGCAAGTTGGCAAGTGTACCCATTATTGCAAAAATGTACAGTAGCTAATAAAGCGTTGTGGAGGCAATTTGTTCTATTGATGTAACTTTATGAGTAGCAAACTATTTGTCTTCTGAAATTTACATATACAACACATCTTTGAGTTGGTGTTTTTATTTACACAGAATAGAAGGAAATCTGATCTAAAGTGACAGAATACTAATATATGTCTCACACATTATTGTTATACAATATACAGTGCCTGTATGAAGCTGGAAGACATGACAAAGTGCAGCTTTTGGATATTTTTTGCGAGGCAGTCAACCCAGACCTTCAAACTCTAAATGCACCCAATAGGGATCGGTTCATCTCCAAAGTGAATAATGAAAATCTATCAGCAGTAAAATCAGGATCTGGTCAAGTATACATAGCACAAGCAATTAATGCAATTAGGTAAATGATAGAATTGGTTTCAGCTTTTGGATGCAACAAATCTGCTTTATTACCATCATTGGAGGGTTAGAGGATGCATACCTGGTGCCAATGGTCAACAACAGATGAGAGTACATGCTTCACACAACCTGAATTCACTACCTGCAGCCTTTTTGCTCATCCAGTGAAGCAATATTGGCAGTTTGGGCTATAAGAAATGAATATGAGTTATACAGCAAAATTAAATGATTTTGTCAACTGATTAGCTGAAAAGTTATTACGTTCTACTGTAAGGTTTCTCTCCTTTTGCAATTATGTTCTCTGCAAGGAGCCTAAGGTTCATTTGAAATGTGTTCTTCTGCAGGTACCTGCCAATGCAAACCTTGTTGCATGTCCTTGAAGTTTGGAGCATCCATTTAAAGGGAATAAGTGAGGTATTCTTGCTTCTGCATTATTTTCATCTGAAAACAGTTCAGCATGCATACTAAACTGAGCTATCGCCTAATATAGCTTCTTGAATTCTTATTAATGTTCTCATTGATATTGTATTTTGGAAAATATAAATACATTTGCCATCCAGTGCTTTAATGTAACAGAGATTTTAAGCCATTTTGTCTCTCTAGTAAACTACAGTAACTGATTTTTATCATTGTTTATGTGTTGCTTCCTAAATTCACCTGTGTTGTTTCAACGAAGCCAGTCCTAAGGCCAAGCAAAACAGGAGGAGGGGGGGGGGCTTCTCTCTAAAAGTTTGTGATAGGCTTGGTGAGCCAATCTAAAACCCTGCCACTCAAATGGAGATGAAACCAGTATTATGATCCCCTTTTTTCATGCTGGGTCTCAATTTTTCACGCACGCACGCACGCACACACAAATATTTATGGTAGGGGCCAAACATAATAGTTTTTGCTATATAGTACTGGAGTTGTTGGTGTACACCGCCACCACTACCCAGGTTTGAGTCCTCGACTCGAATTAGGGTGCCTATTTGTTCCTATTTATAATGCCACAGTCCCTCCTGGTTTTGTCGAGTCTTTTATATATATAGTTTGCAATAATAAAGCTCTGCTAGTTCTCAATGTATCTATTCCCTTTCTAGATATATGGTAAAGTGAAGGAGCTTCAGTCAGGCACAAGCGCTGCAGATAGTGTGATGGCCAAAAAGGAAAAGTGGACTAGGTAAGTTCCTTCGTATCTAAAATTTGATTCATCAAGTGGTAAGAAGGCCAAGCAAGGATAGTAATACTTAATTCAATATAGTATAGTAGAATCTCTGGATATCCTCGTGACCCTTCTGGCTACTTTAGTATTTCTAAGATTACCATATCAGTATGTATACTCTGTGGCCAACCATCGGATAGCTTGTTCTATAGCCACATGAATTTACTATCACAATGTACTGATTTATGACACCATGAAGTCATGAACACATATTTACGATAATTTATGATTGCGATCTTATTAAAAAAGTTTAGGCAATTTTACAACTAAGTATCAGTTCTATTACTCCCTCCGGTGTCAAAATAATAGACGTTTTGGACAGCGTACACCAATTTAACAATCGATTAATATTAGTACACATTCAAAATATGTTAAGTGTGTACTATTTTGAATCTACTATTGAAGACGAATCTAGTGATACCAATTTCGAAATTTGAATTCAAATATTTGAAAAGATATTGATGTTTAAAACCAAGATATGACTGCACGTAAACCAAAGCATCATGTATTTTGAAACTAGAGGGAGTGCTACACAACACTGAGTATATCAAGTACTCAAAACTCTGATATACCCTCTTCATTTTTATCACAGCAAATTGTCTCACCATCATTTTCTGTGCTGTTTTAGGGGATCAACCGGCACTACTGGAAATGGGACACTTCAATTGAATGAGAAAGCTGCCATGTTATTACAGGATGTTACTAGGTAAAAGTTATGTATCATTAGACCTAGTTTTTCAATTACCTGTGAGATAAGAAATTCATATATATTAAGATTGTGTTGACATCACCAGCAACATAATCTGACCATTTAATTGTCCTATGAACTAAGAAAGCATGTTTATCATTTTATTTGTAAAATTATTTGGCATGTTTGGTTACTTTGAAGTTCGAATCCCCCTTAGCTTCTAAATGCTATATATTCAAACAGGAAATATTTGGTGCCTATTGGGTGTTTACCCTTTCATGAAATCATCTGCTTCAACAATGTTGGGATTCTCCAGTCTGTAAGTTTCCACTTTCCACTCTGGACTTGCTATGTGGTTAGATTATCTAGTCCTGTTCTGAAAACAAAACTGCTGTTATCATGTAATGTTTACAGTTACATTATAGAGGCAAACCTGATTTCTAGCACCGCATCTCAACACAGGCACTGATTGGAAATCCAAGAAGAATGGTTCAACTTGATCTATTGAAGTCACAGGGCCATCTGAAATGCTCATGTTGCAGTCGGAGTGGAACTGCTGTGTCAGGATCCTTGCATGACACATCAATTATGTAAGCCCATATATTTATCACTTGACTGATGATATCTAGGAAAAAAAAAGACTCCTTCCTCGCCCGCTCTCGCCCCCACGGCGACGGAGCTCCCCGCAGCCGCCACAGCTAGATCCGCCGGCCCCCCACCGTCCCATTCAGATCCCGCCGGCAGCAAGTTAGATTCACCCCTGCGCAACCCTCCTGCACCACTGGCTCGCCCTCCTGCGTCCCCGTCCCCGCTGCCGGCACCCCCACCGGCTCCCCAGGCCCGCCCGTCCGTTGTGCCTGCTAGCCAACCCCTGGCGAATCCGCGCCCTACCAAGCGCGTCAGGTTCGCATTGACTGCGAACATCACGCCGCCCCACAGTTACTACCCCTCCCCCATATCCCGCGACGAATCCGCTCACCATGAGGTCTCCCTCACTCCGGCAACTCCTGGAAGCAGCGACCGCATTGAAGATGGAGATCCTGAAGGCTGGACGACAATTCGGCGCAGGCATGGGCGCGCCGCCCGTGTGAAGACAGCATGCGCGGATGTGACTCCTCGCTCGTCCCCGATTCAAGCCCCCAGTCGCCTACCGGTAAGTCTGCGTGGTAAATGCGCCCGCTGCCTGAGCAAAGGGCACTTCGCCATTGATTGCAGGGACCCGGTGAAATGCATCATATGCAAGCGCTCCGAGCACCGGTCCTGGCAGTGCTCCCGGCGCGACAGCAAGCCAGCTCCAGCTCTCAGGCTCCAGCCTCGCCGCCTCGACACCCACAACTTCCCACCGCTCGTCGCTCCGTCCATGGCTCGACCCGGCGACCCTGCTGAGCGCCCGGGACAGTCCTTCACCATCGCTTCCTTAACCCGCGACATGGACAGGGAACCCGAGAGGCTGAGCTCCCACGCTGTGGTGATTTGGCTTGGCCACGACCTCCCGGACGTCATCCTTGAGAGAGTGGAGCGGGCCTTCTGCTCTCGCTTTGGCGTGCGGCCGGAGGACGTCACGGTGACTAGGAGTCCTCCTGGTGACTTCCTTGTCACGTTCACGCACCGCCACCACCGGGAGGCCGCCGTCGCTGCAAGAGGCTTCCCGCACGGCAACCTCGACTTCCGCATCAGGCCGTGGCAGCTGATCACCCTCGGCGACCGCCATGATCTCATTTATCATGTCAGGCTGTGCTTGGAGGGCATCCCTCCCCATGCCTAGAATGAGAGCATCGCCAAGCGTTCAGTGGCCCGCGCATGCGTTCTGGACTACGTTGCCCAACAAGGCGGACGCTCGCTGCCTCAACCTTTGGGCTTGGATTGCGAATCCGTCCGACATCCCAAAGGTTGTGTGGCTCACCATCACCGGCAGGACAATGGTGATCCACGACGACGCGCCCCCTCCGACAGGGCAATGTGGCCTCACCTTTCGGGCGCTGGTTCACATTGATCTTGTGGAGGGTCCTCCAGGCCGTGACGGGGGGCTGCCACGCGCTCCCTTCCCTGGCGCCATGGTGTCATCGACGGGGAGCGGGAGCCGCGCGACCGTCTTAACCCGCCCCCGACGGCCCACTGCAGCGACCGTCGCCGCTGGGACAAAGACGACGAAGACGATGGCGACGAACGGCGCGGGCGTCGGCGCCGCGAGGAGAGGAGTTGGAGTTCCCGACTCTTCCGCAGCCTCTCCCGTGCGCCACGCGATCGGGACCGCTCTGAACCACGCCGCGAGCTGCACCATGACCGAGGGTCCAACACCGGTGGCCGACACCGCCAACTCGGCCTTGGGTCTGCTTCCCACTCCACGGTGGCGAGGCAGGTTCGCGGGCGTAGCCGGGAGAGGCACCCACCCCGACGACAGGGTCACCGCCGCCACTCCTCTCCCCGTTCGCCTCACCTACACTGCAACTCCTCCCCGACGGATCAACTCCAACTGCGCTGCAACCCAGAGCCTCCAACCTGCATCGACGAGGACCGCAGCCTCTCCCCTCGACCGCCTCTGCTTCGGATCACGGAGGACCGGGGTGTCCAAGACACGCCACAAGAGGTCCAGACCTGTCCACTGCCGCAGCGGAATGAAACTCCATGCCCAGGTTTGCTGTCTTCGTGTGCAGAGCGCCGCTTCCTACCAGGCTGGGTCTACAGCAGGCGGATCCCCTCTGCTCCACCAGAACAGGACCTGCATTCGCCGTCCCCCACCGCGCCGGAGGCGACACCGGCGGTTGTCGTGGCGCCAGAGGCAACGCAGGAAGACACTCTGGGGCTGGCAGCTACTGCTGCCGCTCTGGGACCGGAGGAGCTGCCCACTCTGACGTCCTTCTTCAGCAGCTGTGCCCAGCCTCTACTCCAGGGACACCAGCAAGCGCCATCAGGACTGAAGAAGAAGAAGAAGAAAGAGGTCAGACCGACCCGCAGAAGCAAGCGTCTTGCGGCGGTCGCTTGGCCGTGCGGGAACATCCAGGAGCGCGCGCGCCAAGTTCTCATGAAGCGCCTTGGGATCCTACCCAAGGATGATCAGCCATCTGACCCAACCACTGGAGAGGCTGCTCTGGAACGCTACATCAACCTCTTCAACGGCCCGGTGTCGCACTTGCTGCTGGAGGCGTTGATGGCCCTCTGCGGAATTCTCCTGCAGGGTCAACCAGTGCCGGGAGTTTGAGGCCTGCTGTCAGCCTCGAACTGTAGGGATCAAGGTCTTCATTAATGTTTAGCACTGCATCGGTCGATCGCCCAAGACGCGTCCTCTCGTCTGTAGTCCAATGTCTCCATCTCCGTTCTGTTCAGTGGCCCAGAATCACGGCAGCAGCCAGGGGCCTTCAATTGCTGCGATTCTGCCGGACCACTAAGCTTAGCCGTCTATTGTCGTCGAGTTTTTTTGTCTGTCTGTTGTCTACAGTTGGCTGGGAGCAGCAAGGCTTACTCCTGTCCACTCTGAACTGCTTGTGCATCATGTGCAATGAATTTAAGCTTCCTGTCTGTTCGTTCTCTATCGGGGCTCTGCTGTCTACCTATGTCACAACTTAACCGCAACATTTTAAGCTAGAATGTGCGAGGACTCAATGAAGTAGCCAGGCGTGATTCTGTGCAGGAATTAATTCGTGACACTGGCAGCACCATTGTTTGCTTACAGGAGACCAAACTTGCTACAATCGACAGTGCAGCCATCTTACGTACCCTGGGTCCAAAATTTCTCAATAATGTTGCAGCTCTACCTGCAATCAACACTAGGGGGGCATTCTGTTGGCAGCCTCGGAAGAGTTCTTCACCCTCTCGCAAGTGCACAGCACTCCCCATACAGTCTCGGCATCGATCACTATGAAGGCTGACAACTCAGTTTGGTGGATCACAGGGGTGTATGGACCACAGTCGGATGTCGATAAACTCAACTTCCTTCAAGAACTCAAAGATCTTGCATCACAGAGATGGGCAAAGTGGCTTGTACTCGGGGACTTCAACCTCATTTACCAGGCCTCGGATAAAAATAATAGCAACTTGAATCGACGCCTCATGGGTGAGTTCAGATCTGCGCTGGACAGCCTACTGATGAAAGAAATCCACCTCAATGGCCGCCGTTTCACTTGGAGCGATGGCCATACAAATCCAACTTTAACAAGAATTGATAGATTCTTCTGCACAACCGATTGGGAGCTGCTCTTCCCCAACTGCTACCTTCACTCCCTTCCCTCCCTCATGTATGATCACACTCCGCTTCTTCTCCAAGGAGAGTTGATGAGGACACCCAGCCCCTCCTTCCGCTTTGAAAATTTCTGGGTGAAGGTGGAGGGATTTAAAGAGACTATTCAAACTGCGTGGTTGAAACCTCTCTGCGCTTCCTTGGCACCTCTGAAGCGCCTGCATATTAAATTAGCACGAGCTGCAAAAGCCATCAAGTCATGGCGCAAGACCAAAATCGGAGACACGAGGCTACAGCTTGCAATTTCCAAGGAGTTAATCCTCCGCTTCGAAACTGCCCAAGAAGATAGATTGCTCACTCCGGATGAATTGGATTTCCTGAAGGCACTCAAGGCCCGCTCCCTTGGGCTCGCTGTGATTGAAAAATCGAGGATTCGACAACGCGCTCGCCTCACTCGCATTCGACTCGGCGACGCAAACACCAAATTTTTCCATCTCACGGCCAGCTCCAGAGCGAGGAAGAACTTTATTCAATGCTTGCAGCCCCCCACCGGAAACTTGGCAGTAACCCATGGGGAAAAAGAAAAAGTCATCTCTGATCACTTCAAAAATCATCTAGGGTCAACCCCAGTGAGAGAGCTGACCCTCAACTGGCCGGCTCTAGCTTTAGCGCAGCATGACCTCTCTTCACTGGAAGCACCGTTCTCCCTCGACGAAGTGAAGGATACAATCTTCTCTATGCCAATCGATAAGGCACCAAGGCCGGATGGCTTTACAGGCATCTTCTTCAAAGAGTGCTGGGACATCATCAAAGACGACGTTTTGGAGGCTTTTCACCAACTTCACAACATGAATGGGTGGGAATTTAAATTCCTCAATTCTGCCAACATTGTGCTCATTCCTAAGAAGCCGGATGCCATGACGATGGGTGACTACCGCCCCATTAGCTTGATCCACAGCATAGCAAAAATCTTCTCCAAACTACTTGCTAACCGGCTAGCCCCTTTCCTTGACTCCTTAATCTCCAAGTCCCAGAGCGCGTTCATTCGGAAAAGATGCATACAAGATAACTTCCTTTATGTGCAAAACGTAGTGAGAAGGCTATACAAGCAAAGAAAACCAGCGCTCATCCTGAAGCTTGACATTCAGAAAGCTTTTGACACGGTGAACTGGGGGTATCTCCTAGAAGTCCTCCAGGTCATGGGCTTTGGCCCACGTGGGCGTGAGTGGATCTCCATCCTCTTTGGATCCGCCACTTCAAGAGCCCTCCTCAACGGTCGACAAGGAACAACCATCCAACACAAGAGAGGGGTTAGACAGGGAGACCCCCTCTCCCCTATGTTGTTCATCCTCGCCATTGATCCACTGCAGCGTATCCTCGACCTTGCAACCAGACAAGGAATCCTCTCCCCTCTGCCGCTTACAGCAGCAAAATTGAGGACATCTATATATGCTGATGATGCTGCTATTTTCATCAACCCCTCTAGAGAGGATCTTCTGGCGGTCAAATATATTTGGCACGCTTTCGGCTGCGCCTTGGGCTTGGTCACCAACTTTGAGAAGAGCTCCATCCACCCGATCCGCTGTGAAGACATTGACCTTGATCACGTGCTCCAGCCTTTCCAAGGGACGTTCCCCTGCCGCTACCTAGGCCTCCAGCTCCATACCCGGCCTCTCCAAAAAATCCACGTCCAACCGCTGATTGAGAAAATCAGCAATCGACTAGTGGGATGGAAAGGAAATCTGCTAAACCGTGCAGGTAGGCTTACGCTTGTGACTTCTGTTCTGTCCTCCATGCCCACCTACCACTTGTCAGTCTTCCCCCTCGTGGTCTGGGCCCGTAAATGCATCGACAAGATTCGCCGCTCCTTCCTCTGGAAAGGGAAAGCCGTATCAAATGGAGGCCATTGTCTCGTTGCTTGGCCGCTAGTTAGCAAGCCCAAAGCCCTCGGAGGTTTGGGCGTCCTCAACCTTGACAAGTTCGGCCGTGCTCTTCGGCTCCATTGGCTTTGGAAGGACTGGATGGGAGAGGACCACCCGTGGAAAGGTCTTGAGGTGCCTTGCAACCGCGTGGACAAACTGTTCTTTAGCGCCTCCACTATTGTCACAATCGGAAATGGTATGTCAGCCAAGTTCTAGCACGATAGCTGGCTTGATGGCATGGCACCAAGAAACCTAGCACCGCACCTCTTTGAGCTAGTCTCAAGAAAGAACAAGTCGGTTGCCTGTGAGATCAATGGGGGAAATTGGATCAGATCTTTGAGGAACAAGATTACTTCCACTATACAGATTGAAGAGTTTGTCTCCCTTTGGACTAGGCTCCGAGACTGCCAGCTACAGCCAGATTTGCCGGACTCCATTGCTTGGAAATGGACCCCAGATGGTATTTTCACAGTTAATTCAGCCTACAATGCGCAGTTCCTTGGATGCTACAGCCACATCAAAGCAAACTTTGTCTGGAGGGCTCGAGCTGAACCAAAATGCAAGATCTTTGCTTGGATTCTTCTACAAGATAAGCTCCTCACTGCAAATAACCTTGCTGCCCGGGGCTGGCCACACCAACCGTCCTGTTCCCTCTGCAACGGTCCTCTCGAGACTGGCCTCCACCTCGGGCTGCACTGTCCGTTTGCCAGAGCCGTGTGGGACCAGATCCTTGCGTGGGAAGAGATGACTCTCCCTGCGCAGGCCGATTTTGCTAGCGCCTCCAGCATAAAGGATTGGTGGGAAGCAGCGTCCTCCCCGCTCCCCAAAAACCAAAAGCGTAACTTCAACGGCATCGTGATTTACACATTGTGCAACCTTTGGAAGGAACGTAATCGTAGGATCTTTGAGAGCAGCGCCCTCACCCCTCTCCAGATAGCTCTTAGAATTAAAGAAGACGTCTTGCTTTTTAGAAGGGCCTTGTTCCCCCGTAATAGGGCTGCTGCAGTTGCTAGCACCTAGCTGCTAGTGTTGGGGCTCTCAGGGAGTTTTCTCCCCTTGAGGGTGCTCGGGTGTGTTCTCTCCGGTCTTTGGACCGCATTTTGTGTTCTTTGAACTCTTTCCCCTTAATTGATGGGCATAGCTCCTGCCGTTTCTTTCAAAAAATAACTGATGATATCTGGGAAGTTGTTTTTGGAATATAAATGTTACTGCCCTTTCATTTTAGAATCAATGACATGTTTGATTAAGAATCCCCTATCGTGTAATTGCAATAAAATATATTGAAAAAGAAATAACTTTTATGGAGCTGGCTGCCAGGTAAGGGAAAGGAGTCTAAGGAGCTTTGATTTATTGGAATTCTTCCATGTGTCTGTAAAAAATGAAGTGTGATATTTAGCTCTAATCAACCCTGTCTAAAATACTTTCCTGCACCCGAACTACTACCCTGGGAGTAGTATTGTGATGCCAGTTGAGCTTTGCAAGGTTCACAACCAATCATTTCAGGTTCAGGATTAGAGGTCCTACGACATTAAAAGAATAGGGAATTAGGGATCTAGATATTTTTTAATAAATAAAAAATATTGATTTTTTTTCTCCCGAACACATAGGAGAGCTGTGTATGTAGAAGAAAAGGAGTCTATGAACACTTAGACAAGGTTCAAATACAAGGGTTCAGCAGAGGATAAAAAAAATGCACATGACCAAAATACTATTCTCTCTCACTCCCCCTCCCTCTCCCTCCCTCCCCTCTCTCTCTCTCTCTCTCCCTCTCTCTCTCTCCCTCTCCCCCTCCCTCCCTCCCTCTCTCTCTCTCTCTACTAAGGCCTTTGGCCCCTGCCAAGCATCACTAATTCACCTCACCTCTAATGTCTTTCAACACATTTGCTCATATGCTTGACATGATGTTGAAATCTGATGCTTGTGCTTTATGTGATAAACTATATTCTAGTTACTAATGGAATCCCTTTTGTTTTGCAGTTGCAATCTAGCCCAAGAATATGGTGAGGTAATTAACCTTCATGACTGGTACATATCTTTTGAAGGGATTATCAACAGCACAAATTCAAAAGCCAAACGGAAAACTTACAGTTCCCCCTCGAAGAAGAAATCAAAGTCTACTCCGCAGGGTGAAGCAATGATCCAGTATCCTTGAGCTTTAAAGTTCTCCATGAACATATATATATTTTTAGTGCTTCTATGCTTCCCAAAAGAAAAGGAGAAACACAATTGAAAGCATGATAAGAACTTTCTTTGCAATGCACTACGCTACTGATAATAGTACTGTTGAAATGTGTGATTAGCTTGTTGGAGAGCTTAGAAACATTAATATTTACCTGAAAGTATTGTTTCATGGTATTTTTATAATCAGACCCAAGTCGGCGTGATCCTTTACACACTGTCTTCCAGAGCAAGGTTCTGCAGAGCTGTTACGGAGATGCAAATCACTGGCCTTCTTCGGATGCCAAGCAAGCGAAGGCCTGATCTTGTACAGAGAATCGCTTTTGGTCCGTAGATGGCTGTGAATCTGGCAAGCTATACAGGTGAAGGATTCTCCATGCGTTGGAACGGTCGAAGCTGAGCGAGCTAGATTTAGATTACCCACAAACTTGTAGCTTAGATGGCGTTGTTGATGTCATCAGCGGACTCATGATAGTAGCATGTTGTATTGAACTGCTGTTGAAGATTCCACATTTGTATGAGTACATGTAAAGAATGAAACGTCTCTGCAACCATATAGCAAGTGAGCAACGAGATGAAGCAGCATCCATAACGGCGGGTTTTGGATGCTGCCCATGCATGCCCCTGCCAAAGCAGATTGGCCGGACAAACTCAGGCCAAGAAAAAAAAAATGAATTGCACATCGCTACCTGTACAGCTGACATATCACGCAGACATCCAAACATTGCCGCCACGGCCGAATATTGGTTTTTGTTCCGCAAAGAATTTAATTATAGTTTGTGAGGGTTTTTTTTCCCAAAAATATGCATGCACATTTAATATCATGTTCCCCCTTTTAAGGTGCATGCACACTTAATATTATGTTTCCTATTTTTATAATGCATGCACATTTAATTTGGTTCTTTTTTCCTTTGTAAGGCATGCACATATATACTAAGTAAAGGCACATAGGTCATTTCTCATGATTAATAATTTATCTGAAAATTTATAAGATTGTATTGTTTTTTGAACTAAGGGAGATATCACGTAGCTTGAGTTACTGCCTTCCGGTATGGCAGTCTTGTTTTTTGGAAACCAACCAGCTTGCCGATTATATTAAAAAGAAGAGGTCCAAATTGAACGGTATAACCAAACAACACAGGGCAGTTGGATTGTGACATCAGCATATTGCTATAAGGAAAATGGTCTCTTACGCCATATTTTCATAATTGTGTTTTGGTAATTGATTGTCAATCAACATTTTCTAACGAACTCGTCTAGATACACATTCTCAGGTGTTGTCCAATGAATGAAGGAGAAAAAAAGCCGAAGGCAAAGCCCGAATGACCGCCCCAATAGTGTTTGTGAGGACAGGACACTACAGTATGTGAGATTGGACTAACCATCGGACCTATTTTCCCGAAAGGGTTGAACCTGGAGCGGCCAAGATCAAAGGGCCAGATGATACAGTTTGCTAGACCGTACTAAAAATCGGACCATTTTGGATGAGGAAGTGAAGATTTGGAAGCATGGCAAGTTATGAAGACCGGACGGTTCGAACTCCTAGAGAAACAATGGATCGGACAACTTCAGATGAGGCAGCAGCAGAAATGACCAAATTCAACGGACCGGACAGTACGGTCTAAAAGACCGGACAAAGGGTTGGACATATTTGGCTGAAGGTGTGAAGAATGGAATAGCCGAGGATTTCAATGGACCAGATGGTACGGTCTGAGACGGGACAAACCATCAGACTTTGCAATGACGAGTGCAATGCCTAGTTCAGCTAGTTGGCAAATACAACGGACTGGACAATCCGAAGTATGCCAATGTGAACAAATCAGACAATCCGGTCTAAACACTTTCTGGCAGACTTTTTTTGCCAACTGCTGGTTAGTGTTTGGGGTCTATATAAGCCGCCTCACCTACCATTTCAAGATGGTTGGAGCTACCGAAGATCACAGCAAGTGTAGAGGAGGATTCCAAACACATTTATCGCTCCAACCACCAAAAGTGAGCTTAGTGCATAATCCAATCTAGATTAGAGTCAGAAGTAGTTAGCTTGCAAGCTCTTGGCTACGATCAAATCACATTGTACTCGTTGCGATCAAGACACATTGTACTCGTTGCTGGACACATTGTACTCGTTGCTAGACCCTCAGTGTGGAACGGCGGCAACACCTTGTGCGGGGATAAAGACTCTACAAGCTCCATAGTGCAACCCGACACCTTGTGACCGAAAGAAACGATGGCGGTGACTAGTCTTAATTATTCCGTTTTGTTGGTAACATTGTTGAAGTTCAAAGGATGAAACTGAAACTAAACTCCAAAGACAACATGTAAAGTTGTCCTTCGGTTAACCTAAAGCATCAACAAGCAGCCAGCTTGTAATAACCGTCATTAGTATGTCCGCCTATCAAACGGATGCCTCCACCAAATTCACAAAATCAAGGGGCAACCTGATTAACGCAGGCTAACAGCGTGAAACCGCTCTCTGTTTTTATGATACACGCAAAAGAGCTGTAAATGCTGCAGGGCCACTGTAATAATAGTTCAGAAGCTATCACCGCCCTGCTGAGCGATGGTTAAAACAAGACCAAAGTGGTCGCTGGGGAAGACAGGCAGTTCAATCTTTTGGATCTGATCACGAACCTTCTTTTCCTTTACGTACGAGAGACCCGGTATTGCTTCCTTCCCAACCATCTCAATGCTTTCAATCTTGAAGTCTGCCAGCTTGCATACAAACCGGTCCATTCGCTTCTGCAGCTTGCGGTTGCCTGACAGCATGCCGTTAGCCTTCGTGTCGTATGTCCAGCCATCCTCTCCGGGCTTCAACTCAACCCAAGCATCAGTCCACCCATCCTGCAGAGGGAAAGGGCCGTCTGCTTTGTCATCCCAGTTCATGTCCCCACAGAGTATGGCATTGCGGGAGTGTCCCAGAATTTCCAGAGATCTCTTTGCCTGAGCTATGCGTTCTTTGCTGTACATCTGATCCCACTTAGGAGGTGCTGGGCATGGGCTCTCTAGGTGGGTTGTAGCTAACTTCAACTTTGGCATCTCTCCAGTGCTAACACTCGTGATGCATAACTCTCTACCCATTATTGAGTCATCAAACGGGATGCATTTAGATTGCTTCACTGGCACTTTGCTCAACTGTAATTGTTGAAATCGAAACAAATCAGGAAAAAATGAACTATGAGAAAAGGATCAATATTGCCAATGGACCAAAGGGAACAAAGCAATAACAATAAAGGGAGCAAAATTGAGAATCTAAACTAAGCACAACTTGTGAGAGGGATTCATAACACCTCAATTCATAGAAGACTGCTTGTGAGCATGTTAACAACTTCTCTATGATGGAATGTGTTATGGCTTCCATGCACCACCAGATGCAAGTGGTTTTGTCCACGAGCCTGCAAATAGGCCATTTTCAAGCAGGTCGCTTAAAAATAGACTGTCAATGGGCTCGTCTATAAACCCACTTGCATCACAGAGCAAGCCACATAGTGGCACTAGGTCAATGATCAGATGGTCATTGCAAGACAGCCAAGTTTTTTAACATTACAGATTACGGAATAGTGTGTAGTGTTTTAGCTTCACACCATTAAATCCCCCTGCAAACTCAACTATAAAGTTGAGGTGAACACATAAATGATACCCACACGAATCTCAGCAAAACATTCTCCTTTGTATGGACATGATTTAGTCAAGTTATGAAACATGCAGTCAAACTCCTTTTGCTTTAGTAATTAAAACTGAAAATATGTGTAAGCATTTAGATTGACAATATGCATATGAAAATGTTCTCTTTAAACTCATCCACATTTTGCAGGCATTGTAAAAACCGAAAATGTATCTTCGAGGACATGAAAGGTAAATGAAAATATTGAGGAACTTGGCACAGTTACAAATAGTTTTTCTTCCATGCAGGTTCTGTAGCAAGAAGATGAGTGAAAGCATTCATCCCAGAAGACGGAATCATATTGCATCCCATGTAAAGTTGGAGAGAAGAATTACCTGCATGCAGTAATACGGTCTCTGAGTAGCCATCTCATGTGACAACAAGCATTTGTATTGTTGCCACCAATAAGACTTTCGCAGAAGCGTATATATGTATGGTGTAACCTCCTGCAGTTCCACATGTCAGATACTGCAAAGAATGGAAAAAGGGAAAAAGGTCATAGCTCAAAGTGTGGACCTGTAAGCATATAAAGTCAGGGGTGTGGTGCTTAATAAGATCTCCAAGAGCATCCATCCTTCTGCTCACTTCCATATCCTCCCGGAACCAGACATTGTATGTCATGATCTTGAATGTCTTCTTATCCAAATGAATCTCAAGATCCGCTAGACAGACATTTTGTTTTTTTTCATGTGACAATAGCAAACAAATATGCATAAGTAACAGCTTCAAAAATGAAATGAACTTTGCAGCGAGTTATTTTACTGTTTATAATGTACATATACAAAATAAAAAAAATAAATGGCTTGATATGAGTCATGGATAACCCTTATACAAATTATTTACTGTCATGTTAAATAATACCCATGGATAAATATGCTTTCCTTCCTTTTTATTCGATGTTTTGGTTTGTACACACCTATTAAAAGGAAGTAAAATCTGACAACACGCCTTCAGTAAAGATGTCTCCTGCTACTTATTCTTATTATTTTCTCCCACAAGACACATTAACACACATTGTGACCAATGAATGAAGAGTTAAATAAAAATAATACTTTTGAACTCCTAGAATGTCAAAACAAAAATATTCCTGATGTTGAAATTTTCCTGTGTCCACAAAATCTTGCTTGGAATGGGACCGATGATTGGCTTGATCACCTCCAACCCTCTCAGAATTAAACTTGGTTTGCAGTTTTGCAGAACCTGCCTACCCCAACTTCTTGGGACTAAAAAGGTTTTTTATTGTTATTTTTGCTGTTTGGCGAACATGTGACTGAATAAACATGCCCAAGCTTA
Organism: Paspalum vaginatum; assembly: GCA_030272315.1. Taxonomy (NCBI): domain Eukaryota; kingdom Viridiplantae; phylum Streptophyta; class Magnoliopsida; order Poales; family Poaceae; genus Paspalum; species Paspalum vaginatum. The sequence goes on from CM059012.1 coordinate 22,872,953, forward strand.
TAGTAAAACAAATAACAAAAAAAAAGAACATATGGACTATCAGATTTCAGTCAATAGAATATAGCACAGTATAAGTCTATAAGCACAAATTGTCATCGAGGAACAATGGTGCCAAACTTCTTCCTTCTTCCTTGCTATCACTAGGACACCGACACCCGAGCAGTGTGCCTTCAACCCTGCGCCGCTCTCCTCATGTCATCCCTGGTGGCACCTCACCGTCCCATCGACCAAACATCTCTACCTCAGGACTTCCACAGCCTTCTAATCCCAAATCGCCAACCCTAACCCCTAGAATTCTCAACGGCCTAACCCTACCTGCCAGAGAAGTTCGATCTCACTAGAGATGAAGTAGATGGAGGTGCATCTTATTAGAGTTGGAGAGGAAGGGAGAGGAAAACTCAGTGAGAGATGGAGGAATACATGAATCTGATATATCAAACTCTACAGGAACTGAGGATAAAATAGCTAGATGAATGCAGGATGTCCTTCGAAGAAAAACTACACTATTTTCTACAGGATGCAGTGTTACCAGGACACGGGTGCGGGTGTCCGATTCAGCAAACTCAAAAAAATTAGGATTCAGAGCCTCGGCTAATATATCGATTTTTAAAAAAAATAAATAAATAAATAAAACATCAAAAAAAGAAAAAACTCCAACTAAAAAGGCCCAACTGGACAGACAAGCCCAACAGAGCCTCTCCTTTCCCCGCCGCCGCCCCTCTCTCCTCACTCCATCTCCCTCCGCCTGTCCGCCGCCGCCCCTCCTCTCCCTTTCTCCACCGCCGCCCGAGCCAAGTCCGCCGCCAAGCTCCTCCACCTCCCCCGCCGGCCACCTCCCCACCTCCTCGCCGCATCTCGTAGGCTTCCCACTCTCCCATCTGCGCCGCCTCCGTGCCAGGGCCGGGAGGAGCGGGCCGGTGCTCCCTCGCCGGCCGGATCCGCGCCGCGGCGGCTCCCCTTCTCCATGCCGGCCAGATCCGCGCTCCTCCACGCCTCCGCCCGAGCTCCTCCACGCCTCCGCCCGAGCTCCTCCTCCCCTCCGCCGGTGGCTCTCTTCTGCCTCGACGCGGCGAGCCGCGTCAGATACGCGTCGGCGTGTATCCGACGCGAGTTGACTCGCCGATATGCGTCGACGAGGCAAAAAAATTTCGGACACGCGTGTCCAGGTAACACTGACAGGATGGGATCAGGTTGATACTAACATGCTCACTTTTCCACGACAAAAAGAGACATGCTCAATGTAAGACTGTTGCAACTTAAAATACAACAATGAGTCAAATATTATGGCCATAAATTTATCTATACCATATTTGAGGAACAACATTGATCCACAGTATCAAAGATTAAATTATGCAGGATGGTTAAAAAAATGAAACAGTGTGATTCAGTAAAAGATAAATGACAGAATGAGCTTCAGCTAACACAAATTTTTGTCTTGATTCACAAAAAAAGGGGAAAAGTTACTCCAGAAAAACATAAAGTTGTATTATGAAAATTAGCGTAGCATGGCGAAAAACAATACTAGCAAATAACAAGGTCTGCCCAAATCAAACATCCTTTCTAATTGGTTTTTCAGCACGTAATGGACATATGGCAACACCAGTTTGCAGCAACCGTTGCATTATTACTCACTTTAGACCACTCTCAAACTAACTTCACGATAATGCCTGTCTATCGTAATCCATGTCCATCTTTGCAAACATTTTCGGGGAATCAGAAACAACACAACATTGTTACAAATTTCACAACAAACTGAAACACTGGGACTAGGAAATCTTTTTTTTCCTCAAATATACAGCACACTGCACATCGCGGTATTCGACAAAATAAGTACGCAGTATGGACCATAACATGCCACGGCCCAATCAGAAGAAACAGGAAATGCATGAATCATGGGCGCCCTGACCGCGCAGGAAGCACAAGAGCCGAAGGGAACGGAACGGGGGGAAATCGACTCCATTCACCAACGCAAGCAAAAGGATATCAATCTATCGAAAACGCCGGTAAAGTACAGAGGGCCGCGAGCGAACCTTTCCTGGCGGCGGGCCCCTTGCCATCCCGGCCTGCACTATCGCAGAGCTCGACTACATCCGGCGACGCAGCGCGCTCCCTCTTCCTCCCGCACTGCCGGAGTCGGGGCGACGCAGGGGCGGCGGCGACCACGACGACAGGGCTGTCGGCGTCGACCTCCGCTGGGCGCTTCGCGTCGCACATCTCGCAAGAGTCGGAGCGGCTGGGGTTTAAGAACGTGCACTGGACGCAGTTCCACTCCGACGCGCCCGGAGGAGGCGGCGTGGAGCGGGAAGGGGAGGGCATGGTCGGCAAGGACAGAGGCGGCGGGCGGCGGAGGAAAACTGGGAGTCGTGGCTTTTCGAATTTCAGGGCCCGTTTTGGATAGCAACGGAACATCTGCGAGATTCATGCCTAAATTAACAAACAAATTCGGAATTTGGCCGTCATAAAAAACGAGAAAAAAAAAGAAAATTGCCATGGTTGGAAGCCGCACGTGGTTTCGCTATTTTGCTATTGTCAAATAGTGCACAATTGCTAAAAATATATTTTTTTATAAAATAATAGAACATCTTCAATAGCTCTCCATGTGTACTCCCAAAACTTTAATTTAAAGGCAAAATTAAAATAACTCTTTTTTTTATAAAGGCAAAAATAAAATAACTTAGTCCAACAGTTCCTCGTCTTTTCTCCCAATCCATTCGCTCTCGAAAAAAGACTTCTGCGACACAACTATCCATATCCATAGAGCTCCTGCGGCCCCAATCCTCTATTTTTTTCGTTCCCGCGCTGAGGAGCCACTTCGTGCCAAGATCCTGCACCTGCCGCGCATCGCCGTGAACTTTCCCCTCCTGCCGCACGGCGCCGGGAAGCTGCAGCGTTGAAGGTCTGGTCTTGCCGCGCGACGCCGGGAAGTTCCGCTCCTGCCGCGCGCATCGGGCCAACAGGAACCTCGAGATCCTGGCACGCGCCGCCGGCCGCAGGGAATCTCCAGATCCTCCAGATCCTGCCGCGCGCCGCTGGGATCTCCAGATCCTGCCGCGCACTGCTGGGAACTCCCGCTCCTATCGCGCGCCTGCCGGTAACCTCCTGGTACTCCCGGTCGCCGCCTTGTCCCGCTCCTTGCCGCAGCTCGCCTTCTTCCTCCCATAACTCCCGCCCGCCGCCCCTGTGTCCTGCTCGGCTGCTCCTGCCACGCGGCGTTGTCTCCTGCTCCCACCGTCTGCAGGGCTGGCCGGCTGAACCTGCAACCAAATCCCGTACCAGTATGCAACACCAGCCATCGGCACCTCCGGGCAACGCCCACCCTCCACTCCATGCTAGCCCCCGTCCGGCGCGGCGACCACACGACAGCGTCTCTGCCCTCTGGCCGCCAGCCTCGGCGAAATCATTCCTTATATTACTTCGTGGTTGTGGTACAGTTTTCACAAATATTGCCCACGATAGACATATTGTATGTGCGAGATAGTATCTCATGTTATAATTACGACCGTTTATATTGCAGTATACTTTTGGAGCCTGGCCTTCAACAAATTTAGTAAATAGTGGAGACCGATAAAAAAACATTGATATCATTGTGAGAGATCCAAGTAAACCAAAAAAAGGTCAAATCCACGTGTCCTGAGAATAGTGTAGACCCCGATGAAAAACATTGATATCATTGTGAGGTCTAAGTAAACAAAAAAAAAAGCATATCAAATGCATAGGTCATGAGAAGCAACTGTTTATAAAATGATTGTAGACTCATACAAATGGCCTGAGTACATACCCTACCATCCGGAAGGGCAATTTTTTCACTTCCAATACATGCAATCTATGGAGCCTTGCATACTAGGAAAACCTCTTTATTCTCCAATTGCAAGTAATTGAGCTATATCATTTTTATTGGGGGATCTTCAGCACTCGTATTCAAATAATTCAATAACCGTCTTGACGAGCTTTCCCAGACTCTCAAAAAAGTACTTTCACCAATTCGAACATAGTCATGTGTGACCTTCTGAAAACATTTTAATCCAACTGTATGGGCTGCATTTTTCTTTTGCTTGAAGTAATCACCATGATCTTCCACTGCATCCAGTATACGTTTAAATAGTTCAAGACTCGTTCCATATCTGCGCAATTAAGAACAATAAAAGACATTTATAATACATAACACAAAGTGAACAGACGAACCTCCGCCTAAAATATGATGGGCTGTATGTAGCCATCCGCTAAGTAATCTTGATACATTTGTAAGTGCCCTCTTTCTCTATCCCAATACTTGACTACATGTCTTGGGACAGAACCACTATGTTTTCGTGCGGGCTCTGAAGTGGAAGATTTGAGCCTTGGCAAAATAAATTTCGTCATCATCGTCGGACAAGAATTCATCCAAAAGTCTTTGGAAGAGGGATGCACGATAACTCATGTTATACTCTGCCCGTGTATCATATTTTTTTCTACCGATATGAACATATTCATATACCTACAATTATACATCAATGAATCAATTACGATGGGTTTTTATTAATTCTTTCAATCATCATTATATGTACAAACGTGTAGTTGAATTTCATAATATGATATGAAAATCCTTGCTCCATCAATTTCATGACTTGGCCATTATTGTTTCAATTCCATAATCGGATAGAATTTTGATTATTACAATTAACAAATGAACGCCGCCTCCAACCTTGACCTATTAATCAATTTAATAAAGAATTACGCACCGTACCAGTACCTTGGAGACAACTAGGAAGCTGATCCTTTCGCTTGTGGTGAACAGTAGGAGGATGCTGCGTTCTTGCCCGTGATCTTGCTTGCCGGCGATCTCGTCTTGGTTTCTTGGGACTGGCCATTGTTTCAGTGTGTTTCACCCAAAGGAAACGGCTCTTGAGAAAAAGTTCTCCTAATGCGTAACTAAATAAATATGCGTGTGGGCGTGCCAGTATACATATAAGTATACAAAATAAATAATAAAGAGACGACAAAAATTAAGGAAACTCGGGTCTTTATTAATTTATTGGAGAATTACAAAGTACACATTTCCACTAGAATGTACGTTGCATTGCGCATAATACATCTGACTAATAAGCAGGCGATCTGATTGTAGAGCTCTTGGTTCCCGTGGCCTCGTGAAGCCGCCGGTTAATTACATCTGTGATGTTGGGCCAAAAAAAAAACTCCGATTAAACTACATCTAATGGTCGTTTCTTCAAATCTTGAGTAAAGCGGTCTCCAAGTGTATATGGACACAACAAAATAATAGAAAAATGCCAACGCCTCGTCGGACATGAGGTTTGAACAAAGTTGATGAAAATGTTCGGCCTCGTCGGTCACGAACAAAGTAATGTTCAGTCTCGTCGATCAGAACAAAACATTTCCGGCCTCGTCGGTTACAGAAAGTGATGGTGACAGTATTCTCCTAGCCTCCTCGGTCAAGGAGTGTGATTGCAGTGTTCTACAAACCCCAGCGACATGATTGACTATTACTGACACCCAGTTGTGAACGGCTAAACGCACGTGTGAACACCACCATATTTCATCTTAATTAAACGGCGGCACCTTACTGTACTTCCTGTACTTCCTCTTGCTGAGCCATGTTCTTTCCCACCAAGTGCCCACTAGACGATATCAGCCCCTCTTGACGCCGATCAAATCAACTCAAAACTCACACTATCAGCAAGTGGATCCTGGCGTGGCGCAAATTCAATAGATGCCCAATGAGGATTGAATACACGGTACATGCTACTCAGCTTCTCTACAGAATGTGAAGCATAAAATTACTGCATGACTGTTGTAATGACACCGATTGATGATCTGCTCTGAAATTCGGGGCTTTACTAAAATTCTCATGCCGTTGTCCTATAACTATACTGAGAATAGTTTTACTCAAGTTTACATCAATTGACCAGCTGGACATTATTTTACACAAGACTTTCCTGATATAACATCATGATTGATTACAAGGACCGCAGTTCAGAACCAAATGGCTGTTCTATTCAGTGCCAACATACTCTGAACGAGACTCTTTTCTTCTCTGAAATTCATCACAACAAGGCTAACGTATCTTGCCTAAACATGGGCTACATTATCCTCTGCCAAGGAACAATCTCGGCTTTAAGCTCACTAAACAAATTTGCTACAGTACAAGCTAGCTGAACATTGGAGTCTTCATATGACAAGTCTTGCAACAAAAATTCATTCGGTGGCTCTACGTAGGACTGCACGTCCATCCTTTCATGTTTCATCTGGCTAGCTACCCATAAACAACACACTACAGCCAGCTCTTTGTTTTCTCTGAATTTCTGCATACCAATCTGACACTGAATATTTCGGCGTGCTGCTCTTTTTCTTTCTGAATATTCAGTAGCGATTCTACAGCTTGACAGGGCCATTCTCACTACTTCTTGTCACTGCACATCGCCATAGTGCAGGCACATCTAATCTACTACTTGCATGCATCTACGATTTTCCAATCTGCCCTTTTCCTCTCTTGTTGCCTGAATCAACAGATCCTTGGCATTGCACTCATGACTTTCTTCTTCTGAAACTACATCTACTAACTGACAGAGACCCTTTTAATCTGAATCTGCACCTGCATCTGCATCTACACACATATTCGCGTGGCTCTCTGTTATTCACTCTACATCACCCAGCCTTGCCAAATGCTGAATCATACATGCACTCCCCACCTTCTCATCTGAATGCCTACAGGCACAACACCTTTTATATCTGAATTTCTGCAACCAATGAACTGAACATGTCGCCTTCCAAAATCAACTGGGCACAAGGCCATGATTTGGGAGACGAGAACAAAGCAACTATCAGATTGCTCCCTGCTGGAGTTCTTCGAACGGCCTCTCCCTTCTCACTCTTCATCTTCTGCATCTACTGAACTCTTGCACCATCCCTATACTAACACACCACGGCCAGTTCTTCTACTGCCTCTCTACCACCGGCCGGCAAGGAGTACCTGTCATCATAAGATTCAAATCTACCGAAGTGGGATCTCACCTTTCATCATGGCCATGACGATCCCGGCAGCGGCGCAGCAGAGTCTTCTTCTCGGTGTGTATTGGTATGATGCTTGTGTGTGCGCGGCGGCGGCGAGGTGGTGAACGTGGCAGAGGTTGGAGGCGAGCAGCCCGGCGGCTCTGGTATATATGGGTTTGGCGATGGCGAGGAACGGCAGCCTGGCGGCGTGGCAAGGATGGGCGTGTGTGTGTCCTGCAGCGATGGCCTGTTGCTCCTTTTATAGGCGAAGCCTAGGGTTGGCAGTCGAGGACCTCTTGGAAGCGCAGCGCCGCCGCGCTGTCGTTGTTGAGCGAACGCTTCTCGCGGGCGGATCCGAGAATAATGGACGACTGAGCGGTGAGCGGTGGGTCAGCGAGCGGCGTCCCACGTTCAAATTTGAACTCCGTTCTTATCTCCTTGTTTCTCATGCAACGATCACATCCTCGTTGATACTGGCTGCAACACGAGTGAGCCGCAAGCTGAGAGAAGCACGTGTGTACAACTGCATGCATGCACACACGGTGGATGAAATACGGCCGCGTATATACGGTATGAATACGCGCGCGTATTTGTTCATTGGGCCAAAAATTAGCACCTATGTGATACATGGCTTGTGGGCCTACAACTGATTAATTTTCAGATACGTACTTATCTCTGCCATTTGCATGTATGCTTAGGTGAAGATACGCTACATGCCGAGAGATACGGCCGCGTATTTTTGTACGCATACATTGTCATGGGCCAAAGATCAGCCATTTAAATGGATTGCTGTTGGGCCGTCGTACTAGCGAGCAATGATCTGGCTGACATAATTAGAGCAACCATGATCCTTTATTTAATAATGCTCCACTATATATTTTTAAAGCCTGATTGACCAAATGATATGACGTTGCAATGAATTATTTGGATGTCACGATCTGTAGAGCCATCTGACTTGGTATTGCATTAATCATTAATTTTAGACATATACCAGAATAAACATGCATCTGAATAATCTTTTATCAATATGTGGGCATTAATTCCAAAGCCACACCTAATAAAATTGTAACAAAATCTCATCGTACACGGTGGTGCGGAGATCGAACCGAAGATGGTGCAGGGTTAGGTTGATGGGGCCAAGTCAAACGAATTTTTGGGCCAAATAAAAGGAACTGTAGGAGGATGGGCTTTTTTGGGCTAAATATTCTTTAAGGAGCTCCCAATTTGAAGGTATTGGGAGTTAAAATACTAGGAACTATTGGAGATGCTCTCGTCTCCTCAATTGCCTTCCCTATCCGTACCCACCATTCGACAGCGGTGTTGCTCCTATTGTCGGCTTGCTTGTTCGACCCTACCACCGCCCTCGCGACCAATCCACCCCGCCGCTGTCGGAATCCAACCCGCCGCCACCCACCCCTACCACAACTCAGCGCTCGCTACCAAAATCCAACCAGCGCCGCTACCATAGCAGTGCTGCTCCATCCCCCTGCCATGCCGCCGCCGGGAAGGAAGAAGGCGGCCGCACCGAAGGTCCACCGCGGCTTGGTCCTGTAGCCACTCCTCATCGGTCTTGGTCTCCACTGCCATGGCAATAGCCCGTCAAGCAACCTGCAATGTTCTATCCAGTGCCGCCTCATGAGGAGCTTCCCTAGATCATGGTGGGAGACTGTCGGGCTACAGGTGGGTGGTGTGGGTGGCGCGACACTCCCTTGCTTGCCTACGGCGGTGACAGAGCAGCGTCATGGGGGACAACTACCTCCTTCCTTGCCGGTGGTAGGTGGGGTGGCTGCGGGTTTGGATGCCAATGGTGCTCCCTTGCTTGAGGGCGGCGGCAATCGGAGCAGCGTCCCATAAGACTGGAATGGGATGGTCTTGGCTAATTAATTAGATTGTTTTGGTTTGGGGTAACTTACGTATGGGGCAAGAGGGGGGTAATGCTTGATTCTTTGCGGTTACACCTTACCAACGCAATCTTTGTAAAGGCCTAACAGATTTTACTCCACAAGCGCATGTAGACCGCTGTAGCTTTCAACTGGGAGTATTCCAAGGTATCGTATTTATCCACTACGAAGCATTAAGATAGAGATATTAATTATCAACATCTTATTATTTTACTCTTTCATTCTAAACGGTAAACTAAAGGATAACGACACACTCCACACTGATACACGACTCATCAACGAGGAGCTAGGAGGACACCGAGATGGATCTGGTTCCTAATGAGATCTTCCTTTACTAAGCGCAAGACAAAAGACAAAGCTAGCTCCAACTATGATTCTACTATGGTCGTGACACGACTGAGGTTATGGTTTAGTCTAGTCATCTCTAATGCATCAGACATCACGACCTAAATAGAACCACTAGAGAGTCCAGAGTGCTGGGGTCTCAACTAAGAAGAAGGCGAATTCTAGGTAGCTCGACTATGCGTCTACATACATGTTGGAACACAACTTGGCGCCAGTCCGGACAATGGGGTGTAATACAGAGGCATCCTAACGCTGTCACAGAGAGGAGCAAAGCCTGTGCGTGAAATATGTATGATACACACAAGGCACCTAGAGCTGCATGGGGCTGGTTGCAAACCAAGGTGAAGTTTTAGGGTAGACTCTAGTTGCTCACACCTCCACTTATTGCGCAAGTGAAAGCATCAAAACTGCAACGACTTAACTAACAGCATGAATAAGGAACCCAGAGCAAATAGACTAGATTAACCATAACCTCATAGGGCAACGCTAACTATAGTCTAACGACATCCTTACACTATGATCATTACCATAGGCAGGAATGTAAATGCTTGAACAAGTAAAGAAAGATATTAAATAAACTCAAAGTCTTATAGGAAAAGAAAGATACAAGGGACTCATACCGAACCTCCTGAAGACGACTCTGGAAGGCAGAGCCCGACCCTAACTCCTACAGTTACATTAAACTAGAAGGGGTAGCACCACCCGAAGGGGCACCTTCCCAAGGGAGAGAGTGGAGAGTGAAAATGGTGTGAGTATGAAGAGTGGGGTTGGCCCTCTATTTATAGGAGTGAGCAGAGAGGATATGCCATGGAATCTTCTCCCTTGGGCACCACCTGGCTTGGAACCAACCTAGGAACATCGGTGGACAGATTCTCCACGTGATGGCGCCAAGAACTGGTCCAAAACAGGATCCTAGGCCCTTGAAACCGTTGTTAGAAGAGAAAACCTCGGCTTCGTAGTGTTTCTGGGTAAAAAACCAGCCTCGGATAGCCTTCTTGGGCAGTTGGGCTGGCCGAACCGAGTGACCTAGGCAGCTGGACCGCTTGACCGGCCACCGGACCGCGCTTGGAGCTACTCCCTAGCCAACACCTGTCCGGCTGGGGATCGAACCGTGGCAAGCTACCTCTCCCGTGCACCACGAGCTTGAGCTGCGGGTGGGCCGCACCTCAGCGCGCACATGGGCACACAAACTGCTGCCAATTGCCGCATGTCGCCCCAAGGTCGGCCGTGCCGCCTTATGGACAACCTGCTGGTCGAGCTGCTCCCCGCGCATGAGCGTGCAGCCACCGGCTGCTACTGCCCCTGCCACATGTTGTCGCGGTGATCATTTTCTGCCGCGCCGATGTTACAAAGTGGCAGTGCTAACATCAGTGATGAAGTCAGTGGTGCCTTTTTAATTGGGAATTTGAATAACCTTTCCGTACGAACTCCAAATGAGACAAATAATATGTCTATTTTGATCGTCTCGACGAGCTCTTCGCAATAGTGCAGTCCTTGAGGGAATTTGAGATACTTGATAATGATGTTATTTGGGGTTCTATCTCAAGCCCTTGCCAACAATGTCTGTTGCTCCAAATGATGTTCTTTTGCATGGAGTTTGAGCATCTCCCTATGAAACACCGAAAACCCACCAAAACTCATGGAATTCGTTAGTTCAAGGTAAATAATGCATAGAACTTTATCTATACCACCATTTATTCACTGAGGAATTTGCGGTCGAAAATCAAGAAATAACGAGCGCCAACACACTCCCAAGCTTGAACCTTTGCTTAGGCTCAGCGGATTAGGAGTTGCATCAATGTCAATGTCCTACAGGTGTTAAGTGTACGACCGAACTCTCTACATTTTATGAATTGAACAAACTGGCACAAGTGTTTCCCAACCTTTTATCCATACCTGTCAGGCTTCTTGACTTCTCACCTTGTCTTTGACAGTTGAGAGACGGAATAACATAGTAGAATCTTACCCAATGTAATCACTTTTCGGGTTTCATACTCGAAGGTTTTGAAAGTCTTGCAGTTAAAGCACCAAATTCCTTAAATGGTACTCTCGAATCACTCAAGTGGTTATGAAATTCCTCACCAGGGCTGAGGCCATTCTTTTTCCCTACAAACTATAGGCTTATGTGGAGCTCAAGGTGGGGATAAAAGAAGGCTTACCTATTTTTTTGTATGTTGTTAAGTCAAAAGTTGGTCTTAGCAAAGTTGTTGATACCCCTTATTCCGAACAATAGACAACGGATGTTGTCTTGTGGTGGTGGGGAAGATGAACATAAGTGGAAGAGTATGTGTCCATCATACTGAACACTGTGTTTATGGAGGAATATGGTCTTGGTTAAGATACTTCTTATTTTGATGTATCCCCTTGTTTGAAACTTTGAAACATTTGAGCACATGGAGCTATCACCTTTTTTTCTTCTCTCTCTTTTTGTCTTCTTCTTTCTTTATATCTATATTTTTCTTCCTTTCTCTTTTTTTATAGCTCCATGTCTCATCTTGCTAGGGAACTTGGGGATGCTTTGTGGAATATATGACCGAAGTATTGTTTAGCAAAGACCATATTTGTGGATGGGTCTGTGGATGAAGGATATGGTTGTGTATGGTGGTGGAATATCTGGTGAGTGCGAATGCTCGAATTCATGTGAATTTGGTCATAACCAGATATATGAAGGCTAGCAATGGAAGTGGATATGAAGGGGAAATTGATCGGGATTTGAGTTGTCACCACTTCATAAGGACTCAAAATTTGACAAACTCAACACAACAATAAGGAGCAAATGTAGAGGTTTGATCATGTATGCATTTGGCTCTGGATAGGTATTTTCAAACTATTAAGGAACTTGCTTTAGTTTTATTTTCAAAAAGAAAGCTTCGAGAATTCACCTTACTAGGATCATGACGGTTGCAACTCAAACTTTTGTTATATCACATTCTCACAACAACCTAGACTTAGTTGAAAGTACTTTCTCCCACAAGGTTGAACATTTGAGAAAGGATTGCAGCTTATGCCAATAAAGTTCAAATTTTCTTGGAGAGTATCAGGTTGTACACAAAATACTTACAAGGAATTAACAGAGCAACTATTCATCATTTCCTTTAAGCAGAGGGTATAAACAAAATCCTAGCATTATCGGTAGGCATTAGTTTATTCATGGTTTTAAGCAAATATTTTGGTATTTTTGACTATGCAAATTTTTATAGTATTTTATTTATTGAGATTATAAAAGGAATAAAGCAAACATGTATTTGGTGTCATGGCAGGATATGATCGTGTGATGTATGACGTTCGATTCGGGGTACATACCTGGTGCGGCGTTCCACCCCAAGCTTAGATCTTGCAACTGAATGCAAACTTGAAGCTTATGCTTGGCATATCTCCCCCAGTGTCCATTGCATCTTGTGGGGTGCCTGACAAATCCTCCCCCAAGCTTGTACTGTTGTACATTATTTCAGCTTGCTCCCTGGGGTGACGACGATGCTGCTTGAATTGTTTGTTATGCTCGCCTATGTTAGAGGACTTCCTTTCTCCATTCTTGTTTTGCCTCCTCATCTGTTTCAATTAAATGTTAGGGGCTATTCATCATATCTCTGATGCTAATACTTGGACCTTCTACATGGTGTCCGGGAGTTTTGATTTATAGGCAACTCAGTCTTGGTAATCTACTGCTTTTGGGTGAATGTCTCCTTGTAGTTGAAGTTGGGTTCCTCCCAGCTCCAACATCATATTTGCCTTTAGCTGATATTCTTTTCCCAAGTGACACATGTGTGGTCGCGATGTTTCATCCTTCTATGAAATGGAAGAACACCGAGTTCTCTTCTCAAGAAGAGTGTCGAGAATGGATTCATCTCTTGGAAGGTTGGGTTTCCACCTTTCTTCTATTCCATGGCCAGCGGTGACGTCTCACTTGGCCCAAGTAGCTGAAGTAAGGGTTGATCTTGAGTCCTATTTTGATGTTGAGCCTCCCAAGTGATGACTATGGTTTGCACAGACCACTTTTTTTCTTTCCCAAATAGATTGAGTAGGGAAGGACGGAGATAGATGTTGTTGGATTTGACTCCATTGTCATTTGCATCTGCCACTGGTTGATGGGTGTTCGCTTCTGACGGGTAGAGTAACTCAGCTTGACGTCTGGTTGGCTTGTTGCTCAACTGGCTAGGCAGAAAGGAATTAAGGAAGGCTCTCTATTCATGTTCCTCCATTCTTGGGTGATGTCTCTTCATGTATCTGATGTCATCCAATGCTATTGTTTGCCTCCCGCAATGTAGTGAACCAATGGTTCAGTAGCTTCAAACTCATAGCATAACAACTTCATGAAAAAATACCGTTGCAGTACATTTGACACCTGGTCTTGTGAGGAGCCTCTCGGAATGAGAGATGCATGCGCATTCTTTTTTGTGTCATGCGACCGACATTTGCTTCCCAAGTGATGCAGAGCATGGTCAAAGTCTCACAGAGATCAACCATGATAGGTTGGACATCGGGACCTTCCTCTCAGGGGGGTTTAGAGGATGAATAACTCCTGCAACAGGTTAATATATACAAGGGTCTATGTGTAAAGAGTATTAACATCGTGCCCGTTGTACCACAGTGTGCTAAAAAAAATTGGCGTTCAAGAAGCTTAGAAGCACAAAACCATATTGTATTGCCATGATCATTACCATCTTCAAAAATTTAATCAAATCTAAGGTCCCGACATGTGGAAAAAGAGATTATCCAAGACCTTGATTTTTGTCTCCATGGAAACTTGAAAAAAATCGACCAGCAATCAATTCTATCATTAGCAATGGTGGATGTTTCACAACCAAAATCTACCCATAGCTCATTGATCAATGTTGTCAACTAAAGCAGGCCCTTAACCTAAGCACCACGCTTAATTTAAGAGGCCTACAAGCACGACATTGGATTCTGGCCCAAACTATGTCTATAGCGGTAGATTAAGGATGCATGAAAAACATGTCAAGATTTACTCACACGGATAGAGCAAAACGAAGCATGGGGATTAAAATGTTATCATTTTTTTGTTTTTTATAAGATAGAAAGAAAGGGTAATGACAAGAAGTTGAATAACAAATTAATATTCTAACTCAATGCTCCGTGGAAACGGTGCCAGAAAACTTTGTTGGTGGTTCTTAGCCTAATAGATTTTACTCCGCCAAGCACACGGAGACCGCTGTAGCTTTCACCCAGGAGTATTCCAGGTATCGTATTTGTCCACAGGGAAGCATTGAGAAAGAGATATTAACTTATCAACATCTTGTTATTTACTCTTTCATTCTAAAACGGTAAAAGAAAGGATAACGGCATATTGACACACTCCACACAGATACACAACTCAACACTGAGGAGCTAGGAGGACACCGAGATGGATCTAGTTCCTAATGAGATCTTCCTTTACTAAGCGCAAGCCAAAAGACAAAGCTAGCTCCAACTATCACTCTACTAAGGTCGTGACACACTAAGGTTATGGTTTAGTCTAGTCATCTCTACTGTATCGGACATCGTGACTAAAATAGAACCACTAGAGAGTCCAAAGTGCTTGGGTCTCAACTAAGAAGAAGGGGAGTTCTAGGTAGCTCTACTATGTGTCTACATACATGTTGGAACACAACCTAGCACCAGCCCAGACGACGGGGGTGGAATACAGAGGCATCCTAACGCTGTCACTGAGAGGAGCTACCTAATGCCTGTGCATGAAATATGTACGTTACACACAAGGCACCCTGAGCTGTGTGAGGCTGGTTGCAAACCAAGGTGAACTTCTAGAGTAAACTCTAGTTGCTCACACCTCCACTTGTTGCACAATTGAAAGGATCACAACTGCTACAACTTAACTAACAATGTGAACAAGAAACCCGCAGCAAATAGACTAGATCAACCATAATCTCATAGAGGAACGCTAACTATAGTCTAACGACATCCTTACACTATGATCATTACCATAGGCAGGAATGTAAATGCTTGAACAAGTAAGGAAATATATTAAATAAACTCAAAGTCTTATAGGAAAGAAAGATACAAGGGACTCATACCGAACGCCTAAAGACGACCCCAGAACAATTAGAGCCCGACCCTACCAAAACATTTAACTAGAAGGAGAGAGTGGAGAGTGTGAGAATGGTGCAAGTATGAAGAGTGGGGGTGGCCCTCTATTTATAGGAGTGAGTGGAGAGGATATGTCATGGAATCTTCTCCCCCAACTTCTCCCTTGGCACCACCAAGAGCATCGGTGGACAGATTCTCCACGTGATGGCGCCAAGAACCAATCCAAAACCAGATCCTAGCCCTTGAACCAGTTGTTAGAAGAGAAAACCGAGGCTTGTAGTGTTTTTGGGTCAAAAACCCAACCTTGGATACCTTCTTGGGCACTTGGGCCTGCTGAACTGGGTGATCTGGGTAGCTGGACCGCTAAACCAGCGATCGGACCATGCCTAGAGCCGCTCCCTAGCCATCACCTGTTTGGCTAGGGATTGAACCACACCAAGCCACCTCCCCTGGGCGCCATGTGCTCGAGCTACAGGTGGGCCGCGTCTCAGCGTGCATGCGAGCACACGAAACTACCGCTAGCCGCCGCGTGTCATCCCAGGGTTGGCCGCACCGCCTTGTGGACCCTTGTTGGTTGGGCTGCTCCTTGCATGGGTGCGCACAGCCACCGGTTGCTGTTGCCCTTGGCACGTGTTTGTCCGCGGTGATGGTGCCTACCCATGCCAATGTATGGAGTGGCTGTGCTAATGTCAGCGATGACTTCAGTGCTGCATTTTAATTTGGAATTTGAATAACTTTTCCGTACGAACTCCAAATGAGACCAAATAATATGTCCATTTTGATCGTCTCGATGAGCTCTTCGCAATGGTGCAATCCTAGAGGGTGTTTGAGATTCTTGATAGTGATGTTATTTGGGTTTCTATCTCAAGCCCTTGCCAAAAAATGTCTGTTCCTCCAATGATGTTCTTTTGCATGGAATTTGAGCATCTCCTTGTGAAACACCAAAAACCACCAAAACTCGTGGAATTGTTAGTTCAAAGGTAATTAATGCATAGCACTTTATCTATACCACATTTATTCACCGCGGAATTTACATTCGGAATCAAGAAATTTTGACCGCCAACAAGTGCTCACGCTTGTTCCTTTCAATTTTCCTTTTGTTGGGTGGATACCCAACCGATGGTCTAAAGATGAAGGCCTCAAGGAGTACGAATGAAGGATTATGGAGTTCTAGGTGAGCGACCCCCATTCTACTACTATGTATTAAAGACTTGATGTCTTAATGTAAATCTTGCTTAACGATATGTAATAAAGCATTGTCTATGATATCACTATTTATTGTCTCTATACGTGTGAGATTAGATCCTGGGACACATGGATTTGCACTAGTTTTGTCCATTAAAAACCAGAGTGTGACAAAGTGGTATCAGAGCTACGCTATCTATAGGTCGCAAGTGTAGTTAGCAATGGTTGTCATTAAGGTTATATTTTCTATATATTTTGAAAAAGTTTCAACTCCGTGACCTTTGGCCTATCTCTTCATGATCCAAACTCATCTACTTCTCTATAATGACAAAATAATACCCTCTTTCATTCCCTGATCAAAATCTTTAGTCATTGGATAAAATGATAAAGCAAGTGAAGATGTTGATGAAGTTTGAGCTCAACCTCTCAACGTCAACTGAATAATGTGAAGTTGAAGAATCCATGGCTTGAAGTGTCTCCCTCAACTTTCAAGTTGCAAGAACATATACCCACTCAGTGGCTTAGTGCTTTGAGTTATATAAGTTTCACCTTAGACTTTTATATTGCTAGATAAACAATGTTAAGGTTTGAGTGCTAGTTTGCTTTCATAAGGACCTAATTGTAAGGAAAATGGGCCCTACGCTTTGTGCTTAGTTTCCTAATATGATTTTGGTGATTGAAGTGACAACACATGCCATGGGATTAATTAGGTTGTGAGAATATTTGTCTAAGTCCCAAGATGCAGATAAAAGATATGAGAAAGAAAACACCTCAAAGGAGAGAAGCCAAAGGATCAAGAAAAGGCTCAAGATAGAAGAAACAGCATGCACCGGATAGTTCAGTGGCACAACACCTGACAGTCTGGTGCACACAAGGAGCAGAGAAAGTAGCTAAAGAACCGGCACAATTCCATGCACCGGACATTCTGGTGGTTCAACACCAGACATTCTAGTGGTCCTCCGCCAGATGTTCTAGGCAAAGGAAGAAGAAGGCGACCAAATCCATGTGCAGAACGCACCAAATAGTCTGGTAGTCTACCACCGGATAGTCCGATGTCTTCACGGATGTTCTGGACAGAAGACCTTGCAAACTCAAGACCCAGGCACCAACGTGCACCGGAAGTCTAGTGGTGTACCACCGGACAGTCCGATGGTCTCAATGGTCGAGTTCCCAGTCCAACGGTTAGCCAACTACACGCACCGGACATTTTGGTGGTGTACCACCGGTCATTCCGGTAGTCATGTAGAAAAGGAAAGATAGCTTCCAACTGCTGTTTTGAGGCTTGTGCTATATATACCACCTTGCTCGGCCTCTAGTCCATGGTTGGTGACTCCTGAGCTCATTGTAGTGTTGAGACACATTCTCCATGCCCATTTGAAGTGTAGAGACACATTTTAGAGCCCGACCATCTCAAGAGCTAACTAGACACATCCTGGCATAACTAGTGCTTACTTGCATCTTTGCTTAGGCGTATTTGTCTATTGCTCATGCCTGCGTGCACATTAATCTATGTAAGTGTGGGGCTTGTAAGTCTTGCGACACCCTTCGGAGTGTGGAGTGGCCGCCGCCTTACTTGTGAGAGAAAGGAAGTCCCTCGTCACATTGGCCAAAAGCTTCCTTAATGGAGATTGCAGCGTAGCTTTGCGAGAAGGCCCGCGGAAGACCCCAACAGCCCCAAAAATCCTCTACCCTTGCATGGGCGAGGCCAGAGTTGGAAGGAGTACGTGAGAGAAGGTCTCGTGTGCTTGTGTACCAAGGATATCCGGAGACCCGATCGGGTTGCTTGACCTCCACGGAGGTCAGTTTGCCATCCTCCACACCTGTGTGGGCAAGGCCGTATTCCTTTGAGGACTACATGAGAGCAAAGCCCTATGGGGTGCACCAAATGAGGAGTAGGGGTAGAGGTACGTTGGCCTCCCTGAACCTCGGGAAAAAATTCCTTGTGTCTCCTTCTTGTGCCATCGTTGTCATCGTCATCGAGAGTTTGCATATCTCTACCTATCTCTTTAGCTTCCACATTTATATATTTGCAATTGTGTGGTTACATTCCTAGACTAGCTTGATAGGTTAGTTTATAGGTGGAACTACTTTACTGGACTTGGCCCCGGTAGATTTAGCAACACTTAGCAAAACCTTAGTGCACATAGCTAGTTTATCTTGCATAGGTTTTGCTTAGTAGTTGTAGTTTTTAGAGAGCCTTGTTTTATGAAATCCTAATTCACCCCCCTCTTAGGCTCCGGTCCAACCTTCAATTGGTATCAGAGCCAGACCGCTCAATCAAGTCCTTTTTATTGTCATTAGAGCTCGCAACTCATTTTTGGACCTTTGGCTTCACCGCCTGATTGAGTATTCGAGGCGTCTTAGAGTGGGAGGATGAGTACCAGTAGTGCTCCTCACTTTGACGGCATGAACTATCCCAATTGGTGTGTTAGAATGGCTAGTTATCTAGAGGGCGTAGGGAGAGTGACGAAGGAAGGAACGAAACCCCTCTCTCGGTCGGCAAACCCCTCTCCGAAAGAGAGTCTAGCTAACACCTACGGGCCTCCCGAATGACGGGCTTGGACTACACAGGCACACTACATGCTGTCACTGAGTGGGGCTACCAAGCAAAGTTGCGTGGAGAGGATGGCATGCTATAAACGTGTTCAAGCCAACGATAGACTATCCTTGATCAGAGGAGAGGGTCTAGCCAGAGCCTAGCGTCTAAGTCTAGGGTTGAATTATAGCACCGGCAAAAATACTAAGAATTGAATAACAAAGGTAAACACAACCTATGCCCCCAAGTGTGCAAAGAAAGATACACCACACTCGCAGGAGATAGAACTTAGAGTAAAATATAACTGAAATTATACTGAAGATAATCTGAATCCAAAAGATACAAAGCTTTACCACAGACTCGAAGATAACTCTAGAGACTCTGAGGCAAAGCTTGACTCAACTCTAACTCCTACGACTATCCTACTACTAAGGGAATAGTGTAGCACTCTAGGATAGAAATTGAACTCAACTCCACACTTTGCAAATGAGCTCTCGGGGCCTATTTATAATCCATACATGAAAGGGGGGTATTTGTAGGTGGCCTAGGTCGGTTGTGGGGGTAGGTTGGTGGCCGGACGTCCACCCCCTATGGTCGGCTGACCATCCGATTTACCAACTTAGGTAATCCAGCGGTTGATCTTGCTTCCCCATGTCGGTTGGAGGTTGAAACGGTTGATGCAAGTGTAAAATGCCTTCGAAGGGTGGCCGGGCGGCCACGAAATGTGGTCGGGCGGCCACGTGTTTTCCTATGATTTGCTGCATGGCTCTTCCCTCAGATTAGTGACATCGCCGATCCATGGTTTGATGGTCTTTCGGCCCTTGGATTCTTTGGATGCTTGATACAATGGTTGGATTGACATTGCCTTGTGTTTCTTTGCATGGAGGAGTGAAGTAGGGGCAAACCGACTCAGAGGGGTGGTCTGCTGACCATGCCATATGGTCGGGCGGCCATGCCAGGTGGCCGGTCGACCATGGGATATGGTCGGGCGGCCATCGGTTTTTCCCCATTTTAGCCTATCTTCACTTCTTGGCCTTGTTTCATCCATATTTACATGTAATTTTGTACCTGCACTCAAATATTCATGTACATCATGTGGAACACATTAATGGTAAGGGTTAGTCTGAATATTTCACATGTTTCGCTTCATTTGGTGGATAATTGACGGTTGATATCGTGAGATTACGACCATCAACACCCCCCAAGCTTAAACTTTTGGTCGTCCTCGAGCAAAGCTAAGACTGAAAGTGGATCAGGAGTTGCTGCAAATATCGAAGATGAAGGAGAATTCTTATAAGCAACTCACACTCAAACTTTCACCCCAAGCAGTGAAATAATCAAATCTCACCTTAGATAATACTTGTGGTGCATCTTTTTGCTTACCTTACCTTGAGTGGTTGGGAGACAGAACAACTTTATTGTAGGAGTGATTCTGACTTATTCTTTTTGGATTTCCTTGTCAGGTGTTTTCAAGATTTTTTCTCAAAACAAAAGAAGCTTCCCCATGGTACTCTTGATCACTCAAAAGTGTTTCCTCACCAAGGGCCATGATCTCGGCCATCATTTTCCTACACTAAGGCCTTTGTGGAGCTTTAGGTGGGGGAGAATGTGGCACACTTAGAATGTTTATTTTGCCAAGCCAAAGATTGGACCAAAGAGTGTACTCTATCATTCCTTCTATTTGATCACTGGAGTATGAGTGGTGGAAATAAAGTGTCTCCTTCTCTTGATTTTCATCCCTTGTAGCCTTGTATGAATTTTGGAGAGGATATGGAGCCTTTATTTATTTTTGCCATGCTTGACTTGCATGCTTTTCTTTTTGCCGTGCTTTTGCACGCCTTTTTTTTCTTTTCTTTTTGCCGTGACCATGCATGCATTTTTTTAGCTCCATACCCTTACTCCTTGAGATTTGAAGGCTAAAGGGATGTGAGAAGTAATTGGAGACTTTTTGGTGGATGCAAAGTCCGGAATGGATCTCTTGCATTTATGCTTTTGTACTCCAGCTATCATCAGAAGGTGATATTTCTACTCAAAGAGACTCAAAATTTGACAAAACTCAAAACATTGCTAAGCAGCTCTTTGTAGTGGGTTTAAACATTCGAAGCAATTTTGGCTCTAGTAGGAATTTTAACCAAGGGGAGCTTAATTTTGTCATTTTCAAAATAAAGACCTGAGATATTCATCTTACTAGGAACATGAAAGAATCTCCCCACATTTAAGTCATATCATTATCTCCCAACAACTTAGGCTTGTTATAACAAATGGCATCCACAAGGTAAAACTTTTTGGTTCACTTCTTTTATTCACCATCATGGGACTAAGCTAAGCATGGGTTGACATGCAAGAATTTAACCATTCACTTGATAGAGCAACTATTCATCATTTCCAAAATGAAGCTAGCATGTGAATCTCATTAAGGCATGGTAGTTTTTTTGGACTTAAACTAAGCAAACTGAAATTAAACATGCTAAGAACAAAGACACAAACTACTGCTCTCATGATGGGGTAGAACGATTGAGGGACAAGGTAGGCTTTCAGAGAAGAACACAGGGATGCACAAAGAAGTGGTGTGGCACACGTACCTTCCATTAGTCGGGTTCCCCCAAGCTTCAATGAAGCTCAGTTGGGATAGAACCCCTTCCAGTTGTAGTACATGAGGTTCTGCTCTTGCATGCAGTCCATAGTCGCTCTTGTTTCCATGATCATGTTGTGGTTGACTGCTTGTGTCTCCTGTATCTGGTTGAGGATGTCCATTATCCCTAGTGTGCGGTGCTCTTGAAGGTTCAGAGCTCCGAAGAGGGCGTTGAAGTTTCCTCCATAGCCTTCATCGGTGTACCGTGCCGAGATGGATGGGCCTACACCATGATCACAGGACTGATCACCTATGTCATAGTGGGTTGATGGCATCAAATGTACTGAGGGTACGATGGAGTTCCAAGAGCAGTGCCATGACTCTCCCTGGTTCTGCCAGGTGGAGGGTCCTGCGCCTGGGTGAGCCCCTGTACGCTCGGCGCTGGTTCTTGTGCATCTTCGTAAGTCTTGTGGATTCTTTCTTTAGCTTGGCGTCGCTGGGCATGAGTCATGACTCCAGAGATACTGTTTCTTGCTGGCTCGGGTTCTAGCTGCATGGTTAGTGATCTCACAGAGTACAATTTGAGCTACGGAGCTGGAAGCGGCAGCTCAAACTCATAGCCTCTAAATGTCATAATAAAGTTTCCCTGTGCGTCATTTGTCAGAAAGTGTGCGTGAATGAAGTGTGACTCCTTAACTATGCGTGATGGGTCATTGGGCATAAATGACACAGTGGCATTTGCTAATGCTCCCAAACCATTAGCGATCCTCATCTCAAATGACGTGATCGAAATGATGTTGCCATTGTGGACTAGCCCTATCCAGTGAGAAAGCATGCTAAGAACGGGGGCAAATTTCTGTCTTTTCCAAAAGGCATAGAGGCACTTCATATCTTCTACTGTGACGCAGCGGGTGTCATCCCGCGGGAAAACAATCATGGTAATCTAATGAGCTATAAACCGCATGGTGGGATGCTTGATGTTAGTGATGCTCTTTTTCTTGGAAGAGTCAGCCCCAGCTAAATCTTTCCAAAACTCTACTAAATTAAAGCGTATTGGGTCTTCGTCCACAGAGCATTGTGGCGAGAAGTCCAGCAAATTGCTAAATTGTCATAATGTAAGCTCATAATCAGTATTGAAGAGTCAGAACGAGATAACCGTACCATCCCGTTGGGTCTTGGTGCGCAGTGTCATGAGGAATTCTTTCGTGAGGAGCATAATTCCTCCTTTCGGGATTCCAGCGAAGTTTTCCCAGCCCATGACTCGGAACACCTCATCGAATTCACTCCGCATGCTGGTGTTGATCAGGAGATCCTCATCGAAGCACTTGGTTAATGTGTAAGACTTCTGGTGAAGAAGCCTTAATGCCTTACCCTTGTCATTGTTGCGAGGTACAACCTGCGAGTCGAGGAGCAGCACCAGTCGGTGTGTGGAGGACGTCGGAAATTCCTCGGGCTCCTCCGTGCTCATGGACATCCTCTCAGAAGCAGCATGCCTATTTATCGGAGTGGATCCCTCGGAGCAGGACCAGCAGACATGCTGCCCCGCCTTGCCAACGGCCTTCTTCGCCTTCTTGAGCATTCGTTTCATCTTATAAGGCGATGACAAAACACACTATACCCGAAGGAGAGACGACAAAATAATATTAGCGTTAGCGGTTAGTCGTCTAAAAATCTGCGTCCTTGTGGGGCGGAGCCTCCACAAAACAGTCCCGTTTCTGCAGAAATTTGGGAGAGCGTAGCCGGAATTTTATTTGGCTAGCACGGACTTTATTTGATCACAAGTTTTAACTAAGCAAAAGAGCTTAATTAAACGCTAAGTGAGAGATTAAGAGAGGGGGAGAGAAGTGCAGTGTGTTGCTGCTTGGTGCATCGAGCAATGAAGGCAAAGGGCTGTATTTATTGGCGAGGAGGAGCATCAGGGGGCCGGGCGGCCATGACTAGTTGCCGGGCAGCCATGAGCCCCGGTCGGCTGGCCGTGGCAGGGGGCCGGGTGACCATGTGTGTGCAAGAAAACAGAGCGTGTGGTAAAAGGAGAAAGGGAGGGGCCGGGCGGCCACATGAAGAGGCTCGGCGGTGGCCATGATGCTGCCCCATTTTCTGATGTTTGCTTCGGGAGAAGGTAAAGTAAAGGTAAAAGGAAAAGAGGGAGAAAGAAAGAGAAAGAGAAAAAGAAAGAGAAAGGAAAAAGAGAAACGGAAAGGAAAATGGAAAGGAAAAGAGAAAAGAAAGGGAAAGAAAAGGGAACGAGAAAAGAGGGGAAAGAAAAAGAGAGAAAGGAAAAGAAAAGGGAAAGGGGGCTGGTCGGCCGGCCATGGAAGGTGGTCGGCCAGCCACTCTCTCTCTCTCTCTCTTTTATACAAAAATGCCAAAAATAAAATTTGCAAAATAGAGGCATGCAATGGTAAATTCAACTCGTGCATTGCAAAAATTTAGATGAGAAAATCTAAATATGCAGTGGTGTTGTGATGAATTCAAAATTGGCGAAAAATAAATATGCCGTCGAATGATAATGCCAACTTACCTGTTGGTGAGGGCAGACCATTTCTTTCCTCTCGGGGTTATGTAACCACCAAAGTTGAGGTCTTCTTGCCTTTGTGCTTCATTAACTCTGTGCCGCCTTAGCATATGCAATTGGCCCTCGGTGCCGACCTTGTTCTTAGGAGCTTTGCTTCCTGTTGTGGGACTGGGCTTGCCATGTCTCCTCTCTTGTTGTCTCAATTTTCTGCTTTCCATGGCAGCTTCATACTCTTTTTGTTGGGTGTCAGCCTCGCTTTTCAATTTGTTCAGCATAATTGTAACGAGGCTATCAACCTTTGAATTTGGCTTCTTGGTCCCAATCTTGACCTTGGGTGCATTCTTTTGTGCCTGGCACTTGAAAGTGTGCACCTTATTGCACTGCTGAACTTTTGGCTTGAAGGCGAATGTCTCCTTCTTGCCATTTATTGTGAGGTGGACCTTTCCTTCCCTGACGTCGATGGTTACTTTTGTGGTGCTCAAAAACGGTCGCCCAAGGATGAGCGGTGTTTTTGAGTCAGTTTCCATGTCTAGTACCACAAAATCCACCGGGATGAGGAAATCCCAGATTTTCAATGGAACGTTCTCCACGATTCCTTTGGGGTAACAAACGGATTGATCCACGAGCTGTAGACACATAGCCATGGGGGCAAGTGCAGTGTGATTCAGTTTATCAAAGATAACCTTGGGCATCACGCTGACACTGGCTCCAAGATCACACAATGCTTGGTCAAAATGCTGGGTTTCAATTGAGCATAAGATGGTGGGGCTTCTAGGGTCCTTTTTCTTGAGTATAGCTGCGCTACACTCTTCTTTCAAATGCACTATTTCTGTTGACGGTAGGTGTCTCTTGTTGTTGAGGATGTCCTTTAAGTACTTAGCATATGTCGGTACCTGCATGGCATCTAGCAGGGGTATGTTGACATAAAGCTTCTTAATGACCTCAACGAACTTACTGTATTGTTCATCAGCGGCAGCCTTCTTGTTTTGTGGAGGGATGGCAGCACCATAGTATCATAGAACTCATGGGGTAGATGCTTAGATGCTGGTTTCTCCTCCTTACCAGGTGTATCTTCCTCTGTGACCTTGTCTTCGGAGTCGGTTGTCTTCTTCTACTCTTTACCTACACGACTAGGAGATGGGGGTCCTGTGTAGACTTTCCACCCCTAGTGGTTACTGCATTTATGTGCTCCTTGGGAGGAGCTTCAGGTTGCCTAGGCAGCTTACTCGCATTTGGGTTAGGTAAGGCAGTAGCCAGTAGAGCTATTTGAGTTTCCAACATTTTATTGAAGCTAAGTTGGTTTTTCATAGCACTATTCAAAGTCTCCATTTGTAGAGAGATAGATTCAAACATTCTATCATTAGCATGGAACTTTTTACTAATGCTATCATTCACAGCTTTTTGATCAAAGTTATTTTTAGGAAACTGCTGTGAATTGCCTGAAGAGTTACCGTGTTCGGAGAAAGGGAGATATGGTCATGTAGTCCATCCTAGCTGAGGACAATCCCCGTTGTTGAAGTTGTTGCTCCCTATGAAGTTTGCATCTTCGGGTCGCGTCTCGGGGCAGCTATTCCCCGAGTGCCCTGTGTTCCCACAGACTTCACAAGTCATATGGGTATCAAGGGCCTGGACCGGAGTGGCTTCTGGAGTATCGTTTAGCTTTTTCAACAGTAGGTCCATCTTAGCGGTGAGCATGTCAGTGCTCTCGATCTGATGGACGCCACGGGACCGGGTGCTAGATCTCTCTTCTCTCCATCCTTGATTGGTGGCCATTTTTTCAATTAGCCCTTTGGGCGCAGTGATGCTCAAGGACAGGAAGGATGCTCCAGCGGCTACATCCAGATGTTCTTGTGCTGAGCGGTGAAGCCCATGGAAGAAGCTCTGAATAATCAGCCACTCTTGCATGCTGTGGTGGGGGCAGGCTGCAATATACTCCTAGAGCCTTTCCCAGGCCTCTGCCATGGTTTCATTAGTAACCTGTTGGAAGCTCGATATTTTGTTCCTCAATGCGTTAGTTTTCCGAAGCAGGAAATACTTCGCAAAAAATGCATCAGAACATGCGTTCCAAGTCGTTAGTGTCGCACGGTTGATGTAGAACCACTGTTTTGCCTTCCCAACAAGATAGAAAGGGAAGACAAAGTTTGACGGCATTCAGTGATGCTCCTTTCATGTTGAACATGCTACAGATCTCCAGAAACTTCTACAAGTGATTGTTGGCATCTTCCATA